>JAMWET010000118.1:217500-329605 GCA_024036415.1 Prochilodus magdalenae | reverse complement strand
GCAGTGTTACACATGAACAGTGCTCTTTTAATGTTTATATTACTATTTTTATTAGTCGTGTGTATAGTGTTTGTACTGTATGTATTGGTAGACATCTTGGTGTTTGTTTTTGTTTTATTATATGTCAGCACCACGACATAGAGGATGGCTCAGTGTCACGCTTCCTGGCTTTCCCTGCTCCTCCCACTGTCCTGACACCGACTCCCTCCCTGAGGACATCCACAAACTGCATCCACAGTCTCAAAACGTGTCCATCACCCACGGTGGCGATAACCAGATAAGGTTTCTACACATGAAGTGGTCCGACCGAACTGTTCAATCTCTATCTACTTATCTATATCATTCTCTACTAATTTCTTATCTACATACTATCACCCCCATATCAACTAATGCTCACACCAGTACCATTATTTCAAATATTAATCGATCTGTTCTTGGTGGATCCGCCTACATACCTTCTTAGCAGCCGTCACTCGCTCTGGGCTCCCTCGTCTATACCCTGCACACTGATGTGCTTGTCTGGTTTCTTTCCAGGTCGCATCTCACAGGCGGACTCCTTTTGAGATTCAGCCCCCTGCCTGCTAGTTGCTGGCAATCACTGTCCTTCCAGGAGAACAGTTTCTTCTCTAATGTTAGTCTCTGATTTTAGATACTCTTTTAAGCTCCTCGGACAGATACTGTTCATCCCCCAACCTTTTTTTACGAGATCATTTCCGCACTAGACCAAAGGAACAGATTGATTGATACTCATCAGTATAAAGAGACCTGGGTTGACTGGGATGTAATATTGGTTTTTCTTTAGCTCCTCTGATTAAAGGGCCTTGATGTACTCAGCAACTTTTTCCAAGCTACTCTGTGATGGGCATCAATAATACATTGTAGGAGGTCTCTGATTGACTTCTGTTGAGATTCCTAGACATGGAAACGGAGGAAAGATCCAGGTGTCCTTTTCGGACTTTCTACAGCTTTATTCACGCTCCCAATTGCAGAGTCATGTATTGAGACAGTGTCAAGAACAAAACCACTCCTCGTGTACCAATGGGGTTACATATCTGCAGCATCCTTCATGTTCCTGAATCTGGTATCAGTGAATCACATAGAGACAGCCAAGCAGCCAGGAACTCCGTGCAAGCTCCAGAGATGAACGAAGCGTAGAAAACCTTCGCCTCTGGTAAAGCCACACTCCTCCCTAGAGATCTCAGTGATAGGTCCCAGAATACCCTGCGGCATCAGGGACAGGTCAATCCTGCTCTCTCTCAGGTCCTTTTTCATCGACACATCACATTGCCCCTTCATCAGCTTTTGACAAGGCCAGTTCAGCCAGTTTCAGTAGAATGGTTTCTGGTTGGACCCACGCAGTTTCTTTGGGTCTCTCATCGTCCTTCCTCCTCGATAAACTTCTCGTTCTTCATGTTGGTTCTGAGTGAGCAGGAAGTGTGAGTACATCTCAGTCCAGAGTTCTAGGGATTTCTGTAGAACCCTGTTTCATATCTGCTGCGACAGTCTGGCTGAGATCCAGCAGAAGACTGGAGATGTGACACATGATGTGGAGGACTCCTCACTGTCTTAATGTGGTAGATGATTCTCGATTGGCTTGGTGCTTCATCACTGATCCTCTTCCTGAAGTAACTCCTCCTTCTTGGGTCCTGACCCCTGTGAATTTCAGTCACGCGGTTGATGTGTTTATGTAGGGGATCTGAATTGGCTGCTCTGGTCGGGGAGGTGTTATCCCAGATTAGAAGGGTGCCAGAGGGGGCAGCAGCTCCTCCTTTTTGTGATGAGGTTTGTCATCACACACCCCACGTGATGATTCATAATGGATGTAGATACTTTTCCTCGTGCGACACTGCTTCAAAGTCCAGTGGAATTGCTGCTTTCATCATCCAACCCATCAAATATGAACACAACTTTGATCTGATCATATATCTCTTGGTCCCAGAATCGTTTGAGCTCAAGGATGTGAAGTCCCCACTAGAAGTCCCGTGCAGACTGTAATGGATCCTTTATTAAATCAAGTTCAGCTCCGGAACGGAAGCACAAAACAGCAAGCTCTAACTCCTATGATTGGGGGGCTTTTCCTTCAAGCCCAGTCCCAGATGGAACTTCTGGCACACACGTAGAGCACAGTTTGTTTTGTTCCATTCCCATCCCCAGCGATGCCGTTTAGGTCAGAACACTTCTGATCTTCTGACCTTTTGGAAATGTCGTTTCCTGAGTTCTGTCTTCCACCTTTAGCTGTCTACACGTTCTAGTGTTTCTCCAGAACGTCTTCTTCTTGGATCGGGTTTAGAACCATTGGTCGAGGGTTTAAAAGATATCTAAAGCAGGTAGGATTGAGTGTCCTTAGTTGTCTCCTGGGTGTATCTCCCCGTAGACCCGCAGGTCCATCTGTAGAAACCTCATGTTTTGGTGTTGAGCGTTTTGTGGTTCGATTCACGTCCTATCACGTCTCACATGGTCCCCCCTCTAATGGATGTAAGAGCGGTGTGTGTAGATACCGGTTTTCAGCACTGGGAGATGTTTTCTTCTCGTTTGGGTTTTTCGTTCCCTGGTGTGTGTTGTGGAGGGTGGAGGGGGGGGTTTGTGTGGGGTGGGTTGGGTGGGGGGTGGGGGGTTGGGGGGGTGGGGGGGTGGGGGTGGGGGTTTGTCACTATAACTCTCCGGTTACTTGTTTCCTTACGCAGGCTAGGTTTTGTTGTGGTCTTTTTACCTGGTTTGGGTTAAATCCTGAGGGGGGGTGTCCATTTCTTTCATTTCCACCAGATTGAGTGCCCCCCAAGTGCTGTTTCTTGTCTGTCTGTGGGAATTGCCGCCTAATGCTAGAGCAACAGCCATAATCAAACACAAAACACCCCCAGACATGTAGCATATAGGTTGTCACCTTGAATATTATTAAATACACCAAATCTTCAATTACATGTTGTAGTATGGTAATGCATAGGTGTAATTTAGTCTATTTGTCCTTCTTGGTTTTACTTTCTATGAAAATATGATATAAATTTAAGAAGCTATACAGTGGTTGAAAAAAGTGGATTGACTCCTTCCTGTTTCTTTTTTTTTTGCACGTTTTGTCACTCTTTAATGTTTTAAGTTCATCAAACCAAATTTTTAAATCCTCTCATATGATAGGCTAGGCCAGCACTGCCATAATAGAGGCATCTTCCATCTTCTATCTGATAACTAAACCCAGTCACTCCTTCTTCCAGCAGTTTTCATTCAGGCAGAATGTGAACTTTAAAGACTCAAGTCAACTGTCATCTCCAAAGATATTTCTGTTTCTGTGAGCATTATTCTTTATTATTCTTTTAATTCTTCTCACAACCAACTGCTGTGCTTTATTACACACGCTGTTGTTTACATGACATTAAATAAATTATGATGTTAACCACCAAGCTTTACAGTACAATGTATAAAACATATCTCAAAAACATGTGAGGCATACTCAGCAGAGTTGTTTATTGAATTTACCCAAAATCAAAGAGTCCTCCCTCAATACTGGACCCAACAGGCTCAAATGAGGACCGACGCCTTTTCACACATATACAGCAGGATGCTGGGGTTCTTGCATACCTGAAAATTTAAACAATTAACATCTCCATTGGTAATATTTAATTATCTATTTTGTATTAAAACATTTATTTCTTTGCCGTTATTTATATATTCACATTAATAAAAAATAAATCTAAACGTTGGTCTGATGGTACTAATATGATTCCCATGCACTGTGACAGGGAAACTAAGTAGATGCTTCTTCAAGGACATACTTAAGAACATACCTAAACATACAAAATTAATTACCAAAGAATAAAATGGATTTAAGAATTTTTTTTTTTTAGATTAATGTTACACTTTGTAGAAGGTACAATCTCAATAAGATGTGAGTGTAGTATGTAACAGTGACATGGTGGTTTTGTTTGAGACTATTACAGAGAAACTTTACAGCACCGTGAACAAATAGATTGTTAATATACACTACTTTACACATCCA
This sequence comes from Prochilodus magdalenae, assembly GCA_024036415.1. Taxonomy (NCBI): domain Eukaryota; kingdom Metazoa; phylum Chordata; class Actinopteri; order Characiformes; family Prochilodontidae; genus Prochilodus; species Prochilodus magdalenae. The sequence continues at coordinate 325,617 of JAMWET010000118.1, read as the reverse complement.
CATGGCTTGACATGCTGGACTATCCTCTCCCCCTCTGACTCAGTGTTTAAGAAACAGGAAGTGTACTGTGTCGTATGTGTTAAATTATCACTGTATTAGTGTTATATACTGATAAGTTACAACTTACTCGGGATTAGAGGGCACTGGTCCACTGCTGAATAAAATAGGCTGCCCCATGGATGCATCACTCTCCATAGACACACAGCTGGGTCCTTTATCTCTGCTGAACAAAATAGGCTGCCCCATGGATGCATCACTCTTTATAGACACACAGCTGGGTTCTTCTTCTCTGCTGAACAAAATAGGCTGCCCCATGGATGCATCACTCTCCATACACACACAGCTGGGTTCTTCTTCTCTGCTGAACAAATTAGGCTGCCACCTGGATGCATCAATCTTTATAGACACACAGCTGGGTTCTTCTTCTCTGCTGAACAAAATAGGCTGCCCCATGGATGCATCACTCTTTATAGACACACAGCTGGGTTCTTCTTCTCTGCTGAACAAAATAGGCTGCCCCATGGATGCATCACTCTTTATAGACACACAGCTGGGTTCTTCTTCTCTGCTGAACAAAATAGGCTGCCCCATGCATGCATCACTCTCCATACACACACAGCTGGGCTCTTCTTCTCTGCTGAGTAAGGAAGGCTGACCCATGGATGCATCACTCTTCATACACGCAAAGTTTGGCTCTGAAGAAATGGTTTCAGTCCTGCTAATATTAAACATAATGATATATATATATAGTTTTATATATTTGAAATAGAGCTATAAAAACATTTGAGATGTTTCACCTTGAATCAATGGCTCTGTCCTTAGTAATGGACCCCTCAGACTCAGACGTGGACCGGCACCTTTTCACACATACACAGCAGGACACTGGGGATCCAGGACGCCTGAGAGCATTGAAATCCCCATAGGAATTAAAATATTGAGGAATTAAGCTTCCCATTAATAATCATAATCTCAATATGTGAATAAGCAACAGATATATATATATATATGTAGATAGATAGATAGATAGATAGATAGATAGATAGATAGATAGTGTGTATAGATAGATAGATAGATAGATAGATAGATAGATAGATAGATAGATAGATAGATAGATAGATAGATAGATAGACAGACAGATAGAAAAGGTACTTACTTTGGGCAAGTGGTTGCTCCTTCAATGCTGGAGTTATGAGTTTCCATCATCTAAAAAAATCTAATGAAAAAATGTCTGCTGGGATGGTGTTGGTGTGTCTGCTGGGATGGTGTCGGTGTGTGTCTGTTGGGATGGTGTTGGTGTGTCTGCTGGGATGGTGTCGGCTAGGGTGGTCTGGCTGGGAATGCGTGTCGGTGTTGTCTGGCTGGGGATGGGTGTTTGGTGTGTTCTGCTGGGATGGTGTCGGTGTGTCTGCTGGGATGGTGTTGGTGTGTCTGCTGGGATGGTGTCGGTGTGTCTGCTGGGATGGTGTTGGTGTGTCTGCTGGGATGGTGTCGGTGTGTCTGCTGGGATGTTGTCGCTGTGTCTGCTGGGATGTTAAAATGTTCAATGTCTGAAAGTGGTCCAAGTCCTATATGGAGGGCAGTCACTACCAGCTAACATGGAAAGGGTCCATGTCTGCTCCATGCAGGCTCTCCACTGGTGTCCCTCAAGGCTCTGTACTGGGTCCTCTTCTGTTTTCACTGTTTTTCCTATTGCAAGAAGACAAGTATCCAGATTCATCTTGGTCCTGGCACCCAGATGGTGAAATTAACGTTCACTGGAGTCTGTTGTTTTCAAACTAAATACCCAGCACTTGAAGTGAGCTCTAATCAATTAATTGTATATATTGAAATGCTTTGGGTTGCACTTATTGTGCTAGGCATGAATGCTGGCTTGGGATTGTTTTGTAGTGCTCTTCTGCTGTATGTAGCTTCTCCTGTATTTAGCATCCTCTGCCTGAACACTAAGCATGGTTGTAAATCGCCCTTTATAGAAGTGTGCCATAAATGCCGTAAATGAACTTGCATCTGTAAAATTGATTTTGATTCAGATAACCTTTTTTTTTTTGAGGATGATAAAATACACAAAGCAAATTACTCTATTTTTCTGTCTCTATTATTGCTATTATATATGTGAGACATTTAAATGTGATGAAGGTCTGAAATGTGTTGTCATTGTGTTTTCTTTGTTATATTGTCTACTTATTGCAGTGGGGGCTACTTATATCTGTGCTGTATTCTAAGAGAAAACTAGTAAAATCAGTCTGATTAAATCTAACAGTACATGTAAAATCATGTATGGCGTCTTCCTGGGATGAATCAGTAACTTACAGCGAAGCTGGTCTTTGTGGGAATATCTTAAAGACTGATTTTCTTGATTTTTGTTAGGTGGACATCATTTATAATGACTGGGCTGTTTAAGTAAAGTGTAGATCACTTAAATAAGATTATGATGATGATGTTTATGATTATTTTGTTATTATTATCATCGTTGTTATTATTATTATTATTATTATTATTATTATTAGTATTAATGTTTATTGTTATTTATTATTATTATTATTATCATTATTATTGCTGTTTATTGTTATTTTGTATTTATTATTATTATTATTATTGTTATTATTGTTATTATTATTGGTGTTTATTGTTATCGTGTATTTATTGTTATTGTGTATTTATTATTATTTTATTATTAGATAGATAGATGGATAGATAAGTAAGTAATACAGTAAAACAAACAAAAAAAACAGGGTTGTGCAGTATGAAAGCCTAAATGGGTAGGCTCAGCAGCATTATTAATTATTAACTATGAACTATACATAGTACAGTTCCATATGGAAAAATATAAATATATCTCACTTCACAAGGAGGCAAGAAATATATACAAGAAATACAAATATAACTGTAGACCTGTAGAAAAGGCAGTGCAATAGCAATAAATTAATGTGCATGAATGTGCATAAAAGTGCAAGGGGCGCAGATATCAGCAAATAATATTATGATTATTAATAATAATTGTGTTTTGTCAGATGCAACAAACAATATGATATCACAGGTGTATTGGCCACCACGAGTTGTGTTGTCTAAAATAGTTTATTCTGCTATGAAATTTAATGAGTTTGAGCTTTGGGCTTAAGTCTTTGAGAAACATCCATTCAAAATGATCTTCTTCTTTTAGAATCAACAAGAGAAAGTTTTAAATATTTATTTTTATTATTTCTATGACGGAGAAAACAATTAGAAAGTAAACATAACTCAGATATGATAGTAAGTCTAAAGCTTTTTTAAATAAAGGCAATAGGTGTGCATAATTTATTTAATTAAAAAATAAACAAATTCAAGTTTACAGAGCTGAAGACAGTTGACTTTGACGCCGTTACAGACGTTTATCGATATGCAAAGTGTTCATGCTGATATAGAAAAGGGAAAACAATAACCGACTTCATATACAGAATGAGAAAAGAACAGAGTAATGTAATGCCTGTCTATTCCACATCTTAATACGTATCTGATTATAGATCAATTTCTAGTGGGTTTGTCAAATCAGATTAGGTGTAGAACGCAAACCACAAGCAAAAACAGAGGAAGAAGAGAAGCTGGAAAACCCCAGCAAGCCAGTTTCGGTTAGCCCATAAACCCGCCTACAGGGAGATATCCTAACCACCCTTATATTTACCTAAGCCCGACTGAGATATAAACCCGAGTTTAAATAAAGAACTGTGGAGTTTAAACTCCAGTCCAGTAAAACAGGACTAGTCGTGATCTTACCGTGTTGCCTCCTAAGTTTCTGCGTCACAGGTACTTTCATTTCGTCTTACTGACCTGGCTCTGTAGCCGTTCTTCTTCTAGTGGATTTACAAGCCAACGGCTCAAAGGCCATACCGCCATCTACTGAGTGAAGGTGTAAATAATTCAGAGCCGACACGGCAAGCCTACGAAATCATACATTTAAAATCACTCGTTTTAATCCGTCCCAGGAATGCCGCAGTTTCAGGTCTAATCCCTTTTGTAGCTATTCCTAAAAGATAGTTTATACAGGCTTCCCAGATAGCAGAGTGATGCTGAATCATGAATGATTTTCCATCAGAATAATAATTTTGGGCAACGTTAAAATTCCAAAGTCAGCACTGTGTTGGATCTATCAGTTAAATGTAATCTACCAGAGTGACCAGCTTCTAATGTTGGCAGTTTCCTTATAAAAAGTTAACACATCTTGAAGGTTAACATTGTGGTTTAAATTTGAGGTACAAGGTTGTTTCCTGATACCAGTGACAAACTGATTCCTGATATATTATTTGATCCCCTTCTCACAGCTCTTCAGTAGGTAAGACAATATTGTAAATCATAACGCATCGTAAAGAAAATGGGTCTATTGAATAGATTTTTTCTCAAAATTCATGCTCATAATGGTCCTATTCTCACGAGATACTTGTTTTATTTGTTACAAGGGTAAACTCTTTGCTCATGTCTGTTCATATTAGCTATGCTAACAAGAAAAACAAATGTTTAAATATGTCAAATATATAATAGGTGCAGAAAATATTCTCATCGTCCCATATGGAAAAGAAATACTTTTATTTATATTTATCAAGTGCATTTAAACATGTTTGAAAATGATTTTTTTTTTTTTATTTATGTAATTTAATAGGAAATAACACACTTTAAATGTATTTCACATATAAACTATGGGAGACTGTGTATAGACTATGTATAGACTATTTATTTCTCTGTGGGTTTATGTACAACAGCTCATTAAAAACAATAATAATGTTGTTCATTAAAACCTTATGGAAATTATTCAATCACAACCTACAGTGAACATAAGACAAGAACTAAAAATAATTTACCATTTAAAACAAGGACTATGATATGTTGTACACTTCACAGTTAATGTGAAAGACTAAAATTATTTTCAATCCTGTAGAGTTGCTGATCATGCTGGTGTGATCAAATACACTATGTGGCTGGGTTAAGACATCACAGCATTAAAACATGTTGAGTATTGGCATTAACTTCCGTTAAAGTGCTGGCTTGAAACACTACACTAGTTTATATATGCTCTTTTTCTACTGCTACATGTCACGCCCATGGGTCTGCCTGCCTCCACTTCTCCGAACTCCAGTTCCCAGTGGGCACAGTCATACCCAAACACCCACTTGTTCCCATTCGCCGGCTTATTGATTACGGCCAGCTGTCAGGGGAGTATATAAGCCACTTCCGTAAGTGCAGTTGGCGCGAAGCTTTGCCAATCTTATTTGTAAGTCTGCGCCCTTACTAACCTGTTGTCTTTGTCTCACAGTGATCGACCTCTCGTTCCCCTTGGCTTACTCCCGTGGCACTCCCCGTATCGGCTTCCTTGGTTTTCCCCGGTAATCTCTGGTTTTCGACCCTCGCCCTGTCCCTGGGTACCTGATCTAGTCTATCTCCTGAGTGTTTGTTGTTTCGCCAGACTCGGCGTGTGAACTAATAAACTTTTCTGTTACTGTGGCTCAGCCCGCGTCACGTCCAATCCTTTGCCCCCTGACACTACAGTTCCGTCCTAAATCCAGAATGATAAGAAGGTGCTTTGTAATGTAATATATTAGATCCATCAACAATTCAAAAAGTCAGTAATAAAAATCTATAATTTAGACAGCTTGTTATACTTCACTGTTATTAGTTAACTACTACTTTAGCTATACCACAGCTAGCAAGATCGGTGCCCCTAAAAGAGACATGTCTCTTTTTTTTATTATTTCCTATATTTTCTACATTTTTTATTTTTCTTTATTTTCCTTCATTGTTCCTGTTTTACTCCTGGTTAACTTGCACACAGCTTTAACATATGCACTCATCTAAACAAATCATTGTAAACTAGTGCTAATAATTTTTACCCCACTCACATTACCTAAATAAGAGCCCTTCTCAAAATCGGTTATGTCATTTATGCAGCATAGTATGCAAAAGTTTGAAAGGCTCTTTAACCTTTGAGTGTGCTCCAGAAACTTTTATACCTTTTATAGCAGATATGCAAATGCAGCAGCAAGCAACAATCCATTGTTGGTCACACAGTGTATGCTCTTTATTATGTTTGCGCATTGCTTTAGCAATTATAGTGTTATTCGATTTATATTCTTCTTCTTATTATTATTATTATTATTTTTCTGCCGTTTCTTCGCCGATTAACTCGTTGGATTGACCCGCACTCGTTCGTTACTCTTTCTTTTTCCTACCATAGAGAATGAATGGGAAGGAAAATTGTTTGCCTATGTACTCTACTCCCGCTCGACCTAGAGCCTCGAAATCAGACACAAGGTATTCGGTGATGGGTTGACCCACACTTGTTCATCTCTCCTTTTTTTCCCCGCATCCCTCATTCCTCCCATAGAGTCCCAGTAATTTTTAGACACACCTAAAGCCGGATGTTTCGTTCGCCCGAGAGGTGAGAATCTTCACATACACATTAAGGACAGGGCACCAAGCATTGACCCACAGTGATACTGACCCGCACTCGTCTATCTGTCGTAACTTCACATACACACTAAGGGCAAGTCCCCAAACACTAACCCACAGCCATACTGACCCACACTCGTCTATCTGTCGTTTATTCATCCCTCGTTCCTCTCATAGAGTCTCAGTCATTTTCGACCCAAACCAAACAGTAATGCTTTTGTTCGCTCGAGAGCCACCAAACTAAGGACAGGCCCACAGACGCTAATCCACAGTCAAACCGACCTTCACTCGTTTACTCATCCCTCATTCCTCAGTGAGCAAGCTGCGCAACCATCCCGCGTTTCCTTCAGGAAATGCACTTTTCTAGTTACTTTTACTTACTTTATTCACATGTCGACTGCTTGACAAGATTTAGCTGAATAGAATTATCTGTCATCATATTTCATCAACAAAATGTTGTCTTTGATATAATTTAAGACCTAAACATTGAGCCAGACCATCTTTTTGTGTCTGTGTGTTCCAAAAAGTCCAGACCTGTTGCTTCTGACATTTAATTGATTATATAAGGTTTACAGGGAAACTTACAGAGGTGCATGCGCACCATTTTAGATTTAATGCTCAAATTGCATTAAAGAATTGGCTACACCATATGTCGTGGCTACAACATATGCTATCTGTAGTCTTTCTGGTCCAGCTTGCTACTGAAGCCTTCCTGCTGCACGCCTCTGACAAGCTGCCTACTTGCCCAGCCAGACACTGAAGGAAGACTGAGCGGGTCTCCATGCTACCTGCCCCTAACCAGCTTCTTGCCTCCCCCACCTAACGTCGATAAGGACTAACGAGGCTCTCCCGCAGCAGACTAATTTTTCCGCTATTCCTACCGAACCAGACTACTATTATTATTTCACAATTATTACTTCATTGACTTCATCGTCACCACTATGACTAGATCAGCATAATTAGATACTCAATTGATGTTACTTGAACAATTTCAAATTGTAGTTTGGACCAGAGGAGGATGGGTCCCCCCCGTGTGCTCATCGGGGGCTTCTTCCTTTTTTTTCCTTAATGAATTATTACTGATTACTGTAAAGCTGCTTTGAGACAACATCAGTTGTTAAAAGCGCTATATAAATAAATTTGATTTGATTTGATTTGATTTCTAGCATGCACTTACGTGTTGCTATTCTCTTTGTTAAAGTCATTTGGCCTTTTGAATTTTTGACTCACTTTTGCATTTTTCTAGTGTATGAGGAAGTATTCTAGCAACTGTAACAATGCATACCATAATAGGAGAAAATAAGTTCCATGACACATTTGGTAGTTCAGTTTTCAGTACAGTATTCTTCTCCTATAACTTTTACTTTCTGTTTTTAAGTGAAAGTGAAACTTATCCATTCATGTTTTTTCACAGTGCTTCTCTCTCGCATACAGAACCAGGAACGTCTTTCAAGGTATTGAACAAGCTGTTAGCATTTCCTTAAAATGGCAGAATCCAGTATTTCAGTAGATCAGGATCAGTTTAGCTGCTTAATCTGCCTAGAACTCCTGATGGATCCAGTGACCATTCCGTGTGGACACAATTTCTGTAAGCTGTGCATTAAGGGCTGCTGGGATCAAGAGGATCTGAAGGGTGTCTACAGCTGCCCTCAGTGCCGGAGCTCCTTTACTCCAAGACCTACTGTGAGTAAAAACAACATGCTGGCTGAAGTGGTGGAGAAACTGAAGACATTACGCCAAGCTGTTCCTCCTGCTCGCTGCCCGACTGAACCTGTAGATGTGGAGTGTGATTTCTGCACTGGGAGAAAACTCAAAGCCATCAAATCCTGCCTAGTATGTCGAGCCTCTTACTGTGAAGCTCACATCCAGTCTCATTATGAATCTCCTGCCTTCAAAAACCACAAGCTGGTCAAAGTGTCCAGACGACTACAGGAGCAGATCTGCTCAGAGCATGAGAAACACCTGGAGCTTTACTGTCGCACAGACCAGCAGTGCATCTGCATGCTGTGTACCATGGAAGGCCATAAGGGACACAATACAGTATCAGGTGCAGCAGAAAGGGCTGAAAAGCAGGTAAATATTCCTCATCCTTCTTCTACAAATACTCATCAAAGTCTGGGGCTGTGTCTAAAAAAATACAAGTAAAATCACATTGTACCAGTTTTTACATTTCTCTGTAATCTATTAAAGGTTTTGTTACCCAACAGCCAATAAGCAATATAAAAAGAGACAATTTGAGGCATTAGATCATTCATAAATCTCATCTCTCTAAGCATGTAGTTGGTGTCTTATGTAGTTCATTTGATTAGTGTGAATTCCCCTTTTCCCTCTATTCTACTTGTACTTTCAGTTTGCTAGTTTAATTTGCAGTATGTTTGTTATCTTTGTTCCCTAAGAAAAATATGGACAGTCTGTGAATAAATGGGTGGTTTTGAAACATGTAAAATGTTACATGTCATGTACATATAAAATGGAAAAAGGATGCACGTATAAAAAAGTATTTTCATGTCATTACAGGTGCTTACTGCGAGTTTTAGCATTTTTTTGTTTTCTTACAGACATTTCTAGTGTACTTTGTTTCTTTTAGTATCATCAGTGTTTCCTCTCCAAAACCAAATTAGCTCAGCCAGTATTATTTTCTACCGGTAACTGTCATGTGTATGTTTGTTCACAAAACAGTTTTTACTCTATAATTAAGTCACCCATGATTAGCCATACTTTCCATTTTTAGACAGTGGTTTCCATGATTACCATTTGTATGTGTACACAATTAAATTTAATCCATAATCTGAATATACAATGCAGCAGGAACGGTGCAAGGCAAGTATGCATCAGTGGAAATACATTTTATTTATTTATTTATTTTTGTAGAATCAGTTGGCAGAGACTCAGAAAAATATCCAATACAAAATCCATGAGAAACAGAAGGACCTCCAAGAAATAAAAACATCTGTTGACTGCTACAAGGTGAGTTATAGGGGAAACATGAAAATCTTTATAAACAATGAATATATATATATATATATATATATATATATATAAATATATATATATATATATATATATATATATATATATATATATATATATGTGTGTATATCAATGCTAACACTAACATACTCTTCTCCCCTCTCTGTGTGCTTTAACAGAGCTCTGCTCAGGCAGCATTGAAGGAGAGTGAGAGGATCTTTACTGAACTGATCTGCTCCATTGAGCGAAGACGCTCTCAGCTATTAGAGCTGATCACAGCTCAGGAGAAAGCTGCAGTAAGCCGAGCTGAAGAAGCCCTGAAGGAACTAGAGCAGGAGATTGAACAGCTAAGCAGGAGAGATGCTAAGCTGGAGCAACTTCTACACACTGAGGACCACATCGATTTCCTCCAGGTAACAGGGGTAGTAGGATCTACACATTTAGAATTAGAGACCTAGACCTAAACTATACCATGCAAAAATACCAGAACTTTTCATTTTTTTAGCAAGAAAAAGTTACATTTGCAATCCATAACTGTTTCCTATATCTTTTTATGCTTTTAACTGTTTTGCTGCATCTTTGCAACATATTTGCAATATATATATATATATATATATATATATATATATATATATATATATATATATATATATATATATATACATCTTTGCAACATATTTGCAATATTTATATATGGAGAAAGAAGAAAGAAAAATGTTACTCCAATAATAATATTACAGACTAATTGTACTACTAGCTTGTGAATAATATGTGCATCTCTTTGGCTAAAAGATAGAGGAAAATTTAATTAAAATTAAACACATAAAATATGTTCAAGTAGAATATAATACAAAATATAAATATACTTATGTTCAGAGATCAGAAAAATGTGATTGTTAAAAAGTAATGTGTTTATTTGATTAAAATGCTAACATTTAGTCTGTTTTTCTTTTGTCCTGTGTAGAGTTTCCAGTCTCTTTTAGCTAGTCCTGAAATTGCCGAATGTTCTACCACCGTGTTCAGTCCTCCTCTCTCCTTTGAGGAGGTAGTAAAGAGTGTGTCTCAGCTGAGAGAGAAACTGGAGGAGCACTGTGAACAGGAATTAAAAAAGATATTTAGTGAAGGTAGATTACATTTTTGTAGTAACTTGTTTTGTACTTTCATTGAAAAAAAAAACTAAAGGAACAAAGGCCCTCTCTTATGTATTTAACATCAAGGAGATTATTTTTAATAAAGTGTAATAATATTAGAAAGAATCAGTCCAAATAAAAACTAAATAAAAAGTACTGCTTTTACTTTCTCTGCTCATTTACCATATCTATGTTTCCACAGTGAAGGAAGTAATGGTCATTCCCCTTCCTGAACCCCAAAGCAGAGAAGATTTTCTTGAGTGTACGTCTACCTCTCTTGCACATGATACCAGGAGCATAAATACTAAACAGGCAAAGAAATATCAGAAGCAAATCAACCCAATGTTGGCCTGGTCCTACACAGATTGATCCAATCCAATAAAATTGGGAAGAACATTTAATTAAATTTTATGTTTTAAGAAGTATAAAATTTTAATAGTTTTCACTTACTGCTGTGATTGTATTATGACCAGTCACATTACTACACTTTACACCAAACTTTGCTTAGCACACTAGTTTTATATAATCTCCAAAAGCAGTTTTTAAATTTTACCTACTGTAGCTCTAAAATGCAATATATAATTCCCTGTGTATGGTTTTAGGACTTTTTATGTATGATGTTTTTATTATAAAAGCTTCAGTATTTCAGGTCATCAAATATAAGACATTTATAACGACCTTTATTCATTAAAGCCAATGTGTTTTTTTTACTTCCATTAGATTCCTGTGAGTTCACACTGGATCCAAACACAATAAACACACTCCTCTGCCTATCTGATGGAAACACGGTGGTGACCTGCAGTGAAACAGTTCAGTCATATCCCCCACATCCTGAAAGATTCGACTTCTACCCCCAGGTGTTGTGTAGAGAGGGTGTGAGTGGAAGCTGCTACTGGGAGGTAGACTGGAATGGGAGTGGAGGGGTTTATATTGCAGTGACATATAAAAGCATCAGCAGGAAGGGGAATGGTTTCTTTGGATATGATGATCAGTCCTGGAGTTTGTTCTGCTCTCCCTCCAGTTACTACTTTGTACACAACAGCCAAGGTACTGTAATCCCCACAGGGTCCATCTGCTCTAGAATAGGAGTGTATGTGAATTACAGGGCAGGAACTCTGGCCTTCTACAGCCTCTCTACTGCAGTGACCCTCCTCCATAGAGTCCAGACAACATTCACTCAGCCCCTCTACCCTGGGTTTTGGGTTGGTTTAGGATCAACACTTAAACTGTCCCATCTACCACAACAGATGATTACGAGTTAAGCTTTAAATTACCCCATGAAAAATTCATTAGAATTCAGGAAAAGCATAGAATGAAAACCTGCTTGTATTTTCTGGAGCTTTATCATATGAAGTAATGAAATAAATTTGACAATATATTGTATATAAATGTAATATATTGTATTATAATGTGCATTATTCTTTAAAGTTAAACTAAATTATATAATTGATGTATGAACGGTCAGAATGGGTAGTTTTTTATTCCTTCAGTTTTTATTTTTTGGCTTTACTCAGTAATTTTAATTGTCTTACTTTAACCTCTATTTTTATTTATTTTTAATTGTTATTATTATTGACACTGTTCTTTTTTTGTCTCTGCATTTATGTTTTGCTGCCTGTATTATTTGTACTAGTACATCTGGTTTCTGTAAAGCACTTTGAGCTGTATTGTAAATGTATGAAAAGGAGTATATACATATAAAGATTATTATCATTAACTTGTTTATGTTATAAACACCTAATCAAATTAAATCAGGCGCTGCCAACCATGTTTCTTAAATTAAATATTCTTCACTGAAATGACATGTCCAACTACTCTACAGGTTCTGTGAAACTCTTCCTCTTGCTGCTTTTATCTAAACAGTATAGTAATAACTTTACTGACACCTTCACCTCTAAGTTTTACTTTCAAAAAACATTTGCACAAAACATTTCACTTTTACATCTTGCTTTTTCACAAGCTAAGTTTCCTTCTGGGTCAATAAAGACATCAATATGGACAATTTCAGATTTTACACCATTTCAGATTTTACACAGTCTACAAGAAGCATTTGCAGGTTTATTAAAATGTTATGGTAAAGTATATTGCAAAAGTTATTGTATTGCATAGTACAATGAAACAGGCTGAGCCTTTGATCTTTAAATGACCAACCAGAGCTCTGTGTGTACCTAGCTATGTTATAACAGTTTAACCAACTAATGTTATGTATTAGTAAATATACTAGTGGTTTTGATATAAATCAGATATTTAGTTCAGCTAAGCAGTTAAAGTTCTTCAGGACATTTTTTAAAATGACATGTGAGTAAAGGCATTTTTTATCTCTGCCCTGGAAACTAATTTTATTCAAGATAAATGTTTGATAAGATTGTCCAGAAGCTGGCAGTTACGTGATGTCTTCTTCTAACCATAAATGATTACTTATAGTGGCTGACAATAAGAATATGTTTGGCTGATTATTGTTCGACTTTCTGTTTGACCTTCTCTTGTCATGTGATGAGGGTGCAATGTGGTCCAACTGCTTTTTCTGGTTGTAGAGTAAATAAAACTGCAGTTGAAGTAACATTGTACTGAAGAGTCTGTACATGTAAGTAGTGTAATAGGATGTATGTTGGTCTGAAGTTATGTTCCTGCTGTAGCTCTCTAATCTCGACCATCCTAGGGGAGGTGGGCCCTCTCACTGAAGACTGAGAACCAAACCTCAGAACAGGTAACAATGCTGTCGGTTTTTTCACCAGTATGAGAGTGTCCTGTTTTATGTAGCAGTTGGTTTAAACTAGAAAAGGATCAGAGGGCAGATCATGTGATCACTTATTGTAAAGTCTGTATTTCTGTTAATAGTGTTTCATATCGGAATAGAATAGTGCGAACAGTGTGTCTAAATAGTGTGTTTAGATGTGATATTTGTGGTTATATAAATGTTATGATATTTAGCCTGAACACTTTTCTTTTCTTTACCTTTTTTAGGTCAATTGTAGCTGTTAATTTCACCATTCCAATATCTATTTATTTTATGTGCTCAGAGAAATTATGCTGTGGGGAAATGTAGATAAAACATGTTTAGAGGAGCTGAACATGAAATTACAGTGAATGACCTTTCAGGTGCAAAACATGACAGGCACTGTTTGTATCTTAGTCACAATAGAACTGCAAGAACTGAGGGTACCTGCAGAAACACATTAATAATGTACAGACAGCAATAGTTTGCTTCATCATATAAATTTACCCTGTTCATTCTTCTTGATTAGTTTGTCTTAGTGTTCAGTGATTATAATTACTTGTGTTATTAATATCAGGTACCAGAAAAGTCCTCACCATGTTACTGAAAACAAGACTGCGGAATTGTGGGCATTGTTTGTGACATGTTTCTGCTGCTGCCCTCATGTTGTTTTTCTGAAAATTATCTAGATATCTAAGTAGCTGCAGACATGCAATCCACCAACATTCAGTCTTACCCACTGATCTTTATCCCGAACTCAAAATCAGAACTTTCCACAGCTCCAATGAGAGTAAAGAGAACAAAAATAAGTCTTTAGAATAATACAAAAAGATGGTTCCTTATAAAAATATGGATCAACAGTTTTAGTAAAAACAATTTTTATTCAGTCTATAGAACCAAATAACTAGTATTCAAAGTTTTGTATAGATCTGTTGTCTGTACTAAAGATGCCATGAAGGACGAAATTAAATTTAGATAAAGAGCATATATGATTGTTGCACATCAGAATTTGCTGTAGTGTCCTGTTTCTCCTTATGCTAGTAATTATGATCTTCAGAATGAAGCAGGTCTTTATATTGCTATTTAAAATTGGTTTAATTATCAATTGAAATTGTGATGTTTGTGTCTATATAACATTACTTCTACTGGGTAAGAAGTGGCTGTTACTTGCTTGGTGGAAGTCCACCATCTTTAAAGAGTAATCTAGCTCTAAGAACATGTATGTATGGGGATTGTAATGTTTAAAGTCAGTTGATAATGGAATATACATGTTTAATATCCACAGATCCTAAGTAGTTGGACATGTAATTTCAGTAAAGAATATTTCATTTAAGGAACATGGTTGGCATTGTTTCTGTCCTTTATCTTTTTTGGCATCCCTACCTTGTGTTGCCAGGAAGGAGCTAAGATATAAGAAAAAGGGAACCCAACGAATTTTAGCTCAACAGGTCAAGTACTACTGTTCCATGATTAGAATGGTTTAGAATTGTGTATCAGGTACTAAAAATTAAAGTCTGATTCATGAAAAACTCTTGACAATGTCAGGGAAATACAGTTAACAGTGGTAGAGAGATCTCCGACCCTAGGTGTCTCTCCCAAAATGGCTTTGAATGTGACTGTTTGATAAGAACAAAAAATCTGAGACATGCAACCTGGAACGTGGTCCAGCTGCTTCTTCTGGTTGTAGAGAAAAAGAAACTGCACTTGTGTTAAAGTTCAGTTTGTACTCCAAAGGAGAGGGAGTGTTTGTACCTGTGTGTAGTGTAACAGGGTGGTCTTCAGGAATTAAATGGGGGTTTCAGTGACCGTGTGCTAGTCTGAAGTTATGATTCTGCTGTAGCTCTCTAAACTAAACTTGTATAATCATCCTAATTAAGATGGATCTTCTTACTGAAGACTGAGAATCAAACCTTGGAAAAGATAACACCGCTCTCAGTTTTTTCACAGGTGACGCTGTAGTCCTGTTCTCTCTCTGTGCTAGTCATTATGAACTTTGGTATGAAGCAGTTGTTTTAAAGAGGACAAAGTGATGATGTGATTTGTATTGTAATGTCTGTATTGGTGTATGAAAGTGGTGTAAATATGAATTGTGTGTTTATATGTTTGTGCCTATAAAAAGATTAATGTGTTTGAATTGTAACATCACTTCTGGGTCAGATGTGGCAGTGACATATTTGGTTAAAATCCACATCCTTTAGATGTAATTGTTCTTAGTGTAATCTAGCTGTGGGCTGATGTAGTTTTAAAAATTTTGTTGTTGTTTAAAGTTGAAATGTTTAGTAGTATTCAGATGAGCTGAACATAAAGTTCAGAAATAAAGGGCATTTCAGCTGGTAAACATGTTTGGGATTGTTTTGCATGTTTAGTTATCTTATTTTTGCATCTCTTCCTGGTGTAGCCAAATGGAGGAGCTAAGATGCAAGCAAGAAATACAAAAACAAAAATGAAGGAACAAAAAGCACATTAATAATGTTCAGGCAGCAATATTTTACATAAACCTATTAAATTTACATAGTTCATCTTTTTTCTGCTGATGTTTTCTTACTAATCTTCAGTTTTTATAAGTGGTTTAAAGTGATTCAGATTAAAGTGGTTTTGGGTATCAGTATTTTGCCCCAGGTAGAAAGGTACAGACCTTGATTAATGATGCATAATTTCATAAAATGCAGTTACTGGTGGCAGAGAAATCTTCCACTCTGGTGTCTCCCCAAAAAGTCCTCTATGTAATGGAATAAAAAATTTGTGAGTATGTCATAATCTTATGGCATATGGCTTTTATGGCATTAGATCATACACTCTCCCGTTGTTTTATGAAATAAAAAAATGTACAACCTGGTAATGTAAAAACACATTATAAATAAAATTAACTATCTTTTTACTGCTTGTGAGATTTTCACAATTATCTCTGTTAACATTTTAATATTATGACAAACATATTTGTGCTGATGAGGTTTTGCTGGAAAGTATCTAGAGAGTCAACTAGCAACAGACATGCAATCTGCCAACATTTGAATCTACTTGTCACTTTTTGTCCCAAAATATTTCAACCCAAAATCAGAAATAGAGCAAAATTAAGTCTTTTAAACGCTATACAAAAACTGTTCTTTAAAAATATTGATCAACAGTTATTTAGTACAGACAGTGGTTCTATATAGCACCAAAAAGGGGTCTTATGATGTCACAAGCTTGAACAACTCCATTTCAATACTACAAAGAACCATTTTAATAGTTTAATTTTTAAATATTCTGAGTAACTAATATATTTATTCTGTGTTCATGGTTTTACATAGAAGCCTTGAGTGTGCTTCACACATTTATTTTTTCCCAACTCTAGCACACATAAGTGGTTGTAAAGAGCTTGTTAATAAATAAATAAAGTGTAAACAATGAACCATGAGTATAATTAGTAATAATTAGTATTGAATTGTTCCCAGGAGGCACTGTAAAACTGTTAAAACAAGAGTCATATCATCATGATGGAGTGTCAGTCCAGCAGTGAAGGAGAAACTTCTGAACCAAAGTGAGTACTTTCCTATCACTTTCACTTTGACTGGTATGTAAACTGGTCACTTTATAGACACACCTATTTTGTTTGTGTACATTGCAGGTGCAGACTGTAGTTAAACTGTTTATCTTTTTATCATGTGTGTTATTGTGGTTTGACCAACTAAACAGGTTATAGCTTGGTACTGGCGGCTACAGGGCTCTGGTCAGAATCATCAGATGGGTTTAGCTAGTATACTGTAACAGGAACATGCATATGCCTTGATTATGTCTGTACATGCATAACAGTGACTAGCCAGCTAAACAGCATCTTCAACTGTTGTGCAGGCTACTACAGAAATGTGAAAGCTGACACTGCAACATGTAGGATGCATGAGAAAGCAAAATTTTCAGTTCAGACTATATCTGTGTTTTATCTCATTATCATAGATACATAAGCATGAACAGTGACTATACATGAACTTATACAGTGTATGAAAATGAATAATTCAAAACATGAGTGCTTTTCTACACAATTATCTAGTCCATCATCAGTTGAGAGTTGGTACCACAGAAGGGTTTATCATTTGCTCAACAACAGATAAGCTGTAGCCTGTGAACTTAGACCTAGCTATGGTGTGTGGTAAAGTGTGTATATTGTGTAAACCAAAGATGTGTATTAGTGTAGTTCCATCACTAACCTCTATCCTGTGCCTACAGAAATAATACTAAATGTATTTTATTAGTGGCGTCATAGAGAAAAAAGAGAAAATCTGAGAATGAGAAGGTGAAAGTAATTTTAACATGGCACGTATCCTCCTGAATTCAACAGTGACAGAGGACAGCCCAGCTGTGTATCCATGAAAAGTGTCCAGTCTGTGGAGAACTGTCCTGACCTCAGGAGGGAGGGAGGAGAGCCCAGCTGTGTATCCATGAAAAGTGTCCAGTCTATGGAGAGCCGTCCTGACCTCAGGGGGGAGGGAGGAAAGCCCAGCTGTCTATCCATGAAAAGTGTCTGGTCTATGGACACCCATCATGACCTCAGTAGTGAGGGAGATAAGTCCAGCTGTGTATCCATTAAAAGTGACCAGTTAATGGAGACCCCTCCAGAGTTTAGTGGTGGACCCATGCCCTCTGACCTACAGTAAGTTATTATCCTTCTTTGTAACGCTGAGAAGTAATAAAATAATAGTTAAGAAAAGTTTTGGATATTTAATCCAGAGCACAGCACACATTCCTGTTGCCCAATGACTATGGTAGATGTAGTCTGATATGCTCTGTCACTGATCTTTTTGCAAAAAAAAATTGCAGCAATAGATAACATATTCACACATACTAAAGTACAGTGGGCTTCCTGCATTAAATCAGTAGAAGAAATTTTCATGTAACTGAGGCATTAAAGACATTTAATTACTTTCTGTTTCTATAGAGATTTTCATGGCGCTGAAATGCTTGTAAGTTCAAGCTAAATTTTAATTTATTTCCAGCTTCAAAACATCCACACCAACAAAGTAAAGGTCATGAGGATCTAAACAAATAAGAGCTTTAAGCTACTTCATTAAAACCAACCAACACTAAGATGCTGTGCTATTGTGCTTAGATGTGACACTTGTTAATAAACAGAATAGCTGGATTATGTGTGTCTACTAGGGAAAACACTAAAATGTGAAGGCCACTGGTTTACTAGGCCTGACAATAATATATTCTGTTGCTCCTTTGTCAAATATTCCTTCCTTCTCTATTCCACCCTGGCATTTGGTGAACTAGTCCAATGTTTGTGTGGAGGTGGGGGGTCAGTCTGTCACATTAGATCATAATGTATAAAACACACATTCTGAACTCCGTGAAGCAACTGGAGAAATGTATATTACAGTAAATAAATGATTAATAAAAAAAATTATTTTAATGAAATGAATGAATTTTTTTTCTAGCAATGAGCATGTGGAATGAATGTGTATGATTTGGATATGTTTTTGAATATTAAAATGCAGGATTAGAGATCATAGAAAAACTGACATCCATCACCAAGATCTTTAACTGCAGGTTGTGGAGAAAACAGTAAGGTCAATGATAAAACATGCACGTTTTATATTCAACCTGTTCTTTCAAGAATGTGACACATCAGCACTGTTTTTATTAGACGAATGTTATTGGTAATCAAGCTAGTTTCTCGTTCCACCATAAATGGTGCAGTATGTAGATTTTGTTACATCTCTTATAGCTGCCTTTTCTACCTTCTCCATGTATTTTCTAGCCATATGCTTCTGTTATTTTTTTGGTTTGGGTCTCCTCTCCTCTCAAACCACAAACCAGATCCACACAGCCCTATATGTTCAGGGTTACTGAACACTATGGGATAAATACAAAATAATATAATTCCGAAAAAATATTTTTCATTAGTGAAATGCACAAGTACATGACTTCAGCTTCTACAAGAGAATTGGAAATGGGTAAACTGGGAACAAGAAGCTGGCAAGTAGGAAGCCAATTTCAGCGTCTCTGAGCTCATTACTGCCATTTAAACACCTCGCTGTTAATCTAGCTCTCTGCTCTTTTCCACTCTTTGTTCTGGAGATCATCTCCTCTTTGGCTGTTTTTCAGCTATCTCTCCTTTTTGTCAGTGCATGTGAAGTTAGCAGTTAGCTCCCCCACCTCGTCCTGTGCACGAGCTTATGTTACCTCTGTTGCAGATTAGCTGGAATAGAGCCTTATTTTCTTTGTTTACCACATACACATACACACACCGTGTTTTATTTCATATTCGTTAAGTTTTAACTCATGTTACTGTAATGACTCTCACACCACCAGTTGGGGATTGAGGTCCATGTAAATCTGATGAATACTGAAATATGGGGGTCAACCAACATGGTATGACAATATCAGGATGAATGGAACAGCCATATCACACTCGTATAAAAATGTCAACTGTTCTGTGAAGGTATGGTCAGACGTTCTGAAGCCCCCTCCTGGTGTAGCGTTTTGCAGAATTAAAGGGTGTTTCTTAATTCCTAAGGCAGACTGGTTTGGTTTCGGTCCTTTAAGGGTTTATTATCATGGCGAAAAACACATTTTCCCCCATGACTGATCTTAGAGACATGGCCCAGGTTTAGTGATGAGTTTATTATTGTGGGTTGAGAGATAAACACAGAACCAATGCTAGTCTAGAATTTATTGGTGTACTTGTACCTGTGTGTATTTCATGATAGAGGGATCCTAAAGTAACATGGAACTGCAAAATTAAGAATACATTTTCAGTTTAAGTGCTGAAATTACCTGCAAAATATAATTTATTGCAGAATGTCTTGTCCATGGATTTCTTTCTCTTTGTAGTGTATTATGGTTACTGAGATCATGATGTGTTACTGTATTTTACACAGAGTCTTCCAGAGACACAGGACCAGCATGAAGAACAAGTACGAGAGCTTATTTGAGGGGATCAAAACCCAAGAGAATAAAACTCTTCTGAACAGGATCTACACACAGCTCTACATCATAGAGGGAGAGAGTGAAGGAGTGAATGAAGAACATGAGGTTCTACAGATGGAGAGAACACCCAGGAGACACTTACAGGACACTCCAATCAACTGCTTAGATATCTTTAAACCTCTACAAGGTTCTAAACCAGACCCAGAAGAAGAGAACACTAGAACTGTGACAGCTGAAGGTGAAAGACAGAAATCAGGAGAAGAATTAAAAGGTCAGAAGATCAGAAGTGTTCTGACTAAAGGCATCGCTGGAATTGGAAAAACTGTCTCTGTGCAGAAGTTCATTCTGGACTGGGCTGAAGGAAAAGCCAATCAGGATGTAGAGTTGATGTTTGTGCTTCCGTTCCGGGAGCTGAACCTGATTAAAGATGATCCATACAGTCTTCATGGACTTCTGTGTGACTTCCATCCTGAGATCAAAGATCTGGGCCCAAAGATACATGATCAGATCAAAGCTGTGTTCATATTTGATGGTCTGGATGAAAGCAGGATTCCACTGGACTTTGAAGAGTGTGCGAAAGTATCTGACATCACTATGACATCATCAGTGGGTGTGTTGATGACAAACCTCATCAAAGGAGAGCTGCTGCCCTCTGCTCTAATCTGGATAACCTCCCGACCAGCAGCAGCCAATCAGATCCCTCCTAAACACATCAACCGTGTGACAGAAATTCAGGGGTTCAGTGACCCACAGAAGGAGGAGTACTTCAGGAAGAGGATCAGTGATGAAGACCAAGCCGAGAGAATCATCTCCCACATTAAGACAGTGAGGAGCCTCCACATCATGTGTCACATTCCAGTCTTCTGCTGGATCTCAGCCACTGTTCTTCAGCAGATCATGAAACAGGGTTCTACAGAAATCCCTAGAACTCTGACTGAGATGTACTCACACTTCCTGCTCACTCAGACACACATGAAGAACGAGAAGTTTGAGGAGAAAGACGAGAGAGACCCAAAGAACCTGCTGGAGTCCAACAGAACCATTCTTCTGAAACTGGCTAAACTGGCTTTCAATCAGCTGATGAAGGGCAATGTGATGTTCTATGAAGAGGACCTGAGAGACAACAGCATTGATATTACTGATGCCTCAGTGTATTCTGGGATCTTCACTGAGATATTTAGGGAGGATTGTGGGCTTTACCAGAGGAAGGTCTACTGCTTTGTTCATCTGAGCTTTCAGGAGTTCCTGGCTGCTGTCTATGTGATTCACTGCTTCTTAAATAAGAATATAAATCCACTGCAGGTTTTTAAACCACAGTGCAGTGTGTGGGATCAGAGTCTTACACTGGATGAGCTCCTAATTGGAGCAACAGAAAAGGCATTGCATTATGAAAATGGTCACCTGGATCTTTTCCTTCGTTTTCTGCTGGGCATCTCGGTGGCATCCAATCAGAGACTCCTACAGGGCCTACTAAAGCATTCTCAGAGCAGCTCAAAGAAAACCACAGAGCACATTAAGAGATTAATCAAAGGAGATGATAATTACCAGCATATCTCACCTGACAGATCCATTAATCTTTTTCTTTGTCTGTCTGAGATGAAGGATCAGTCTCTCTCCAAAGAGCTTCAGGAGTATCTAAATTCAGGGAATCACTCAAAAGTGAAGCTCTCTCCTGGACAGTGTTCAGCACTGGTCTGCATGCTCCTGATGTCGCAGGAGGTGCTGGATGAGTTGGATCTGAAAAAATACAACACATCAGAGGAGGGCTATAAGAGACTGATCCCAGCTATTACTGTCTCCAGAAAGGCATTGTGAGTGTTATATCTACACTAATGTTATATATGAATTCATTATTTTAAATTTGTCTCTGAGTCGGGCATCAGCTATATGCAGAATAGGCAATTTCCCAAATCATTCTAATTAAGGCATTCAAATATTTTTTTTGTATGGATAGAATAAATTATGTTAATTTTTTTGTAGTACACATTCATTGTCACTTGTCATCATAAAATATCATTGCCCCTGACTGAAGGTGGGCCCCATCCTCTTAATGTATAAAACAAATTTTATATGCCAGCAAACACCAAATCACACAATTTTCTGTCCTGCATTCAGTCGCATGTCAGGGATTACATAATGTGAACATGTCAAAAGGGCACACTTTGCCCAATAAAGCATATAATGTTTTACCTTAATATTACAAGTATGAAACTATTTATGTGGCTATTCAAGGTTAATAATTTTTATAATTATTTGACATAAATCTAGTAAGAAATTAAAATGCATTATTTCTGATTTTTTGTATTCGCTGTTATTCCCTTCAGATTAGATGGCTGTTACATCACCGTAAATTCCTGCGAAACTCTTTGCTCAGCTCTAACATCGGCAAACCTTCAATTAAGGGAAATGGACCTCAGTAACAATGACCTGCAGGATTCTGGGGTGGAGCTGCTCTCTGTTGGACTGAAGAATTCATGCTGTAAACTGGAAATACTCAGGTTAAATTTCTTTAAAATGATTTCTGAAATAGCAAAACTAAAAACTGTTAATGTCTTACAGCACAATTTATGGTTTCAGATTTTATTTAATGTAGAATTCTACATACTACACCTTTACTTTAATAATTCTTTACATTTAAAACCTTGACTGAGCAATCTTCATGACATGACAGCTTAGAAAACACCTTCTATGAATAGTCATTGCGTTTTAGGTCTAGTTCTCAAGTGTGGTAACTACTGATTACTATCACTGATTAACCTAAACACATTAATTAATTACCACTCTCTTTTATTTCCTTTAGTCTTAACAAATGAAAAAACAAGAGAGACCAAGTTAACATTTAAGTAGAAATAGTCATGTTATTTTTTGCAGTTCAGTTTGCGGTCTGCAAATAACAGGGCAGGTATCAGACTGGGCATGTGCCAAAACAACAAATATAACAAGACTAGCTGGGGAATTAGAGAGCTAGCCCACTTATCAGAACTTCCATAACTCCCATAACTTTTGCAGTTAGGGGGTTTTCATTGCCACCATCACCCTTGCGTTGGTTACTTGGGGCTTGGGTTTGGATTTCTGCAAACCTGTGTTATGGCAATCCCTAGTAAAAAGTGCTATATGAATACTTTGAATTGAACTGAAATAACTTAGGCTGGCAACATCTAGGGGAGGTACCACTGATGCTCCAGAGATTGTGTAGACTGTCGTTTCAATGCAAGGCTGCTCTTTGTCCCTACTGTCTGTGATCTGAAATCCACAGTAAAATTTAGCAATCAGCAGTCGTCTATGCACAGAGGCCCACAAAACCAAAAGACTAGACAGTTCATCATTTTACTAGAGCTAATGTGATAGACCTAAGCTCACAGGACAAAAGTTAAGATAAAAACTATTTGCATGGTCACTTTCCCCACCTACGCAGTACACTTATTTCTGGATGATATGTTCTAATGTCGATGGAGATTAATGTCTCAATTCTGCTTTTATAGACTATCTGGCTGTAATCTGACCACAATCTCCTGTGAAAAACTAACATCAGTTCTGCAATCAGAAAACTCCTCCCTAAAAGATCTGGACCTTAGTAACAATGACCTGCAGGATTCAGGAGTGGAGCTGCTCTCTTTTGGACTAAAGAGTTCACTCTGTAAAGTAGAGATACTTAGGTAACCTTTCTCTGAATTAATTCTCTCTGATTCATGACTCTCTGATTATACCAGCAATGTAAAGACACAAATATGTATTTTTGTTTGCTAAAAAAAGGTTCTTTGCAACATTTTAATTTTTAAATAACCCCCCCCCCCCCCCCCCCCCCCCCATTGCAGACTAGCTTTCTGTAAGCTCAGGGAAAATGCTTGTGGAAGTCTCTGCTCGGCTCAACAATCAACAGACTTCTCATTGAAAAATCTGGACCTCAGTAACAATGACCTGCAGGATTCAGGAGTGGAGCACCTTGCTACTGGACTAAGAAGTGAACACTGTAATCTGGAGATACTTAGGTAAATTTCTATAAATTTGAAAAGTTCCTTTTCTCACTAATTTTTCACTGAAATTGCTTTTAAAAATCCTGCAATATATATATTTCTGTCATACAGGATAGTGTGGGACTTCACAAGCTTGATTTTTCTGCAACAAGAGAACTATGTTTGCATAAAGGAACATGATAGATTAAAAGTAGGACATGCTATGCAAGATGTGCTAAAATATACAAACATCCAATATCAAATATTCAAAAGTTTATTTATATGCACAAAGAAACAGACACTGCACTGAACAATATAATGATAAAACTACCTCCCAGACTATGAATTACTAAACAAACACAATACAGGTACTAAGCATAAAAAGAACAGTAGAGGAATACATAAATATAAAAAATACAACAAAATAAATAATATGTATGATACACGTCTGCATTTGTAGGTATGACACATTACTTATTTTACCTATTTGCTTTTATATATTTAAACATTTACTCAAATAAACTTGCCTACTTCAATGTTCAAAATATATGTCCTGTCGCAATCCAACCTGTTCTTTTTCTTTCCTTTGTACAGGCTGTCTGGTTGTATGGTTACGGATAAGGGCTGCTCGTCTCTGGCTTCAGCTCTGAAATCAAAGCCCTCTGTCCTGAAAGAACTGGATTTGACCTATAATCACCCAGGAGAGTCTGGAATAATACTACTGGAGGATCCACACTGCGGACTGTACACGTTTAGGTATGAAGACTGTTCTTAGGGATGACTACACAAACTAGATAATGAACTATTGGCATTTATTAGGCTGTTTACTTTTGTTGTATAGTATTGGTAGTAGGTCTTCCTTAGATTATATTTTTTTTACATCAGATATTTATTTTTGAAAGAGGAAGTCTGTATAGGTATAGGTACTTATAAAACGTAGTGTGGTCACATGATAACTGTGAGGGTGTCCATGTTTATTGAAAAAGAAACCTATTCTTTCTATCAACTAATACATTTGACTGAGTACAGTATATAAAGTGTGTGTGTTTCTTCCTTAGGGTGGAACATGGAGGTATGATCAGGATTAAACCAAGACTAAAGAAATGTAAGTTCACCCATGTCACTTCATCACTGCATACCCTTCACTACATCTTGCTGTTTCCTGTATCAGATTTTATTTCTATGCCTAGAATCACCTTTCAAGAGTCACAGAAATTCAACATC
Source organism: Prochilodus magdalenae (assembly GCA_024036415.1). Lineage (NCBI taxonomy): Eukaryota > Metazoa > Chordata > Actinopteri > Characiformes > Prochilodontidae > Prochilodus > Prochilodus magdalenae. Next base: position 300,304 of record JAMWET010000118.1, on the reverse strand, counting down.
AAGTCCCTTGTGGTTTTAAATATAGACTGGATAGCTTTTAAATGTACCCAAATCTTGTGTTTGTTAAATGTTTGCAATAGCATGTTCAGTGTCTTAGGTATGTTTAACACTGACCCGTATTCCTGGCTGTTTTGTAAGAGGATCAATCTAAGCTCCTAAATTTAAGAATACAGATAGTGCTGTTTTGTCTGTGCAGCACAGTGGATGGCATTAGCAGTTAGTGGGGGTTTTATAGGTGGATAATCTATCAGAAGATAAAGACAAATCTAAAAACATAACACAAAATGTAAATAACTTTTTTTGCATGTGGTTACTGTTCTCTATAGCTAATAAAAGATAAACAAAAGTTTAAATGCTGTTGTAAAATAAAAAAAAAACACTTTTTTATTAACAAAATAATGAAGAAAAATTGAAGCATAGAAGTATATAAAAATTGGCAAATAAATAGAATTACAAAATACAAAATAGAATTTGAATGTAACAGTTGGGCTACAGCAAACAATACTGAACAAACACTAAACAACTAATCTTGCCGATGACAAGTCCTTCTTTATTCAAAATAGTTATTAAAAGAATACATGTAGCTTAAAATAGATTTTTTTACTTTATTATTTTTGTAAGGAATGGAGTCACAATATGAAATGAGGAGCAGAATAGTTCATGAATTTACCTCTTAATATTTTTTAACAAATGATATTCTCAAAATAATTTTCAGACTTTGTTAATCATCAATCTCAAAGGCAAATTTAGACTCTAAAGTCAAGCATATATTTACCTATTTGAACAGATAAGAATGTATATTTTAAGTGTAGTACAAGGCATTTTTACAAGTTACTCTGCTAAATACTGCAAATGTGTGTCTGTAAACACTCACATTGGCCCAAACTTCTAGAGTAATAATACTGATAGAGGATCAGCTTATGCTTTTTATCTAACTCTAAATACAAACCCATCACCTGCTGAGACCTGATCTTTGATCAGTCCTCTTACTCTGAGATGCTTGATAAATGTCTTTCCTCTTCCATCTGTGTTTTTTGTGCAGATTCCTGTGAGCTTATTCTAGATCCGAACACAGCCAACTGTGAACTCTTTGTGTCTGAGGGAAACAGAAAAGCAAAGTGTGTTGAAGAACAGGAATATCCAGCTCATCCAGACAGATTTGACTTCTGTAGACAGGTACTATGTACAGAGGGTCTGACTGGACGCTGTTACTGGGAAGTTGAGTGCAGTGGGTTTGGGGTTGGTTTAGCAGTGACATATAAAGGAATCAGCAGGAAAGGACACAGCAACGACTGTTGGTTTGGATACAATGATCAGTCCTGGTGTCTCTTCTGCTCTGGTACCAGTTACTCTGCATGGCACAATAATAAGGAAATAGCCATAGCTGACCCTCCATCTCCCTCCTACACAGTGGGAGTGTATCTGGACTGGGTGTCTGGTACTCTGTCCTTCTACAGCATTTTACCTGAAACAGTAACCCACTTACATACCTTCCACACCAGATTCACTGAGCCACTCTACCCTGGCTTTTGGGTTGCTGAAGGGGCCTCGAGTGTACATGTGCGTGATATAAATTGCTGAAGGTGGATGTTTTTAGGAGTTCTTGTTAAGGTGTTAAAGCCTGAAATGTTTGGAAATGGGTTAGAACTAACATTTCAGCTCTATTGGAAGCTGAAATGCAAACTGCTGAGTAGGGAGGCTGGACAAACATGCTAAGATGCAATACAGGGCAACGGCACTAAGTGAACCTGAATAAAAAGTGAAAAGATACAGATACACAGTATATAAAGATTTATAAAAAATACTCTTTCCTTCTCTGCCTGACACACTTATGCACTTTCTGTTTAAACCACTAAAATTTGTGATCTTTTGTAATTGTTTTTCTAAATTGTTATTTTTCATACTGCCTTGTTTCAACTTTATTTATGTAAAATACATCTTTTCTGTATTAATATTTCTGTATGAAATGTATATATATATATATATGTTATTTATGAACCTGCCTTGTCTTACATTGTTCTTTGTTGTTTTTAAATATATATTTGCCAGTATTAATGAGTTTGTGGAAATGGAATGTGAATGAAGCAAAGAGATATTTTCTAGTACTATAATCATCAGCAATTATTAATCGTGTCTGAATTTAGAAATCCAGCTGTTAAACACAAGCATTCATATATTTTCATCATTTGTCACATGAATCAAATGAACTGTACTTTCTTGTGTGTAAATTAATAAACAAACATTTATTAGACCATAATGAGATTCTGATACTTATATGTTTGTTCAGTTTACACTGCACCTATAACTGTAATGTTCTCCTTACTGGGGTTTCAAGAGAACAGTCTATTGCGTGCAACTCATTCAGGATGCAGCAGCTCTAATACTAACAGACCCTAAACACAGAGCTCACATCACTCCTGTTTTAGAGCTACACTGGCTGCCTGTACCTATTAGAATAGACTCTGCTATTGCTCTATAAGTCTCTACATACAGCTCTTTACGACTGCTAACAAGCATTTACCAATACTTTTCAAAACTCTAAACACAGCAACATATCTACCTCATACAAATAGCCAAATAGTTAATATCCTGTTCAAAAGCACATCTTCTTAACTAAATACCAGCTCTGCATTTCACATTGCAAACAAAGTTTTCTCTATATACACTAACTCTGTTAAAACACAATAAACGTGATTCAGTATCCAAGCATTGTTTCAAAACACCAGCGCAGATTTTCTATTCAAGGGGAACATAAAGTCAATCACTGCACAACCACTGTCAAAAAACAGTTGATGGCATTACAGAAACAGTATTATCTCTCCCAGGCATTATAACATGCTCTGTTTTCTTGTAAGTCAGTTCATTTTTACAGTAATCCAGTAAATTTGAACAATCCTGCTATGTTCTCATAAATGGGTTCATGTGGGGTCCAAGCGGCTTTCAACTCCATGACTCTCTAAAAGTAATCAAACACAGTATTTGAACACACTTTTCTGTCTGTCCTACTGTACATACTGTAACTCATGTTTCTATGCAGGGTGGCATAGTGTAACACTCACTATATCACAAGATAGAACAGGTATATAGGATAGACACCATAGCTGGAGATACTGGTGCCAGAGCACCATAACCCTCTCACTGTTCCTTTCAAAAGTACTGTGTACAACTGCTTCATGCGAACTCTGTATTTAGTCAGAATCGGGGCAATGGTTGTCAGGCTAATGTTTTCCACATTGTGAAATACCTGGGTATTTTCTCTTACAGTTTTTTACGACTGCTAACAAGCGATTACCAATACTTAAGATACTTTTTCAAAACTCTAAACACAGCAGCACATCTACCTCATATAAATAGCCAAATAGTTTAAATCCTCTTTAAAAGCACATATTCTTAACTAAATACCAACTCTGCATTTCACAATGCAAACAAAGTTTTTTCTATATACACTAACTCTGTTAAAACACAGCAAACCTGGTTCAGTATCCAATCATTCTTTCAAAACACTAGCACAGATTCTCTATTCAAGAGGAACATAGTTAATCACTGCACAACTACTGTCAAAAACTAACAGTTGATGGCATTACAGAAACTATATTACATGTAATATTTTACTCTCTCCCAGCAAACAACAGACATTATAACATCTGTTGTTTTCTTATAAGTCAGTTCATTTTTACTGTAATCCACTACATTTGGACTTTTTACTTAAATGTGTGCATTTTTGGCAACATACTGTCTACACAATGAGTGATATTACTGTAACGTACTGTATGGAATGTAGATTGACAAAAAAGGAGTCTGTGACAGTCTTGCAGTAAAGGTTATATTTTATTAGGGACATGAAATTGTAGCCTAACTCAAAAAAGAATTACTGTAATTATAAACATAATTAGCCATGGTCCCATATGTGTAAAAATACATATATACAAAAAAAGGGAGAAAAAACAGAAAAAAAAAAAAACAGATCTTGTTAATCTGAATGGTCTTCAGCATTTGGCCACGTTTTCGTCCACATCACATCTGATACTGTCTCTTGCCATGCACCTGGGATAGAAACGCTTGGCATGCCTTATCCACCCCTGACAGTCTTCTGCTGAAATGTCTCTGCAGCCGGCATCCATTGCATCTAGTAGGGACATTTTGTCATGTGGCCGATGATCGTACACCTTTCACCTCCAGGCTGAAAAAAATTCCTCAATGGGGTTGAGGAAAGGCGAGTAGGGCGGGTGGAAAAGGGACATTCTTAGATGGTCTGCAAACCAGTTTGTGATGACATGAGAATGGTGGAATGGTACATTGTTCCATGTAATCACAAATGTCCTCATGTTTCCTCCCACCTGTTCCCTTTCTGCTTCTGGCACCAGTTGTTGGTAGAGTTCATCCAAAAAAACGAAAGAAGTTGGTCACTGTTATAAGGACCAATCTGGCATTTGTTAAGGACCAAACCAGCACTTGAGACTGCAGCATCCACCAGCATTAGCTACACCATGCTAATGATCCATACCGGTTACTGCTTTATCACAGTTAAGCTGCGATATGCTTGTAAACAGAACTGTTATGTTTATTACTACGAACCCTCTTTTGAAGATTCTTCAAATTATTAATGCTCAGCACGCTCATGTAACTTAGTGGACATCTCACTTTGAGTTACATAATATTAGCATCCTAATATAAAAATACTGTAAAAGAAAAACCATGGTAGAGTAATTTCACAGAGGAGCCCGGCTGACAGCCCTAAAAGACTTTTCATTTCACTTTTTTTTTCGAGTTACTGGACTTGACATTCGCCATGTGGGTGTCCTCCTGCTCTTAATGCACCTGTGTGTCTTTAACGTGTTTGAATGTCTGAAACTCCGTCCGCACTCAGGAATACGGTTTCTCTCCGGTGTGAATGCACTGGTGTCGCTGGAGATGAGCCTGTAGAGTAAAACATTCCCCACAGCCCAAACACTGGTAGGGTTTCACTCCAGTGTGAACGCACTGGTGTTTTTGTAGGGTGTTCTGAAGACTAAAGCTCTTCCTGCACTCTGAACAGGAATGTGGCCTGTCTCTGGTGTGAATGCCGGTGTCGCTGGAGATGGCTCTGCTGAATAAAGCGCCTCCCGCAGTCTGAACAGTGGTACGGTTTCTCTCCGGTGTGAATTCGCTGGTGTATTTTCAGATAACTCTGTACAGAAAACCGCCTCCCACAGCCTGAGCAGTGGCTCTCCTTGCCCGGGTCAGAAGACTTCTGCCTAGGTTTCTTCTAGATGCCATTTTCAGCATCAGGAAGACGTGACTGGCTGGTACCTAGGTACAGTTGGTGCATGTTGGCATATTTACCATGCCCTCATTGCAGTAGGGTATTCCTCCCGATAGGATCTTCTGATTTGTCTGTGGAGGTAAATTTAAACTGTGCAGGACATTGGACACGACTAGCAGGAGATGACTTGTAACAGGACATCATTCTTTTCTGGTGGAGAAAAAGAAATACTCAATATGACATGTAACAATGCATCAGAACCAGACATTTCTGAGGACTCAACGTGAACAACGTTCAGTTAGCTTCACACTGAATAAAAACAGGCAGCAAGGAAACAAAAATCTAATAATGATCCTCCAACCCTGCACCTACTGGACAATCCTCAACATTTGGACTTAGTTATCCAGCTTACTGATGAATCCTACTTGGTGAAACACCCTCTGGTCTCGTTCTAGAGGCACTGCTTTAACACACTGCCTTCAAAAGAGAATGGGTTTTAATTGGTTTGTTCGAACAGGTGTATTGGCAGCAGGTAAAAGCCATCAAGATGATTCAGCATGACAGGAAACGCTGCAGCAGAACAGTGGTCACCCACTTTGGTCCTAAAGGTCTACATCTACCACAATACTCCACATATGTTCCACCTTTGTTCGAAGTACAATGGCTCATGAAGTCCATATTTGGCCGCATGCAGGTTAGAAGTCAAGGAAACTCTGGGAGGAAAACTCTGGGAGGAAAACTCTGGGAGGAAAATGAAATGAATAAATGAATGGCGGGACTTCTACAGTGGTGGCGTGACGTCTTACATGAAACGGCGTTGGCTAGATATTGGACGTAGTACGTCCAAGGTTGTGTGGTTATTCCGTACTAGTGTACTGAAAGAGCCTACCGCTACACCAGTCGCGCAGTGCGCACTGGGTTCAATCTAGTACGTACTGACTAAGTAGGCGATTACTGTTAAATCTGCTACCTTGAGGTTTTTAGAATGATATGTAATGCATCACCCTGTGCCTTATCCCGATCAGCCTATCTACTCCAAAGAAGTAGTAAGCACTGTGCTAAAACTAGTTTCATTTATTTATTTAGTTATTTAATTCACAGCTGTGCTTAACAAAGGTTCAGTGAAACAATTCAGTGATTCTTCAGAAACAGAGCTACCAATAAAACCTAACACAGTCATTACAGAATAAAAGGTACAAGAGAAAAGATCAGAAACTCTCTGATCATACAACCAAAACTTTGGGCCTTAATCACAAAAACGGAAGGTTATATCATTCATCTTCATCTAAACAACAAACCGAACGAAAAAGAGCTGTAAAAAGATGCATACACTGCCCATCCAAACGTTCAGACAGAAAGAGCTCACCAGCTGTGTAGGCTCCCACACTGAAGGATGGGTGGGTCCAACTTGGGTAAAACAGTCCTGATGTCACCTTAACAATACACTCTGACTCAGCTTCACAAGAAACAACCAACACAAAAACTCGGTTCCAAGCTAACTCAGACTCGGTTAACCCAGGCTCGGTTAACTCAGGCTCGGTTTACCCAGGCTCGGTTAACCCAGGCTCGGTTAACCCAGGCTCGGTTAACCTAGGCTCGGTTAACCTAGGCTCGGTTTACCCAGGCTCGGTTTACCCAGGCTCGGTTAACCTAGGCTCGGTTTACCCAGGCTCTGTTAACCCAGGCTCGGTTAAATCAGCTTCGGTTAACCCAGGCTCGGTTAACCCAGGCTCGGTTAACTCAGGTTCGGTTAACCCAGGCTTGGTTAACCCAGACTCGGTTAACTCAGGTTCGGTTAACCCAGGCTCGGTTAACCCAGACTCGGTTAACTCCTTTCGGGAGTTGAAACAACATCAGAGCACGCTTCCTTTCCCTCTCCCAGCACCTCAGTGACTCTCCACATAATCCGCCTGTCTCGTGTTTCACCTGGGAGATGCTCACAGCGTCCATGCATCACAGCCTGTTACTCATAACAGCGGACAAGATCTAACATCATAACCTTGTAAGCCGCTCTGGATAAGAGCATCAGCTAAATGCCATGAATGTAAATGCCCTCATTTGTACATGAGGGAGTTAAACGAGCTCTTAGGTGGGCTGGAGGGACTCTCCATTTCTGATGTATCTTGTACTGTTATTATTTGAACATTTGAATGGGGTTATGTAGATGCTGGTCATTACACCGTACACAGTCCTAAGGAAGACACTGCGTATAGTTTCGATAGAGCTGATGTCACGGAGTGATCATCTCGCTCTGCATTTGTGTATCTTTAACGTGTTTGAATGTCTGAATCTCTTCCCACACTCGGAGCAGTGGTAGGGCTTCTCCTCTGTGTGAATCAGCTGGTGTTTCTTGAGAGTACCTCCGTCTCTAAAACTCCTTTCACACTCGGAGCACTGGTAAGGCTTCTCTCCGGTGTGGATGCGCTGGTGTCTTTGGAGGTTGCCCTTGTCTCTAAAGCTCTTCCCGCAGTCCGAGCAGCGATAGGGTTTCTCTCCGGTGTGGATGCGCTGGTGCCGCTGGAGATGAGCCTGGAGGGTGAAGCTGTCGCCGCACTCCGAGCAGTAATAGGGCTTCTCTCCGGTGTGGATGCGCTGGTGTTTCTGTAAAATGCTCTGCAGGGTGAAGCTCTTCCCGCAGTCCGTGCACCGATAGGGCCGTTCTCCGGTGTGAAAGCGCTGGTGTATTTTGAAATCAACGCTGAACCGAAAGCTCTTGCCGCACTCCGAGCAGCAATGGGGCTTCTCTCCGGTGTGGATGCGCTGGTGTCGCTGGAGGCTGCTCAGCTGGGTGAAACTCTTCATACACTCCGAGCAGTAATACCATTTCTCTGTTGTGTGGATGCGCCGGTGCAGCTGCAGGCTACTCCGTCTGGTGAAACTGCTCCCGCACTCCGCACAGCGGTAGGGCTTTTCTCCCGTGTGAATGCGCTGATGTATTTGAAGGTCCTCGCTGCATCGGAAACTTTTCCCACACTCCGAACAGCAATGCTGCTTCTCTCCGGTGTGAATTCGCTGGTGCCGCTGGAGAGTGCCCTGTTGAGTAAAGCTCTTCCCGCACACCGAGCAGTAATACGGCTTCTCTCCGGTGTGAATGCGCCAGTGTCGTTGGAGACTACCTTGCTGGGTAAAGGTCTTCGTGCACTCCGAACAGTGGTACAGCTTCTCTGCGGTGTGAATGCGCTGCTGTACTTTCAGAGGAGTCTGTAGAGTAAGACTCCTCTCGCTGTCTCCGCTCGTACCAGAAGACATCTGCTGAGTGGTGAAGCTTCTGGTGGACGCCATATTTAGTCTATCTTGGTGTCAGCAGACAGAAATATTCTTCTTGGAGACATTGTGGGTTGGTAGAGGTGAATGAAAATGGGCACTAGATGCAGAAGACTGGTAACAGGACATCATTCGTTTCTGGAGGAGAAAAAAATATCAAGAATTCAATGCAGAACGCAGCAGAAGTCCACCTGGAGTTTCTACCCAACTTAGACAGACAGTGTTTCTTGTGTTTCAAATAGAAACACCACATGACTAACCAGGCAAAATAAAAACAAACACACAGCAACGCTAATCCGGTGGCTGTTATTCCCTGTTCTGGGGCTCTCTCAGTTTCAGTCTGGGATTAGGAATGGTTGATCAGAGTCTTTACTTGTGGAATAAGAACTTTCTATAGTTTTAGTCAAGTGGGAAGAAGTTAAGATCAGCTCATAACTGTGAACTCTGATGAGGTACAACAAGTTGGTGTATACATACAACCTCACTGATGTTCCATCAGTGGCCATTTCTCTACCGCACACCCTACTGTGTCTGCATGGTAAATCCTATTGACTGGTACAGTCTAAAGCATTATACAGTATAACGCTGTGTGACAAGCTTTGTGCAGCCCCTGGCTAAATCACATGTTGTGTTGATTTTAAATCAAGTTAATAAGCTAATATAACTTAACAACGTTCGCAGCAAACTACTGAGGACCTAACCTATTCTGAACACGTTAATAAATGTAACGCTTAACCTGTTGGGCTTCATGCCAGTCAAGAAATCTCATTAGAATATGTCCCCTGGTTACGTAATAAAGAGAATACCATCAATTCTCCGTGTTTGTTCCAACATTAATGGCCTCCATCAAGCAGCTGGCTAGGGTTCAGAAAATCAAGCTACCTGAGGCTAATGGATCAGGGCAAGGGTTCTAAAAGCACTTCCAGCTCGCAGCTTTATTAAAAATTACAATTAGGGGAAACGGATCCAACGGAGATGGATATTAAACTCTGCGAGACGACCCAGGAATATCAAAAGTTCTATAAGGAAGAGTGGGTGAAAATGACTAACACAGGAACAGCAAGACTTTTCCACGTTTCCAAGCTGTGATATCTGTCAAACAGGGTGTTTCCACATATTCATATTTTACCACACGCCACAACTATGACACATACCTCTGAGGATGAATGAGGCAAGGCTAGCTGCCCAACAAATAACCTGCATCTCCTATTCCTAATATTTTTATTATTATTAATTATTATTATTATTATTAAGTCCTTCTATTCACTAAAGTTAATGCCTTCCAGTGACGTTTTTGGGAATTCAAAAAAAAACACTAAAATTCAGGCCATACGGCTCCAAAACTCCCTCCCCGTCAGACAATACCGCAATCTACCATTTCACTCTAGTTTAAAACATCTGCTTCATGTTCATGGAGGCCCTGAGGAGGACGTGGATACTCTATACACAGTGTACCAGCACAGTGAAGGAATTAACGTCAGAACACAACAGATGATGTACGTGGGAGGTAGACCTGTTACAGTTATGATGGCTGTGACTGATAATTAATTAGAAGCGTTGTTTAAAAGCCTGAAGTGGCCACACGGGCGGTTTGCTGTCGTGCATCGTAGCTCCTGATATCTGTTAGAACCTCACCTGTCACCTGGGTGGTACCCTTACAGGTATATCGCCTGAGCTCTTTAGTCAAGAGAACAGAGCTGTCCCATATGTCATTGTAATTATAAGTAGCATGGGCTCCACAAGCCCTGTCTTCAACATGTACATGCTCTGTAGGGTCCCTTTATGAAAGTGAAAGGACTGCACCTAAAAGGTACACCCAACCTGGAACAGGCCACCAGGTAGAAGTTACGACCTCCATCATTACTTCTCCTACACTCTTAGACTGGGGTTAGATTGTGGGGAACATGTCTGTATGTCTAATCATCATCATCATGATCACTTATGGCACAATGCAGTACTACATGCTGTTCTGATCGTATATTGTATATATGGAACACTGGTCAACTGTATGTTTCATCATGAAGAGAGTCAAAGTAGCCTGGGTTAAGTGGATTTACAGCAGCGCAGTATATACAGATACATTAACTCTGTGTTCCCAGTTTGTGATAGTAGTGTTGGCTCTGGTGGGTCATTTTTCCCCAGGTTCCTTGGTTCTAGTATCGCTTTATTATATTTGTGCCACATTGCCTACATCTAGATCTTCCAGGCTTCTTTAGTAAAGGCGATGGTTGTTTAAAGAAGTATGGCTTCTGTAGAGAACCACTCTTACTCTCCTATTCTCCCCTGAACGCAGCGTTCCTCACAGTTCCAGTTTATGGAAAGTATGGATCTGCAGGAAGCCTGGTGATTTGTTGGTGAAGCTGGTGTCCCATGCTGTTCTCACTCAGTGTAAACAAACACTGCACATGCGCGTGTCTCGAGCCGACACGGGCGGAAACGCACCCAGTTCACATGGCTGTGAAAGCGGACCACTGCGGAGGGAATCCGGGTCAGAACTGTACCGGGCCAGGCCTACTGGAAGACCAGCATGGCAGAACCTGCTCGAATCCGCACGACTGTCCCTTCAACCAGAGCACCCCTCCACTAACAGCGGGGTGCAGATTCAATCAGAGGATCCCACCCAGGACGATGTGCTCAGGGGAAGGAGCAGTAGTCTAGCCGGCTGCGGCCATGCTGGCTACATCCTGCCGTTTAAACAAGGCGAACACCCCTCCAGCCATGTCTCCACCCTCCAGTCATAACCACACCACCACCAACACGAGGGAACGACGGACAGGTCCTTACCCACAGCGGCGCAGTGCCTGGTACTCGGGCTGGGGAGAGCTGGGGATCCGAGCTGAGCTTCTGCTTCTGCACTTTGGTGGGAGATGGAAACCACATTTGTGGAGTTAGCGCCACCACATGGGAGGCAGGGGCTTCACACTTCAACCCAGCCGGCCGGTGGTGCTGGGCTGTTGTCCGACAAGCCCACCCCTGTTCTATGATTGGCCATCAGTTCCCAAATAGAGTCCACAGATTGGCAAAATCATTCGCATCAGGTCAGAGTCCAGTCATATTTAACCAGTTTAAAGACACCACTGAACAGACCCCTAACTTATAAAGCACCCACCCAACACCCACTGGAAGGACCACTAGAACCAGTAGGATCAGAACCTGGTGCTTTGCTTTCTAATGGGAACAGGCTTAATGTCTACCATTAGACCCAGATAGAAATGATTGGTTCTAATAACGTTCTGAGAGGAACATCATCCCATGTTCCGTTAAAGTTTCAGCTGTAATTTTCCCCTAAAGGCCGGAGAACGTCAGGGAACGTTTAACCCCATCGGAACATTGTATAAGATTATAGACATCTTTAAAACGTCCTTAGAACATCAGGCTAAAACACCCTGGGAACGTTTCCCACCAGCTGGGAAAGAGCCTAGCCTACCCAGCTAGAAACGACTGGTTCTAAAACGTTCCGAGAATACACAACCTAATGTTCCATTAATGATTCCAGCCGGAAATTTTCTTTGGCTTCCAGAAGGTTCTTCTAAAGATGGGAGAACGTTCTCAAACAGCCTTTTGTCGTCTCAGGTCTCACTTTCCTGATCATCTGGTGGGGGTTCGGTTATTTCAACATTCCTGAAACAGAACGAACGTCCTGGAATGAATTTAATAGAAGGCCAACTCGGTTCTGTCAACCTAGCAACAGGTACACCTAGGTTTAGTCTCAGCTAGGCTTCAGCCAGGTGTGTGTGTGTATATAAACAACAGGAGGAAGTTAGGGTCAGGGAGAAGGGGTCCAGCCACAGCTCCTCAGTGCAGGTTCTCCTTCTGTGTATCTTAAAGCTGTACTGGAGAATAAACATGAAGACACCAAACAATAAACTAGCCCTCATGGAATTATACAGTCCACCTTAAAACCCTCCAGAATGGAATAATCCAGTCCACCTTAAAACCCTCTCATGGAATTATACAGTCCACCTTAAAACCACCTCATGGAATTATACAGTCCACCTTAAAACCCTACAAAATGGAACTATACAGTGCACCTTAAAACCCTCTCATGAAATTATACAGTCCACCTTAAAACCCTCCAGAATGGAATTATACAGTCCACCTTAAAACCCTCCAGAATGGAATTATCCAGTCCACCTTAACCCCCTCCAGAGTGGAGCTGTACAGGAGGGTGGAGCAGCTTCCTTACCCTGCAGTGGAGCTGATAGAACAGGGTTTATTACTAAGCAGGTTTGGAGCGATTCTATTGGTCGGTCCATCATGAATATTCACTAACCTGAAAGGAGAGCTAGAGCTTTTACACTGTGCAGAAAAAGAGATCAAAGTTTCTACACCACTAAATATATATTAGAGGTGGAGATATGGAGGAGTACCATACTGTCTACATCACTTCCTAGAATCTATAATGAATATTTTGCACAGCAGACTCAGTATCAGGACCTGTAATCAGTTCTTAGATCTAACATCTTTTTAAAAACCTTTATTAGCAATAAAAACAAAAGGCAGAGCACACCGGACAGTGATATGGTACATCTATCAGTCAGCAGTTCTCAGACTAAGCATTCATTCAAGCTTCAAGTGTGTGTATATTCCCCTTAAATAGAATATTCTGTATCATATGCTTAACAAAATAAAACCCAAATCTCTAATTACAGATTTAAACACAAACTTTTAAAAATAGAAAAATACAAATTACCTTAAAATCTCCAAAATATACTGAACTGTATTTTCAGTCATTTAATTCTATTCCTTAATTCCAATGTCCCCCCCGAAAAGGAAACAAGTACCCAGAGGGGCTCCAAGGAAACGGGGTTAGCTTTAAAATGATCACGTCACATTTCCAGACCCTCAGTAGCGGGGAACCCAGCCGACTGTGCTCTGGGTCTTCCAGAGAGGAGCAGGAGCGTACTTCTCAGATGGAGCTCGTTTGATTCCATGTTTGGTAAGACAGTGACCTGCAGCTTTGCGCCAGGGGCGACGGACCAGGGGTCTTCACTGGCCTCCGGATTCTGCGTCCGTCTTTACGCATTTGTGTGTCCGTAAGGAATTGGCATGCCTGAAGCTCTTCCCGCACTCTGAGCAGTAATACGGCATCTCCCCCGTGTGAATGCGCTGGTGTATCTGGAGGATGCTCTGCACAGCGAAGCGCTTCCCGCAGTCGGGGCAGGGAAACGGCTTCTCTCCCACATGGATGTGCATGTGGACATGGAGATTGCTCTGCTGGGTGAAGCTCTTCCCGCACTCCGAGCACAGGTACGGCTTCTCCCCCGTGTGGATGCGCCTGTGCGCTTGAAGGGTGCTCGGCTGGTTGAAGCTCTTCCCGCACTCCGGGCAGGGATAGGGCTTTGCTCCCGTGTGAATTCGCTGGTGCCGTCTGAGGGTTCCGTTCTCCCTAAAACTCTTCCCACACTCGGAGCAGCGGTGCGGCTTCTCTCCCGTATGAATGAGCCGGTGCTTTGTCAGGCTGGCCGGCTGGGTGAAACTCTTCCCACAGTCGGCGCAGCTATAGGGTTGCTTTCCTGAGTGGGAGCGCATGTGTCGCTGGAGGTGACCGTTTATTGTATAGCACTTCCCGCATTCCGAGCAGCGGAACGGCCTCTCTCCCGTGTGAAAGCGGAGGTGCGTTTTGAGTTGACTCGCTATGAGGAAACTCTTCCCACATTCGGAACAGCAGTGACGTCCCTTCTTGCTGGTCCTTCTCCGCCTGGCCTTGTGATGGGTTTTAGGCATCTTCTGATGTGGTTGTGGAGGTAGAGTTAGGTAGAGGACACTGAAACAGCCTCAGGACATCCTGAAAAGACAGAGAATGATATGTATGTGGGTCGGATCATGTGGAGAAACTCATAAACCAGGACCTCTTACTTGTAGATGAATTCAAGGCTGGTGCAAAACAAAGGCAGAGGCTCAGGTACAAGCTACAACGCTTCACCAGCGACCAGATTCGAGGCCTTGCTGTCTGTGTTGAGACACAGGTAGGGAACTTTGGTCCTGAAAGGCTCGATTCCTGCACAGTACGGAGATCCTCCGGCTCAGTACCACCCGGTTCAGCTCATCTGCTGAGTAGCTGGTGTAGGTACTGGAGCAGGGAAATCACCAGACTGTACTGGACCCTGGCCCTGGGGTCCCACCAAAGCTCTGCAGGGTGGACTCTATATATCGCCTGCTGTGTAATTTGGGTATACATGGTGTGCTTCTTTCCACTCATGTGCTATTGTCATTACTTACTATAAAAAGTATAATCATTACACTTACATAGAACTAACTTTACTAAACTGTACTATTCTGAAAAATTAAAATTCATATACACAATATACACTTATTAAATAAAACATGTTTTTAACCATATTACATTTATAGTACATTAAAATATACTTATATATATATATATATATATATATATATATATATATATATATATATATATATATATATATATATATATATATATATATCTCATTAAACACACACACACACACAAGTAGACTGAAGTACTGAGGTCAAATGTAATTCTAATATTTATCTATCTGTCTCTCTGACTCTCACTCTCTCTGCTTTAATATCAGCAAGTACGTGTGCACATACATATACATACATATATAAATACATGTGTATATATAAATACATGTGTGTGGATATATATATATATACATACATACATACACACACATACATTATACACATACACACACACACATATGTACACACACACATATATATATATACTGTCTAAGGATATAAGAAGTATATCCAACATGGCACACACATACAGGACATATATATATATATATATTATTGATATTGAATATAAGCCAATACAACCATTACGTTTATATATATATATATTTGGATATATTCTAGTGATATACTCATCATGATAATACACACACACACATATGTATATACACACACTCATGTGACCAAATATATGATATATAAATATATAAAATCACACCAAATTGGGGAACACACACACACACACACAGAGCACAATACACACATATATATATATATATATATTATACACTATATGATATTAAAGTATATATATATATATATATATAGTGTATATATATATATATATGGGGCCAGTGCTGTGTGTGTGTATGTATACGTGCATATATAGTGCACTGTCCAAAGAAAAACAAGTATCTCCAAAATGGCCATTTACAGGAGTAGGGCCACAACCTGATTGTTTTTCTTGAATGTAAGCCAATGGAACCAGGACGTTTATCCAATCATGTTTTGGATAATTCTAGTGATCCACTCATCATGAAATGTCCACTCAATGTAAACAGCAGCTCGTGTGACCAAATGGTGCCAAAAAAATAAAAATCAACCAAATTGGGGAACATGGTTTTCATTTCACATATTAAAGTACATTTCCAGGACACACCGCGGACAGTCACTGTCCACTTTTATGGTACAGTAGCGCAGCTGGGACCGGTACTTTCAGCGTGCACAACAGAACCGGTGATCCGGCGGCAACCGGTCTTCTTCTAATGCTCTGCTGGACGTATGACAGGCACGTGGGTGGAACTAAGCGCCACCTGCTGGACTGAAAAGGTGATGTAAAACACTGAGCACTTCTGGTGGATGCAATACCCAAACACTGTACCCTGCAGAGATAAGTCCGAGGTAAACTTGCCTCCTCATCCAGTGTCAGCCTTCCTCCCTTTATCCTGCCACGGAGTACCAGTACTAAAGTCCGTACTGTTTCTGGAAGTTTACTTAGAGTATGGAGAGTACCAGTACCGTAAAGTAGTCCCTCCGGTTTACTCTAAGTATGGAGAGTACAGTACTAAAGTATGCACCTTCAGATGTACTTAAGTATGGAGAGTACGTACTAAAGTATGTACCTTCAGATGTACTTAAGTATGGAGAGTACCAGTACTAAAGATGTAAACACAGAGGTACTTAAGTATGGAGAGTACCAGTACTAAAGTATGTACCTTGTAGATGTACTTAAGTAGGAGAGTACCAGTACTAAAGTATGTACCTTCAGATGTACTTAAGTATGGAGAGTAACAGTACTGGAGTAACAGTACTAAAGTATGTACTTTCAGATATACTGAAGTATGGAGAGTACCAGTACTAAAGTATGTACCTTCAGATGTACTTAAGTATGGAGAGTACCAGTACTAAACTATGTACCTTCAGATGTACTTAAGTATGGAGAGTAACAGTACTAAACTATGTACCTTCAGATTTACTTAAGTATGGAGAGTAACAGTACTAAACTATGTACCTTCAGATGTACTTAATTATGGAGAGTAAAAGTACTAAACTATGTACCTTCAAATGTACTGAAGTATGGAGAGTAACAGTACTAAAGTATGTACCTTCAGACGTACTGAAGTATGGAGAGTAACAGTACTAAAGTATGTACCTTCAGATGTACTTAAGTATGGAGAGTAACAGGAGCATGGTTTATTACGGCTCTAATGTCCTATTATCATTTCTGGAACAGGACTCTTCATCAGCTCAGTGTAGGTGAAGAGACTCTGGTGTCTCTCAGTCCACCAGTCTTTAATAGAAGCTCATTCATTAGTCTGACACTGACGTCTATTCACACCATCATCAGCACAGAACCCTGAAGGAGAACCGGTTCCATTAGCTAGAACCAAGCTCTGTCCAGGTCAACACAAGCTCTAAACAAAGTGACCGCTGTACCCTGATCGGTGGGCTCTCCTCACACCTCCAAAATGCCAACACAATTCCTTCCCTACTGTTAAACCTGTCACAGGCGTCGTGACTGGTCAGCACTGTAATGGATTCCAGCAGTCGGTTAAATTCTGACCTCAGTAGGCCAGCTAACAGGCGAGCGGCGTCACCTCCTGCTGTCATAGTGACCAGATTCACAGGCAGGTCGTTTCAGATTCAGAGCATCAGAAACAGCTGAGAAGGAGCTTTAACGGGAACGTACGTTATGAAGCCAGACACTTCCGAGATCTCAAGGTGAAACCGGTGATCTTAACACAAGGAAGCTTCAGACTGTCCTGAGCTGCTAACTACCGAACACGCTTAGCTGTACCTACCAAGGAGAGCATGATCCAGAGCAACTAGCAGTCTAAATCTATAAAGAGAGAAAGAGTAGGCGTACAGAGGATGGAGAATGGAGTTTTCATGGCCTTCTCTTGGCCCACTCAAACATGTGGAAAGCACCCTCAGCCGATCCCAGAGTGAATCCATCTCTGCAGATCACACTCACCCAGACATGCTGATGGTCTTCGGGACACGGCACTGGCATTGGTTGGAAGAGCATGACCAAGACTTCCAAGTACTACCCTGGCCCCCTTATACCCCAGGCTGGAACCCAACTGAGCACTTGTGGTCCCTCTGAGGATCCTCGCACACGCTCAGTCCAGCAGCTGCGGTCCTGCTACGGATCCTCGCCCAGCTGTGGGATGCCCCGAGTTCAGCATGGCTCATTGTAAAGAAAAAATTAAAAGCATGATGCATGTCCACTCACTGTCTCTGACTCAGACCCTCCTACCTTGCTGGTCCAGCTTGTACAGTCCTGTGGGGGTCCTGTGGGGGTCCTGACCATTGAAGAACAGGGTAATACAGTACACAGAGAAACAGATGGACTACAGTCTGGACCTGTACACCTACAGAGTGTCCTGTATGGTGGGTGGAGCTGATACAGTGGACACCGAGTGGAGACCCAAAGGGAGGTTTTAATGCTCTGGCTGATCGGTGTACACCATGAGGCTGATTCTAAGACGATACGAACATGCCGAGTGTTCCGTCCTCCCTCTTAACGCACTTGTGTGTCTTTAACGTGTTGGAGTGCCTGAAGTTCCGGCCACAGTCCGAGCAGTAGTACGGCATCTCTCCTGTGTGAATTTGCTGGTGTACCTGGAGGTGGCTCTGCTGGTTGAAGCTCCTCCCGCACGCCGAGCAGCGATACGGCTTCTCCCTTGTGTGGGTGCGCTGGTGTAGCTGGAGATGACTCTGCTGATTAAAGCTCTTTCCACACTCGGGGCAGCAGTAGGGCTTCTCTCGCGTGTGAATGCGCTGGTGTCTTGTCAGGGTGCCTCGCTCCCTGAAGCTCTTGCCGCACTCGGAGCAGCGATACGGCTTCTCTCCTGTGTGAATGAGCTGGTGTGTTTGGAGTCCGTTTAGTTGGTTAAAGCTCTTGCCGCACTCCGAGCAGCGATAGGGCTTCTCTCCCGTGTGAATGCGCTGGTGTCGCTGGAGGTTACACTGCTGGGTGAAGGTTCTCCCACACTGTGTGCAGCAGAGGGGTCTCTTCCTGCTAGTCCGTTCCTCCTCCCGTCTGTGATGGTTATTAGCACCGAGGGAGAACTGCTGAGCACTGGACCGCATATTTACACTGGACCTCTCCCGATTTTAGCAATGGGGCATCTCCTCGTGTGGTTGTGGAGGTCCTCTGAGGTGTACAGCAGAGTGGACGCTAGGGGAACTCGCGGATGTCAGTCATTTCTGGAAGACAGGACAAAACAAAATTCAGTGTATAACTCAATCAGAGATGAACAGAGATATCACAGTCCCTCCTCCAAAATCAGAACCCCCTTAGCTCAAAACGGGACCCCCACATTTCCGCCCTCCCAACACCACACACTTCCAGGCTGTATAAGGAATGGTATACTACACACTACTGGTATAATAAAGGCAGTGTGCGGTATGTGGCCAAACCTAAGACCTGCACTGCACGTTAGAGACCCGGATGGTGTTCTACTCCAATCTGATGTTCTGGGTTTGAATACAGCCAGTTCGATGAGTCACTCCGGTTCTCACCTCCACAGCACTATTGGAGAAAGAAACGGTCGACTGACAGTTAATGACGTCAGTACCCAACAAGAGGAGCAGCACAGCCCGTGGAAACAACATGGTAAACTAAAACAGCCCCTAAAGTCTCAACTACGTGAGAGTCATCCGAGGTCTATCTGATTCTAGCCCACCAGGAGAGCCGTGTACGTCAACCACACACACAGGCTCAGACAGGAGCTACGCCTCTGGTCAACTCAGGCAACCTGCATTTCGGTTCTGTAAAGCTCAGAGAGATCAAGCACAGAGCCCAGCTCAGAGCAGCTCCCGGTCCTCCTCCTCCACCTCCTCCAGCATCCCGCGGAAGACTGTAAACAGCTGATGAGAAGATCTCCTTCTCCTTCTCCGCTTTACTTGGGCGTTCCATCGCACTTAGAGAATTGGCGCCACCTCCTGGGCTGCAGGAGGCTAGTGACTGGAGCCACGTGATGACATTTCCCGCTGACCCCGCCTCCTGCGCTACGATTGGCCAGAAGTTCATGTGAGGATGCTGTCTGTGTATTATAAACGCACCTGGAATTTAAAAGGCTGATAAAAGTTTGGTGGTTAAATCCACTTCCTGTTAGAATCTTTGATGAATTAAATTCAGTTTCTTCCATCTTCACTCCACACCCCATGTGAACTTTTGTCTTAGAGACATGATTCTGAACTCCGTTAGAAGAGATGAATATTTATACCATTCATACTTAAGCACCTCCCCCAGTTTGACCAGGGGATAGCCCATACCCCCAGCCCTGGGGAGGAGCATGCTCTCACTGCATGCTGGATAGAGGGGCCTGGTGTCCCTTCCCTGCACGCATGGTAGCCAAAGAAGAGCCTACCTGCAGCAGCAGCCACAATCAGGCGTGGCACATGATGTCCTCCTCGATGTCCACATCCAGTGCTGCTTCCTGTCCCCAACGGGACGCAGTAAAAGCCAGGTCTTCTGCTGAGCACACTAAAAGCCCATGCACCGACTGACCCTATGACCCGATGTGGAATGGGTGCTGAATCAGGGAGCAGACGACCCTGGTGAGGGGGGCTGCAGAATGACCATACAGGGCTGTCCAGCGCTGCAGGAGGTGGACAGTAATCAGCAGGCTAAACAGCAGATCCAGGACCTACAGTCAGCGATGCGGTGGGTGAGGAGGTCGCAGGCCCCATCCCCATTTCCGAAAGGGCTACGGGCCAAGTTTGACTCTCTGCGACTGGTGAATGTGATGCTACAGCAGGCTTGGGTGAAGAAAGGGGACAGCAGGCTGTTCTGCCCAGGTGGCTGCAGGAGGCCGTTTAAAGGCCATGCATGGCTCAGCAGTTTCTACTGGGGACCGTTGAGACAGGACATAGGGGAAGGAGAAGTGACCTGTGTGAGGGCAGTCCAGCTGCAAGGGTTCCCAGTGGCTGAGCGTTTTAGTTATCTGGATGGGGCCATTTTCCAACTAAACCATTTCGTCGCCAGGCCTGGAGGACCATCGTGGATGCCGTGGTTGAGCTAGCTCCACTGGTTCCTTCACTGGGTTGGACCACGCTAGGTTCTGAAGATATCAGAGAAGTTGTGTTTAGACTGCAGCTTCCCCTGTGGGCCTGCAATTACAATACTCCTACCCAAAACCTCGGTACCACCATGTCTTCAGAAGCCTTGAGACCCACCTCCATTAACGCTGACATGCAGCACCATCTAGTGGTGAATGTGTGGTAACGTGACCACAGATCTACAGTTGGAGTTTGAGAATCCAACTACATTCAAGCTGTGCCTTCGGTTAAACTGCAAACCACAACTAATGAACAACCTTCTTTCAAGATCTCAGACATCAGGCAGCGTATTTACAACTTCCATGCGGTAACTTCCCGTGAGGGACCTCTTAGAGGCGGACGTCTGGTTTCTATCACCATCACTGTCAGAGGAGTGACTCACGGTGCACTGCTGTCCATCTTAACCCTTTAATTCTGCAGGAGTTCTGAGGCATAAAAGTAAAAATCAGCAAAAATGCAGATACATGTTTTTCTTTGGACAGCGACGATATACAACACCAGTTCTGCTCCTGATCAGAGGAGATCACTTCAGAAACCATAGTAAAGTAAACCAACAATGAACAGACCTGATACCTCACAGTCCCCACCTCTCAGGAGTCTGGAGCCCACTCTTCACTGAGCATACATTTAACTAATGATTATCTTCATACAGAAGCAACAAAACAACACGTACGTTTAACAGGAGTCTTTATAAAGCCTTATACGGCAAATACATTTCACCAAACAGGTGTAACAGCGTTTCATAATAGTGGGGTTGCATTCTACTGAACAACTGAAACAAGAAATCAGCTTCTGATTATTACCTCCTGCATCACCTGGACTGGTTGGGAATAAAGGCCGGGCGTGTTCGGGGTTATAACACTGATCCAGGATCAGTCCGTGATTTTCCTATAACTCTGAGTAACACTGGGGCCCGGTCTTACATGAGACCTGATCTTGGTCGACCAAATGGTTCAATACTTGGATAATCAGCCACATGAACCACCAATGTCTTACTGTGTACGTACACGGGCAGTACATTTCATAAAGCGCAGACGATTTTACACGGTGCTGTTATATTAGCCAAGGCTCTTTATTAGCCAAGGCTCATTATTAGCCAAGGCTCTTTATTAGCCAAGGCTCTCTGGCCATGTTTGCTATACTACTGATATGTTCAGCTTACACTTTATGTTCATTCATTTAAAGATAACGAACTTTATAAATTCTGCTTTATTAAAATTAAATCTGTCTGTACAGTCACGGTTTTCCATGTTAACGTGACGTTTAGTTACTTATAACTGCATTTATGAAATATTTCATACACTGTAAGAAGCGTTTCATTGGCCCAACCTAAAACTATTACTTCAGTTTAACAGAAGTAAAGGAGTTTGACGAGTCAGCATACCGAGAGGAAGTGCAATGGTTAACGGACTGGTGTAGAACCAACAACCTGTCTCTGAACGTAGACAAAACCAAAGAGATGCTTGTTGACTTCAGAAGGACAAGGCGTGACCACTCTCCACTACACATCGACAGCTCCACTGTGGAGATCGTCAAGAGCACCAAGTTCCTTGGAGTTCACCTGGCAGAGGATCTCACCTGGTCCCTCAACACCAGCACCATAACCAAGAAAGCCCAGCAGCGTCTCTACTTCCTGCGAAGGCTGAGGAAGGCACATCTCCCACCTCCCATCCTCACCACCTTCTACAGAGGAACCATCGAGAGCATCCTGTTGCATCACTTCCTGGTTTGGGAACTGCACCGTTGCTGTTTCGTATATAGTAAATTGTCTTGTGTATCTATGGTTCTATGTAGCACCTTGGTCCTGGAGGAACGTTGTTTCGTTTCACTGTGTACTGTACACCACTGTATATGGCTGAAAGGACAAAAAACTACTTGACTTGTTTAATTAAAAAAAATAAATAAATTCAGTCATTCAGTGTTTCGAGTTGAGCAAAACTAATCCAACTGCTAGTAACAAACTGACGTAGGTTTTTAGAAAGCACTTTTACAGTATATGTTATATGTGAAGCATTTGCCCCTGATTTCATAAACATCTATGCTTGTCTGAGAATGTGATACATACTTTGGCAAAATGTGTTTGAAAAAAAAAAATTAATTAAGAAAAACTGTCAGCATATAATGAAACTCAGGCGTAGGGTTGATGAATCCGATGCACAAGCTTGCTGGGGATGAATAATTTGAATTAATAAATCATATTTCATGTAAAGGAAATGAACAGGTGCAGCCCCTGGACTCTTTATGAACCACGTTTCCTCCGAAAAGTGTTCCCACAGAATCTTAAAGCAAGCCACGAAACTGGGAAAGAACATTCCGACAGGTTTGCACTGCTGCCAGCTGTTCTCCGGCCGTCAGAGGATGAGAACCTTCAACATGTATAAGACACAGATGAGGGTAAACCGAAGTCAGGGGAGTTGTGGGTCTGGCAGACAGGTGCCGCACGCTTGCGCCTCCTTCCTAGCGCACTTGTGTCTCTTTAAAGTGTTGGGATGTCTGAAGTTCTTCCCACAGTCCGAGCAGTAGTACGGCATCTCCCCCGAGTGGATGCGCTGGTGCAGCTGGAGATGACCCCGCTGACTGAAGCTCTTGCCGCACTCCTCACAGCGATACGGCTTCTCACCCGTGTGTGTGCGCTCATGTTGTTGGAGGATGCTCTGTTGGGTGAAGCTCTTGCCGCACTCGGAGCACCGGTACGGCTTCTCTCCGGTGTGGACGTGCTTGTGCTTTTTGAGAGTACTCCGGTCCCGGAAGCTGTTCCCGCAGTAGGAGCAGTAGCACGGCTTCTCGCCCGTGTGAATGAGCTGGTGCCGTTGGAGGTGAGCCTGCTGGCTGAACCTCTTCCCGCAGTCCGAGCAGTGATAGGGTTTCTCGCCTGTGTGGATGCGCTGGTGTCGTTGTAGGCAGCTCTGCAGGGTGAAGCTCTTGCCGCACTCCGAGCAGCAGTGCGGTTTCTCTGCGCTGTGAATGCGCCGGTGTCGCTGCAGACTACAGTGCTGGGTGAAATCCTTCCCGCACTCGGAGCAGTGATAGGGCTTCTCGGCCGTGTGAACCCGCTGGTGGATTCTCAGAGTACCTTTCTTTTTGAAGCTCTTCCCGCAGTCGGAGCAGTGATGCGGCTTCTCCGCAGTGTGGACGCACTGGTGGCGCTGGAGGTTGCTCTTCTGATTAAAGCTCCTCCCGCACTCCGAGCAGGGATACGGCTTCTCTCCAGTGTGAACGCGCCAGTGTGCCTTGAGGTTGCTCTTCTGGTTGAAGCTCTTGCCGCAGTGCGAGCAGTGATAGGGTTTCTCCCCGGTGTGAATGCGCTGGTGTGCTTTGACGTTACTGTTTTGATTAAAGCTCCTCCCGCAGTCGGAGCAGCGGTGGCTTTTCCTTTTGGCCCCATTCTCCTCTATCCTTCTTTCAGGTGTATCAGTGTTGACAGTACCAGGGGAGGGGTGGTGATTACCGGAGGTGGGATTAGAAGCCATTATCCCATCTGGATCCTAGCAGTGTGACGTCCTGCTCTTATGGGCATCTCCTCGTGTCTGTGGGAAGGAGGTGAACACTGAAGGACCTCCAGTTCTGAAAGAGAAAAAGGAAAACGGTCATTCAACTCAACATCGCTCTGCAACTGAATCCAGGACGTCCATTATTCTGTTTACCAGAATAGCCATGCTTAGCTGTGCTACTAAGAACGTGTGGACAAGTAAAGCTCCGGGATCCACAGGTGACTGGCTTAATGACACATTAGACCAGAAGGGAAAATAGTACAACAGGTAATAAAGGTCTGGTCCACCTCCGGAAGACTGCTAGATGCCCAATCTCCATGCATACTTAGTGCCAGGCTTCGGCCCTTCTTTCACCCTAGGGAACATGTTCCTGGCAGGTGCCTGATGCTTCAAGGGCTTGATTCCTATCTGCTCTGAGAGACAGGGAGTTGGCGTTTGAGTGTGACACATGAAATCATATGAGCCCTGTTAATCAACAGCTCCTGGATGCTGACTCCAACCTAGCAAAGGCTTGAAGTGAGGTTTGCCAACCCGTGTGTTCCTCTGTACACCAGGACTGGAATGGTAGACGTCTAGGTAATACTGGAACTGGCGGACCCAAATTCATTCGCCATGTTACATGTGCCCATAGGTAAAAGAACAAAGAACCAACACCGGTAGTGATGAACAAACAAGTGAACTGTAATGCTGAATGAAGTTACTCCATGATGCAAATGTCGCAACAAGTTGCTTATGTCCATCAGTACGCGCATTTTGCGAAAGTCGTTAAATGCGATAATTTTGTAAAGTCAGGAATTGTCCAAAAGCATGATCCGCATTTAACGTGGCGACTGAATTTGGGACCGCCAGTTCCAGTATTAGCGACGTCTATGTCCACACTGCCAAAGGTTATGCCTAGACAGCTGAGAATGTCCTGGAGTAACAGACACGATCTGGAATGTGTAGGTGGTCCCCTGATTAAGACCAGAGAACGTTTTGGAAAGGGGTATCATGGCTCCACCACCCTACCAAATTCAGCTCCAGTGTATCCACCCACACCTGATCCAGGTAATGGTGCCCTCAGTGGCATCTGACTAACCGTAGAGCCGAGTGTGTCTGATCTGAATTTGCCAGGGTGGTGGTGGTGGGTTTCGAGGACCAGGATCGGTCCCTTCTGCACAAAACAAACAGAGAGCCAAAGAAGGAGACAATAGCAGCCTCCAGCCCATCTTCTGGAGATCTACTTAACCTGAAGCTGCTTCCCTACTGTGCCCAACACCAATCCATCTACTCCACCCAAACCCAAACTTCCAGAGAGGTTACTGAGTTGGAGTAGGATGGGCAGACTGTGGCTGGAACTAGACTTCTCAGGCAGGTCAGTAGATCTGGGCTGGTGAACACTGGTTTACAGAATCAGTTCTACAGTAGAGTAGAGGAGGCTTCCCACCACGTGTGGCTGACACCACTGCACATCTATAAGCACTGTGTATATAAACCTGTGTATAACCCTACAGCAGTGTGGCTCCACTACACAACAGCACTGATCGTTTAGACCCACAAACCAAACACTCAGCACACCAGAGCTAAGAGCTAACATCAGCCTACGCCTGGACAAAAGCTCCATCCCGCTTCCACAAACCCTCCTCCATCGTTTCTGCACGTGTCATTATCAGTCACTCCGTGAAGGTGCGGAACCGCTCCTTACTGTCCACAGCGCAGCTCCTGTTTATCTCCATCCAAACCGGAAGATTCTGGCCCGTTTACGCTAATCCCCGCCCACTAATCTCTGATTGGCTAGGAGTGAAGACAAGCAGACCTCTGATTGGCCAGCTGGGAAGACCTTCACAGCACACGTTGCAACCATAGAGTTAAAGGATCCCGTTGAGTTTAGTGACTAGAACCCGAGCAGCCTCGGAGGCTCCACTGCTGATAGAACCTGAAGAACCACCAGACGGGTTCTATTAAATGACAGGAGACAGATTTATTTTGTACTCAGTCTAGCACCGCTGGACATTACAGTCAGCACCATCCACGTCATACCTGCTCTGTGGTGGTCCTGTGGGGGTCCTGCCCATTGAAGAACAGGGTAATACAGTACACAGAAAAAACAGATGGACTACAGTCTGGACCTGTACACCTACAGAGTGTCCTGTATGGTCAGTGGAGCTGATAAGACGGACAGTGAGTGGAGATAAGATGAGGTGTACATTGATTTGATCCTGTATGGGTCTCCCCAGCATCACCTTCACCATCACCCCTCAGTTTGAACCATACATGTAGAAGGAAGTGGAGTTCCACCTTGAAGAAGGTGTCGGCGTCGGCTGGTGAGTACTATAGGTCACAATGGATGCCATCGGTGTGATGTACTGATCTTGTTGGAATCTCCTGGTGGACATTTACACTGTGCAGGACGCTGAACTCCTGAAGAGTCTACTGTACAGTCTGTACAGGGAATTGCACCAAAACTCCCCAAATGGTCATTTCTAGTAAGTGGTCCATAAAACCAGGAGATATCAGTTCATAGTTTACTAAACTCTGAACATAAGAATTACTTGATTCTACTGTACTTTTATTAAGTAAATGTCACCAAACATCCCTAAACGTATCTTTTAATGTATTTTAATGATTGTAGGAATATTATCACATTATTAAATAATCATTTCTAATAAATAGTCCATAAAACCAACAGATATCAGTTTATTATATTACGCACATATACATTTTTAAGTGATTCTACTGTACCGTTTTAAGGAAATGCCATGCAAAATCACGAAATATGTCATCTGCATTTTAATGATCTGTGAAAGTGACCAAATAAATGAAAATATTTTAATAAGTAGCACATAAAACCTAAAAATATCAGTTCAGAGTTGATTGTACTATGAAAATATGAATTATGAAGTGATTCTGTTGTTCAAATTTTAAAGCAGATGTTATCTAAAGTCCTCAAATGGGTCATTTATATTTGATTGGATTGGTAAAATATAATTAAAAAATATATATAATTAATAAAATTGATATCTAGTACATGAAACCAACAGATATCAGTTAGGAGCCATTATATATACTATGTGCATATGAATTATGAAGTGTTTCTATTGTACCGTTTTAAAGTGGCATCCAAAATACCAATAAGCCCAACAGATATCAGTTCAGAGTTCGTTATACTATGTACATATGAATTATGCAGTGATTCTACTGAACAGGTTATAAGATCAGATAGACCCAACAGTTTTGGTTAAATTGATTGATTGCTTGCTTGATTGATTGATAGGTTAGTTAAAATAATACATGAATCTCTTTCAGAAAGTCTTACCTTAAAAATCTCCTTTTCATAAAGGTTGCTTTGCAGTAAGTTTGGAAAAGACGTCCGTATTAGCTGGTGCTGTGGTCACTAAAGCAGAAACTAGGAGGGCAACCTGAAGAAGGTGGACGGAAGAACTGATGAAATAAGAGAGCCCTGGTCAGCTGGAATGTGCACCAGTAAGAACCACATTATCCTGTATGGAACTATATATGATTTCACTAATCATTAAAACCCAGTTGAGACATTTCTATAAAATCTGTAAATTAGAATCACTTCATATTTCATATGGCCATACTATAATAAACTCTGAACTGATATCCGTTTGTTATATGGCCTACTTATCAGAAATGACCATTTTATATCATGTTTAAAGTCACTTAGAATTAAAATACTTAACAATTGTGGGGATTGTGTAGAATCACTTTATATTTCATATACACGTAGTAATGTAAATTCTGAACCAATACTGGTTTTATGGACTACTTATTAGAAGTGACCATTTATATTGTGTTAATGTTTGATTTATTATTAAAATACAGTTGGCAGTTGTAGAAATTTATGATGCCATTTGATCAAAAAACTGTACAGTAAAATCCCTTCATAAGTAAATTCATATGTACAAAGTGTAATAAACTGTGTACTGACATATTTTAGTTTTATTACCTACCTATCAGAAATAACCAGTTTAAAATTGAAATACACTGAAATGCCATTGGCACACTTAGGGATGTTGGATGCCATAGCTTAAGAACTGTACAGTAGAATCACTTCATAATTCATACATACACAGTGTAATAAACTCTGGACTGATAGATGTTGGTTTTATGGACTACTTATCAGAAATAACCATTTTATAATGTGATAATATTTCATTTATCTTTAAAATACAAATTACACATCTGGGGGATTTGGAGGCCATTTCTTTAAAAACTGTACAGTAGAATCACTTCATAATTCATATGAACATTTTTATAGACTACTTCTTAGAAATAACCATTTTATGATGTAATCCGCTAGTCCCCGCCCACTGACCTCTGATTGGCTGGCAGTGAAGACAAGCAGACTTCTGATTGGCCAGCTATGAAGCCCTTCCCAGAACAGACCCAACCATGAAACTAAAGGATCGCGTTCAGTTTAGCGACTAGAACCTGAGCAGCCTTTGAGGTTCCACTGCTACAGAGTGTCCTGTATGGTCAGTGGGGCTGATAAGATGGACAGTGAGTGGAGAAAGATGGAGGGGGACTTGTTATAGATGATAGGTGTTTATTAATGAACACAGTTTGGACCATATAAATGAGTCCAGGCGTACCTTTTCCCAAACTGTACCCAGAAGCCTTTAATGAGTTAATTCATGATATATCTGTTAAAATAATCAGCTAAATGTTAAAATAATATGATAATAATACCTGTTAAAATAAACAAAGAGACATGAGGACACTACTGGTCACCTCATGTTCAGGCATCATTAGTCTGAAAAAATGTAAACTTTATTCCAGGGAATATCACGGGACGCCCCTCCCCCGTCAGTTCAAATACACACATGGACAAAATTGTTGGTACCCCTCGGTTAATGAAAGAAAAACCCACAATGGTAATAGAAATAACTTTAATCTGACAAAAATAATAATAAATAAAAATTCTATGAAAATGAACAAATGAAAGTCAGACGGTGCTTTTTTTTTTAACTCCTGAAACAGGCCTGGACAGAAATGATGCCACCCTTAACTTAATATTCTGTTGCACAACCTTTTGAGACAATCAAACGATTCCTGTATCTGTCAGTGAGACTTCTGCACCTCTCAGCAGGTATTCTGGCCCACTGCCTCAGCTGCCTCAGGTTTGAAGGGTGCCTTTTTCAGACGGCATGTTTCAGCTCCTTCCAAAGATGCTCAATAGGATTTAGGTCAGGGCTTCAGAACAGTCCAGTGTTTCCTCTTAGCCATTCTTGGGTTTTTAGATGTGTGTTTTGGGTCATTATCCTACAGGACCCATGACCTGCGACTGAGACCAAGCTTTCTGACACTGGGCAGCACATTTCTCTCTAGAATTCCTTGATAGTCTTGAGATTTCATTGTACCCTGCACAGATTCAAGACACCCTGTGCCAGATGCAGCAAAGCAGCCCCAGAACATAGCAGAGCCTCCTCCATGTTCCACAGTAGGGACAGCCTCAGAACATAACAGAGCCTCCTCCATGTTCCACAGTAGGGACAGCCTCAGAACATAACAGAGCCTCCTCCATGTTCCACAGTAGGGACAGTGTTCTTTTCCTGACCTGCTTTATTTGTCAGTCTGTGAACATAGAGCTGATGTGCCTTGCCAAAAAGTTCCATGTTTTTGTCTCATCTGTCCATAGGACATTGCTCTTGGCTCTTTGGTTACCATTCGTATTATCCGTCTCTTTGATCTGTCATCAGTTCTCCTCCTGCGTCCACGTCCAGGGAGGTGGGCTACAGTCCCATGGATCTTAAATTTCTGAATAATATATGCAGCTGTAGTCACAGGAACATCGAGCTGCTTGGAGATGGTCTTATAACCTTTACCTTTAACATGCGTGTCTAATTATCTTTCTAATGTCCTGAGACAACTCTTTCCTCTGCTTCCTCTGGTCCATGTTGAGTGTGGTACACACCTTGTCACCAAACAGCACAGTGACTACCTGTAGCCTTATATACAGGCCCACTGACTGATTACAAGACTGTAGACACCTGTGATGCTAATTAGTGAACACACCTTGATATAACATCTCCCTTTGGTCACATTGTTTAGGGGTACCATCATTTCTGTCCAGGCCTGTTTCAGGAGTTCTGTGGAAGCATGGTTGAAAAGCAATGTCTGACTTTCATTTGTTCATTTTCATAGACATTTTATTTATTATTACTTTTGTCAGATTGTGGGTTTTCTTTCATTAACCGAGGGGTACCAACAATTTTGTCTACGTGTGCTTTTAATTAATTATACTATACTTTTAGAAGGAAGTTGAGTTCCACCCTAAATACAAGAGCACCAGCGTACTTCAGTGAGATGTTGAATGTTAAACCATTAGTCAGGTCTATCACAAATCATGCGATCCCAAATCTGGTCCCACCATTTTGAAGGTGCATTGTCACTACCAGATAACTACAGACTGAGGATAAAGATATATATCCATTAGCATAACAATTACAATCATACATGTGCATAGTGATGACAAAATCCCACCATCATACAGCCAAAAGATAACCAGGACCCTCACTGAGTCCCCTCTGTGATCTTCTGGGGGTTTGGAATTACAAGGAAATGGGCTCTTTGGTTGGTTCTGGTTGTTCACAGGGCTGCAGATGTGACTGACTGGCATGATGACCATTCAGGTGCGTTCACACATCTGGACTGGTCTGCAAAATCCCCAGATTTGGGTCTTGAATCCGTGGAAACTACCTGGAACACCCAGTAAAACTCCAGGGAAGGGCTTTACCAAATCTGGACCACCTGACCAAGTCTGGAGTGGAGTGTCTGAACACTGATGTGGCTACATCCAGAAGTCCAGTCTGTGCCCAATCCAGTCCCAGCTGTTGATGATGTTGGTGGAGGTGTGAGCCACTGTCAGGTGCGGTTCAGTCACAGGGGACTTGTTTGTTGTCCGGTGAGCTTATGTGTAGGTAATCTACAAATACAGACAGGGGATTCAACGTATGCAACTGTATAGGCATACGACTCACATTAATAACAATACGGTACAGTATTAGCAGACGTCCTCTGAGGGACACAAGTCCGCCGTCTGCGCCTGACTCTGAGAGCACTTGTGGCTCTTTAGAGTATTTGAATGTCTGAAGTTCCTCCCGCACTCCGAGCAGTAGTACGGAAGCTCCCCGGTGTGAATGCGCTGGTGTATGTGGAGGTGACTCTGCTGACTAAAGCTCTTCCCGCACTCCGTGCAGTAATACGGCCTCTCCCCAGTGTGCAGGCGCTGGTGTTGCTGGAGAGTGGTGCCTTGGGTAAAGCACTTCCCGCACTCCGAGCACTGATACGGCCTCTCGCCTGTGTGCAGGCGCTGGTGTTTCTGGAGAGTAATCCCCTGGGTAAAGCTCTTCCCGCACGCCGAGCACAGATACGGTTTCTCTCCGGTGTGAAGGCGCTTGTGTGTTTTGAGAGTACGTCGGTTCCTGAACCTGCTCCCGCAGTATGAGCAGAAGTAGGGCTTCTCTCCGGTGTGAATGCGCTGGTGGAGCTGGAGATTGTTCTGTCGGCTGAACCGCATCCCGCACTCTAAACAGCGATGCGGCTTCTCTTCCATGTGAGCGCGCTGGTGTCGGCGTAGGGAGCTATGCAGGGTGAAACTCTGGCCACAAGCGGAGCAGTGGTACGGATTGTGTGCGGCGTGAATGAGCTGGTGTGCTTTGAGCTTGCTCTTCTGAATGAAGCTCTTGCCGCACTCCGAGCACTGATAGGGTTTCTCTCCGGTGTGGAGGCGCTGGTGTGTTCTGAGGTTACTGTTTTTACTGAAGCTCTTCCCGCACTCCAAGCAGTGATAGGGTTTCTCTCCCGTGTGAATGCGCTGGTGCACTTTGAGGTTACTCGGCTTACTAAAGCTCTTCCCGCACTCCGAGCACAGATGGTCCGTCCTCCTACCTGTACTACTCGGTGTTTGTCTGTCAGGTGTATCAGTGTTGACGGTACCCACGGATGACTGGTGAGTACTGGGGGTCACACTGGACGCCATTATCTCATACGTATAGTCTGTAGACTCCATCGGTGTGAGGTATTGATCTTGCTGGATTCTCCTAGAGTTGTTGGGGAAACGAGATTCACACTGGGCAGGATGGTGGACTCTTGGGCCAGGAAAGGATGTGCATAAGGAAGGAGTTCTGGAAGGGAAGGAAAACTGAATGTGAAATGAAACAATAGTCATCTTCACTGTCAAGGCTAATTGGCCATTTTTAGGTCTATACAAAAAACAGTACCTTGAATAAAATTCATTGCCATGTGGCATGAAGAGTGCTTATGCAATGGGAAAAACCCAAACTGAAAGGGGACAGCCTCATCCAATACCCCTCAGGAGACAGCGAAGCTGGTAGATGTCCCATCGGTTCATCTAACAGAGCTGTTGTAAAGGGTCTTCACACTAATTTACTCTAAAGGTTCGAATATAAATTCGTGTCCAAGGCTTAAAGAGCCACGGAATAGAATCAGACTCTCCTCGTTAATATGATGACTATAATCTATACGGTCAGGTACGAGGCGAACGTTATCACCAATGTGCCATCGTTATATGAAGCCTGACTGTGACTGATCTAGAGGATTTTCCAAGCCAGTTTCCAGCCTATTTTAGAATCCATGTTCAACTCAGTAATGAGCTTCCAATTATCTAATGCTCATTAGGTTTGGGTATTACAGTAATTACTGCGTGTCTTATGGAGGTGGATAAAACACCATCATCTATAGATTCAACACAAACCTAGAGCCTAAATGGACCAACAGTATCCTGAAATTCTCTAGCAAGCCCATCATTACCATGGACTTTCCTTCGAACACATCAGTAATCTCAATAAGAACAAGTTCCCTATCACATATCTCTCACAGTTCATCAGTAACAGCTATCTTTGTCTACACTTTCTAAAAAGGAATTTATCAATGCATGGTTTATGTTATTACTAGGATATAATGAATGATAAAAGTGAGAAATATGCTCTGAAATACTCTGTAAAACATTCGTGACTACGCCCTTTATGCACAATGTATTAATCAATCATTTCTCAAAGGGTTTTTTTCTGGGCTCCAAAAGTATCCTGTATTTTTTCCAACTTCTCAGAAACCAGTTATGTATTGATCTGATGAACACACCCTTTGCTTTTTCCTCATACATATTGTCCAAGATGAACTATGTGAATTTTACCATAATTAATACCCAGTTGAACCCAAATTCATTAGCGCTGCCAGCTTGTCTATAACGCTTTTTGATGATCTAAGAATGTTGAAACACCAAGACCAAGATCAAAACCTAGAGATCCCATTGCTGTTCTCTCCACTCTTTGCTGTAGGAGGCCGTCTGTCTAGGCTGTCCTCCATGACCGTGCTGAAATCCCTGCCAAATCTAAATTTAGCATTTGTATATTTATTAGAAATGTATGTAACTTTTTCCTCTGTTTGATCAAACGTTGTTTGTCTGTTCGTATGTCATTGGTCACATAAGAATTGTGTACTTATGTAGCTACCAGCTACCTTTGTCTTCTTCACTGTAAATAACTTTACCACTGGATTTTCTCCTCAAAATTGCGACCCCTGCTGACCTGTGTGTACCACTGCATAATCTCAACATCATTTCCCCCATTGGTTCCTCCAGAAATTAAAATCCGAAGAACACAAACTTGTTTTTCTTCTGTTTATGATGCGTAAGCCCCTGACGACCCCTAACCAGTGAAAAGGACGGAGTGAAAATTCACAACTAAAATAGCAACTACTAACTTCAATAACCTGGCAGACTCAAACCCCAGCTACCCCTCCTCCCACAGTAACTCCAGTACGGCTATGAGGAAATCAGAACTACAACACACTGAAGTGCATCTATACATACTGATATATAATAACAATAATAATAATAATATAATACCTGAAGATATTAAACCTGGTCCCATCCATGAACGGATAGGAACAATCTGTCGTATCTCCTGACGCGATGAACCACGTCAACCATAGCAGCGTTTTAAAGATGGAGTCACAGAGCAAGACAGCAGTGGATTTCACATCAT
Source organism: Prochilodus magdalenae (assembly GCA_024036415.1). NCBI lineage: Eukaryota > Metazoa > Chordata > Actinopteri > Characiformes > Prochilodontidae > Prochilodus > Prochilodus magdalenae. The sequence goes on along the minus strand of JAMWET010000118.1, from coordinate 265,997 downwards.
GGAACAAACCACCAAGGACCATAAAGACAGCTGCAAAGATCATTAGAGCTCCCCACCCCACCCTACCCTCCAGGACTTGTACTGGTCAGGAACCAGGAAACAGGCCGGGAACATCATCACAGATCTGTCTCACCCTGGACACGACATATTCCAACTCCTCCCATCCACTGGTACACCAAGACCACCAGATACAGGCTCTACAGGACCCTGTACACCAAGACCACCAGACACAGGCGCTACAGGACCTTATACACCAGCTGACCAGTCACATCATCTCCTGGACCATAGTTAGTCCTGTTCCTCTATTGTGTTCACTGGTTTCACTCACATGCTAGATTAAACACGACAGTCTCTTCCTTATGTACACTAACACTACAGCCTCTACCTCAACACTATGTATTGTGTATATGTGGAGTGGTTGTGTATATGGTGTATACTGGGTAGAGTGTATATTGTACAGTGTGTGTATGTATTGTGTATATGTGGTCGTGTATATGGTGTATACTGTGTAGAGTGTATACTGTACAGTGTGTGTATGTATTGTGTATGTGTGGAGTGGGTGTGTATATGGTGTATACTGTGTAGAGTGTATACTGTACAGTGTGTGTATGTATTGTGTATGTGTGGAGTGGGTGTGTATATGGTGTATACTGGGTAGAGTGTATATTGTACAGTGTGTGTATGTATTGTGTATATGTGGAGTCGTGTATATGGTGTATACTGGGTAGAGTGTATATTGTACAGTGTGTGTATGTATTGTGTATATGTGGAGTTGGTGTGTATATGGTGTATACTGTGTAGAGTGTATATTGTACAGTGTGTGTATGTACTGTGTATATGTGGAGTGGTTGTGTATATGGTGTATACTGTGTAGAGTGTATATTGTACAGTGTGTGTATGTACTGTGTATATGTGGAGTGGTTGTGTATATGGTGTATACTGTGTAGAGTGTATATTGTGCAGTGTCTGTATGTATTGTGTATATGTGGAGTGGTTGTGTATATGGTGTATACTGTGTAGAGTGTATATTGTACGGTGTCTGTATGTACTGTGTATATGTGGAGTCGGTGTGTATGTGGTGTATACTGGGTAGAGTGTATATTGTACAGTGTGTGTATGTACTGTGTATATGTGGAGTCGGTGTGTATATGGTGTATACTGGGTAGAGTGTATATTGTACAGTGTGTGTATGTATTGTGTATATGTGGAGTCGGTGTGTATGTGGTGTATACTATGTAGAGTGTATATTGTACAGTGTGTGTATGTACTGTGTATATGTGGAGTCGGTGTGTATATGGTGTATACTGTGTAGAGTGTATATTGTACAGTGTCTGTATGTACTGTGTATATGTGGAGTGGTTGTGTATGTGGTGTATACTGTGTAGAGTGTATATTGTACAGTGTCTGTATGTATTGTGTATATGTGGAGTTGGTGTGTATGTGGTGTATACTGTGTAGAGTGTATATTGTACAGTGTGTGTATGTACTGTGTATATGTGGAGTCGGTGTGTATATGGTGTATACGGGGTAGAGTGTATATTGTACAGTGTGTGTATGTATGGTGTATATGTGGAGTCGGTGTGTATGTGGTGTATACTATGTAGAGTGTATATTGTACGGTGTCTGTATGTATTGTGTATATGTGGAGTCGGTGTGTATGTGGTGTATACTGGGTAGAGTGTATATTGTACAGTGTGTGTATGTATTGTGTATATGTGGAGTTGGTGTGTATATGGTGTATACTGTGTAGAGTGTATATTGTACAGTGTGTGTATGTTATGTGTATATGTGGAGTTGGTGTGTATATGGTGTATACTGTGTAGAGTGTATATTGTACAGTGTGTGTATGTACTGTGTATATGTGGAGTCGGTGTGTATGTGGTGTATACTATGTAGAGTGTATATTGTACAGTGTCTGTATGTATTGTGTATATGTGGAGTCGGTGTGTATATGGTGTATACTGTGTAGAGTGTATATTGTACAGTGTGTGTATGTACTGTGTATATGTGGAGTCGGTGTGTATATGGTGTATACTGGGTAGAGTGTATATTGTACAGTGTCTGTATGTATTGTGTATATGTGGAGTCGGTGTGTATGTGGTGTATACTATGTAGAGTGTATATTGTACAGTGTGTGTATGTACTGTGTATATGTGGAGTCGGTGTGTATATGGTGTATACTGTGTAGAGTGTATATTGTACGGTGTCTGTATGTACTGTGTATATGTGGAGTGGTTGTGTATGTGGTGTATACTATGTAGAGTGTATATTGTACAGTGTGTGTATGTACTGTGTATATGTGGAGTCGGTGTGTATATGGTGTATACTGGGTAGAGTGTATATTGTACAGTGTGTGTATGTATGGTGTATATGTGGAGTCGGTGTGTATGTGGTGTATACTGGGTAGAGTGTATATTGTACGGTGTCTGTATGTATTGTGTATATGTGGAGTCGGTGTGTATGTGGTGTATACTGGGTAGAGTGTATATTGTACAGTGTGTGTATGTATTGTGTATATGTGGAGTTGGTGTGTATATGGTGTATACTGTGTAGAGTGTATATTGTACAGTGTGTGTATGTATTGTGTATATGTGGAGTTGGTGTGTATATGGTGTATACTGTGTAGAGTGTATATTGTACAGTGTGTGTATGTATTGTGTATATGTGGAGTTGGTGTGTATATGGTGTATACTGTGTAGAGTGTATATTGTACAGTGTGTGTATGTATTGTGTATATGTGGAGTTGGTGTGTATATGGTGTATACTGTGTAGAGTGTATATTGTACAGTGTGTGTATGTATTGTGTATATGTGGAGTCGGTGTGTATGTGGTGTATACTATGTAGAGTGTATATTGTACAGTGTCTGTATGTATTGTGTATATGTGGAGTCGGTGTGTATGTGGTGTATACTGGGTAGAGTGTATAACGTGCGGTGTTTGTATGTACAGTGCTGCTGGGTGGAAAACCTCTGCTGCAGTGTCAGCTCCACTCTTCAAATTCTGGGTCCAGTTCTGTCCAGCCTGTGGTTAATGAGGCTGTGCAGGTCCGTCACTGAGAGGACCCCTGACTTCGTGCTCTGGTTGTCACTCGCGAGCGCATTCCGTGTTGGGACCGTCCCCCTCCGTTAGCTCCATAACCCTTATGGACCAGCCAGGACAGGCTAGCTAACAGCCCGAGGACAGTCTGAGGTAAAAGGTGGAGAGGACTGATCTGAGGGAAGCTCAGTTAGTCACACGAAGTCTTCGGTCTTTAGTCCACCTCAGTCAACAACCTTTACAGAGGGGGGAACTCCTCTCACGAAAACGAGCCTACTCCGGCCGCCATCTTGACCCTAACCCCGTCCCACCGTCTCCTCAGAGATCCATCCCGCTTCTACAAAACCTCCACCGGCGTGTCGGGAAGAGTCGGTGTCAGCGCCGAACACGCTGTGAAGGTGCGGAACAGCTACTTACTGTCAACAGCGCAGCTCCTGTTTATCTCCTTCCAAACCGGAAGCTTCGGGTCCGTTTCCGCCCATCCCCGCCCACTGGTCTCTGATTGGATAGCAGTGAAGAGAAGCAGTCCGCTGATTGGCCAGCTGAGAAGTACTTCACAGAACAGTCATTCCTATGGTTAAAGTATCCCGTTCAGATTAGAGACTAGAACCCGGGCAGTCTGGAGGCTCCACTGCTGTTAGAACCACAAGAACCACCAGACGGATCTTTAGAAAGAACCATGTATATGAATGTGTTCGTGATGTCTGCTTAACCAGCACACCAGCTTTCAAAACCTCTACAACTCATATCATACTCATATAAAAACAACAACAACAACAACAATAATAATAATAATATAAAAAAATAAAATAAAATAATAATAATAATAATAATAGAATATTAATGTTAGACTGATTATATTTCGTTTGTACTGACCCAACATCCACGACTGACCTATCTCTGTACCTGACTTACCCAACATCCATGACTGACCCAACATCCACGACTGACCCAACATCCACGAATGACCCATCTCTGTACCTGACTGACCCAACATCTACGAATGACCCATCTCTGTACCTGACTGACCCAACATCCACAACAGCTGTTCTCCTAATAAACCTGGGACCCTGGAGTGAATTCCCATAAGGCATCACTCTTAATCTGGCAAGCACAATATGAGCATTCACCAATTTAGCCCTAAAGCTGTTTCTTTACAAAGAACACTGATCAGACATAACATTAGATCCACCTCCCTGTATCTCCACTCACTGTCCACTCCACCAGCTCCACTGCCTGTACAGGACACTCTGTAGGTGTACAGGTCCAGACTGTAGTCCATCTGTTTCTCTGTATACTGTATTACCCTGTTCTTCCATGGTCAGGACCCCCACAGGACCACCACAGAGCAGGTATGATGTGGGTGGTTCTCATGATGATGATTTGAAATGTTCATAACAAGAAGCAACAGGTTGCTTGAGCTCTACTGCCCTCTTCTGGAGGAAGCATAGCAGTTTACTGCCAACACGTTTATATCACCTGTGGCTTTATAAAGAACTGTGCTGTTATAGAATTGTAGTTGATGTATAATAAGAGATAAGGAAGACAAAGGAAGTGTTAAAACGTGTTAAATGTTGAAATGTATTCATTTCTGCAAATACTATTATATTAATATTCCTATGCAGGTAAAGAGTTCGTCTTTCATTAACCAAGTTACCCGCAAATGATGTATCCAACACTGATGGATATTTGAAGAGGCTGATTACAAATATTAAAGCAAGCAATATGAGTTTAGTGAAGACTGTCACATGCCCTACAGTTAACCCTTCCTATACCTGGCCCATATGTTCAAACTCGCATCCCTGGCAATACGAGCCCTCGTAGGCCCACCTTACCTGAAGGCCAGCATGACGTTCAGTATGGAATTGTCAATATCCATGTGTTTGGCAGGAACAGTTGTCTGATGCTTTAAAAAAAAGTGACGACATTTACGATAAAAACAGGGAAAGAAAAAAAGATCAAAGGAAAAACAGAAGAAACTGTAATCAGTTAGATATGTATCAATGACGCATATTACAAATACTTTTAGAAACCAAAACTGGAGTCGCAGCTAGCATTTTTTTTTCCAACCATGGCACTTCTGGAATCAACTTTGAATTGGACTGTGAGATGCCTAGAGATCCCATCTCCCTTCCCTTCTATTATAAAGGAACAGGAAATGGACAGGAAGACGTAATCCTCAAACGCTGCTAGTAGTTCAGTCTCGGGGCTCACAGTTTGAAATACAGCATGCATGCCTGAACTCCAAACACAAATTCCAGATCTCCCACAGATAATAATAATATAATAATAACATTATATAATAATAATCCCACAGATACGTGGGTTGCTCATGCCCTTGGCTGACACTAGTGTTTAAGGCCACTGCACTTAGTGAAGCAGATTAACAGTCAGCCATGGGTTGTTTACTCTGATCCAGATGCAGAACAGCTCAGCTCTAAACCTGATATAGCAGTAATGCTAATCCAATGCTAATCATAGTCAGGTAGCATTTCATCAGTTTGCTCCAACTTTAACCCAAACCAAAAGAAACTAAAAACACAGAAATAAAAGATTCATTTTATTTGTTAATATACATCTGGTACCGCACATCAGGCCTGCAACACATTCCAAACACTGTTGGCACAGGAGGAACTTAGGCCTAGTAACAGATGATCTCCAGTTTGTCAACAAATGCATGAAGAAATTACTGAAATGTTGGAAAACAAAGCAGTGAATAATGCGATTCAACGATTCACGGAATCAGGAGGAATTTCAGTGCGTACAAGGTGCAAGCCTGAGCGGAACGCCCGTGCTCTCCGTTCCCTCGGACGGCACCGCATCAAGAACCGTCATTCAACAACAGCCGATATAACCATAAGGGTAAGGAATCAGTTTGGCAATACAATGCAGATGAACAGTCACAAACACCGCGCAAAACTTTACTGTGCAGAGCAGAAGCCTAATACTAACCATCTCCAGAAGCGGCGCCGAATTCTCTGGGCTCTGAGACATCTGGGATGGAAGATCTCACAGTGGAAAGATTTACATTTACAGCATTTAGCTGACGTTCTTGTCCAGAAGATCTCTTTGGTGGGTAGTGGTGTTATCCGCTGAGCCACGCCATCCACACTTGACCAGGGCCAGTCCTGTTTAGCTTCATATGCCTATGAAGCCTACTGGCCCACATACCCTTCGCTTGGTGCTTTGGAAACATGTACTGCAGGCACACCAATCAGTATTCATGGTCTTATTTTTATTTTTTTGGAAAGAAATGGACACTGTGTGCTCTGGACCTAAGATAACGCACCATCCAGAGTGTTATCAAGTTCAAGAGCTAGGGTCTGTCATGGTGTGGGCTCCGTGTGTCAGGGCATTAATGCAGAAAGGGGACTGAGATCTTAGAGCAACATAGGCTCTTTCAAGAGGACAGCCTTCCCAGGCACTGGGACAGGACAACCCAGAACCACACGTTGCACACATTACCAAGGCATGGCTGTGGAAGGCCTGTCCCCAATAAAGAACGTGTGGAGAATTTTAAAACTGAGGTGGTACAGGCTTTACCATCACAGCCTGGAACGTGCTGCACGCCTGGAAAGCAGGGCTGGTTGTATACTCGAGATTGAGATATCTCAGGCCCATGCCAAACTAATCTCCCAAGCATTACATTAATGAAGGTGGATGTCAGCTCCATCTTCATTACTGTCCCAGCGGTGCTGTAATCCAGTGGCTGACAGATGTAAATTTGGAACCAGTGTGCAGAGAGCACCGTAATCTCCTGGCTACATCAGCATAAACCCACACAACAAAGTTCCTACAACATCAGCTGAGTCCCGACAAACACTCGTCATCCGCCTCCGCCCTAGTGCACTTGTGCGTCCTCAGAGTGCTGGAATGCCTGAAGCTCTTCCCGCACTCTGAGCAGTAGTAGGGCTTCTCTCCCGTGTGGATGCGCCGGTGCAGTAGAAGATTGCTGTGTCGATTGAAACTCCTCCCGCACTCGGAGCAGTGATACGGCTTCAGTCCTGTGTGGATGCGCTGGTGTATTTTGAGGGTACTCTGACTAGTGAAGCTCTTGCCGCACTCGGAGCACTGATACGGCTTCTCTCCGGTGTGGACGCGCTCGTGCTTTTTGAGAGTACTTCGGTCCCGGAAGCTGTTCCCGCAGTAGGAGCAGTAGCACGGCTTCTCGCCCGTGTGAATGCGCTGGTGCAGCTGGAGGATATTCTGCTGGGTGAAGCTCTTCCCACAGTCTGCGCAGTGGTACGGCCTCTCTCCCGTGTGAACGCGCTGGTGTCGCTGCAGACTACAAAGCTGGGTGAAGCTCTTCCCGCACTCGGAGCAGTGATACGGTTTCTCGGCCGTGTGGATGCGCTGGTGAATTCTCAGGGTCCCTCTTTCTCTGAAGCTCTTCCCGCAGTCGGGGCACTGATAGGGCTTCTCTCCGGTGTGAATGCGCTGGTGGGTTTTGAGATTGCTCTCGATGTTAAAGCTCTTCCCGCAGTCGGAGCAGGGATACAGCTTCTCTCCGGTGTGAATCCGCTGGTGGAGCAGGAGGTAGCTCTTCTGGTTAAAGCTCTTCCCACACTCCGAGCAGGGGTGAGCTTTCCTCTTGAGGGTCTTACTGCGGGGTTGCCTGTCAGATGTGACCGTATGGGCAGTACCCGACGGTGTTTTCAGAGCACTGGTTGTTCTTTGAGAGGCCATTGTCCCATCTGTAGGGTCTTCAGATTCCAACAACGTGATGTACTGCGCTTGCTGGCGTTCCCAAACTTGGTAGGGTGACGGAAATACAGGCATCAAAAGACGTGCACCAGGTGGTCATCCATTTCTGGAGGAAAAAAAAAAAAAAAAAGAGATTTATTAGATCATAGAAAGTCTTGCAGCAAAGGTCTATCCTAAACAAGAGGGCAGGAGACGCGACACTTGGATCACTGGAACCGGCAAACAACTTGCGTTGGCTGATCAAGGGACTTCTAAATACGCTCACCGCAGCAGAGCATGGCCGATGAGCTGGCTGTAGCTGGAATGGCCTAGAGCTGAGTTTCTCAACCCTGGTCCTGGAGGCACCCTGCCATGTACACCTTCGTGGGCTCCCTGCTTTGATACTCCTCCTGCAGGTCTGAAAGGGCTTGCTAAGGAGTTGAATCAGGTGTGTTCAGAGCAGGGATGGCTATAAAATGTGGAGGGCAGGGTGGCTCTAGGACCTGGGTGGAGAAACACTGGCACAGGGGAAGACCTCACAGACGCTGCATGGTATTCCAGCGGTGCAGCAGCAGAAGGTCCCTCTTTCTGATCAGAAGACACATCAAACCAGTAAGAGGCTCTCACAAGAGGTCAGCAGCGAGGCAGGTTTATCAAAACCCATCGTGCTCCCTGTGGATTTAGGGTCAGCTGAGGCCCACAGTCAGGTCCGAACTCAGCTTAAACCACCTGTGGTATGTTGAATGCATACAATCACAGACCAACTGAGAGCCCAGACATCCAGGGAAGGAATTCAGAGACACCCAGGGTACAGGGTACTCTGTAGGTAGTCCAGCATCTTAGACTCCAGTGGCAACCTACCACACATCTGTCACCACTGCACTCAGCGATCTGCACCATCTCCGGCTCAACTCCATGTTCCGACTAGGAACCCTTGGTGGGTTTGTAACCCCGCTGCCTGGTGGAAACCCACCGCACGGTCACTGCTGATTAAGCACCCTGTCGTTACACCTGCATGTGGAACTGGTGTGGGAGCGCTAACAGTTGAACCCCAGTTGTAGCACTGTATGAAAGAACATGTGCATCTATTCCCATTGTTGGGCAACTACGTCATAACAACGTTCAGGCACATGTAACATGAAAGCAAACTGGAAGCACTGGCTGAGAATACCATTAACTCACTTTCCAGTAGCCCACTGCTAAATTTCCTTCAGGATCAATAAAGTATCTATCTATCTATCTATCTATCTATAGACTGGTGGGGTTGCTATCTAATGGGAACCTGCTTAATGGATACCATTAGAGACCACCACCTTTAGATCCCATTAGGGAACCATCAGATGGATCTGGGCTCAGAACCCATGTTAAACCATTAGAACCCTACACACTGGGATATCAGTACAAAGACAGCGAGACACCAGCAGGAACCTGTAGAAACACCTCATGTGGCTTTCACTAGGGAGCATTTCCAACCCCACTAAACGTGTTCTCAATCTGACCGAATTAATGATCACTACTGAACCCAGATTCCTCAACAACTCCATCTGGTTTGCCTATAGGAAAGCGTTACCAGCCAACCAGTCCGACTAGGACTAGCTGACACTGCTCAGCTCAGATCTGCTCCACGCTGCTTGTGTTCTGGATCTGACCTACACAGGAGGAGAACACCTCCCCAGGCAGAACCGTCCATGGGAACCAGAGTGAGGAGTGTAGAACACCCCCTTACCTTCAGCAGAACATCTCCTACTCCTCTCTCTCCTCCACCAGCACCACCGCCACTGGAGAAGGTCTTCTTCTGCGCTTTGATGGAACTGGAGATCCACCGTGAGAGATTTAGCGCCACCTCCTGGGCTCCCCCCCGTCTGCAGACAACCCCCGCCCCCTATACTATGATTGGCTGCTTGTTCATCAGCTCTGTCCGTGGATTGGTTCGTTGCGACTTCGCTCACATCACCGCACCAACCATAGGAGCTGGAGAACCGTGATTAGCGTCAGGGGCGCTACAGCAGTTATGCAGCGTTCACGATCCAGGTCGTTCCAGAGCTGCGGTGGGGAGGCGTGTCCCCCAGCTCTTAAACCAGCAGGACTAGCTCAGAATGAACCACAGATATTCTCAGCCAGACAGCTTACATCTTACATGGTCAACACGTCCAGGACATGCTGATCTCCTCCTGGAGCTCCTGGGCTTTTCCCGTTATCCAGCATCCCAGCAGTGATGTCCCTTTATCCACTGCCCTAATGAATCCTGCTTCCACACCTGGCAGTCCATGTTTACCGTTAGACTCTAGTCTTGAATGGAGTTTAGTGTAGGAGTAGTGGACCGGGGGGAACTGTGTGAGGGTCTGCACATCCCATCTGCCTGGTCAAAGAGCAGATATCTTTGGTGCAATGTCTTCAGCACTTTAACTGAGCCATCATTCATTCATTCATTCATTCATTCATTCATTCACTCACTCATCCACTCTCTTATTCAGTCATTCACTCACTCACCCATTCATTCATCATTTCTTTCTTTCACAGCACTGGGGCGAAGTCCTACTGGGGCAGAAGACAAGAAACATCCCAGACAGGCCAAAATGCCAAATTATTCATTCATTAGTCCATTCATTCATTCATTCATTCATTCATTCATTCATTCATTCATTCATTCATTCATTCATTCATTCGTTCATTCATTCATTCATTCATTTATCTTCTAAACCTTCTGGGTCATGAGGGAGTGCTGAGGCCTATCGCAGGGCTGATTTAGTGGATGGCAAGAAACTCCCTGGAAAGACCTCAATGGCAAATTATTAATTCCTTCCTTCCTCATTTCATTCATTCAACCATTCATTCATTCTAAACCCCTTATCTTTCTGGATTATGAGGAGGTGCCGGAGCCTATCCCAGTCCTAATTGGGTGGATGGCAAGAAACACCCCGGACAGCCCAGAATGACGAACCATTTATTTATTTAATTATTTATCTATTTATTCGTTCATTCATTCTAAAGCCTTTATCCTGATATCTGGGATCTGGGTGCTAATTATGATCCCAGTGCCGACTCTGCGGAAGGCAGGAAACGTCAGGAACTTGGAAAATCTAAGGAATCAGTTCACTGGAGAAGAGCATCTGGGGGTAAAAGAGCAACAGGGGAGTTACAGACAGCCATTCAGAGGCCTGAGGACCCAGACAGAAGGACGTTCTGGAGAACTGGAGTCAGAACCCGCACTGCGTGAACGTTTTGGAACAGGAATTTGAGGTAATCGTGAAGGTAGCATAAAAAAAAACACTCTTGTATGCTCCGCCCATCAACTACACGCCCCGCCCGCTCGGCTCCTCCCAGCAACACGCTGTTTACCTCGGGCACCATAGAAATCAGCCGCGCTTCGGTCACTGCCGGGATACGGTCTGGCTCCTGAAGGAGACCGGGGCTGGATGGTGGGATTATGGAAGTCATCAGCCCGTTCTGACGCCATGGACTCACACAGAGGACCACCATAACGGGAGCTGGTCAGTGAGGGGGTGGGAGTCTGACCAGTGTTCTCCTGGTCCTCTTGTATTGATGCTCCGTCTGTCCTGGAGGGAAGGTTTGTTCGTGGGAGCAGCCGGCTCTTTACGCCAGGCTGGAGCTGGCTGCTCCTACGAACTCTCCGTTCCACCTTAACTGGTGCGGTAGTACAGTTTCAACTGGACGCTGGTGAGTGTATGAGTCTGGCGTGCCGTTTAAGGTGGAACGGGTAACGAGAACAGATAAGGCTGGACGATGAGAAGCCAACCTCAGTCTGGAGTAAAGTGCTAACCCTGCTGACCAATAGGAGCCACTGGATTAAAACCTGGTGGCAGTGCCTTCTGATGGAACTGCCTTAATGGTTACCTGTAGAGGCCGCTAGTTACCTGTGGAGACCACTAGTTATCTGTGGAGACCACTAGTTATCAGTAGAGACCACTAGTTATCTGTAGAGACCACTAGTTATCAGTAGAGACCACTAGTTATCTGTAACTAGTTATCTACCACTATGTCCTGGTTATTGGTCTGTGCTGGTCTGTTATTGGTCTGTGCTGGTTTGTTGTGGTTCATGCTGGTCTGTGCTGGTTTGTTGTGGTCCATGCTGGTCTGTGCTGGTTTGTTCTGGTCCATGCTGGTTTGTTGTGGTCCATGCTGGTCTGTTCTGGTCTGTGCTGGTTTGTTCTGGTCTGTGCTGGTTTGTTGTGGTCCATGCTGGTTTGTTGTGGTCCATGCTGGTCTGTGCTGGTTTGTTGTGGTCCATGCTGGTCTGTGCTGGTTTGTTGTGGTCTGTGCTGGTTTGTTGTGGTCCATGCTGGTCTGTGCTGGTTTGTTGTGGTCCATGCTGGTCTGTGCTGGTTTGTTCTGGTCCATGCTGGTTTGTTGTGGTCCATGCTGGTCTGTGCTGGTTTGTTCTGGTCCATGCTGGTTTGTGCTGGTCTGTTCTGGTCTGGGCTGGTTTTTCTAACAGTGAAGTGGATCTAGACTCAGTGAATCTAGAGTCAGTGGTCACCTCTCCCCTCCACCTGTCCTGGAGTACCACTACCCTGCTCTAACACCTGGATGGGCTTGTTAATCAGGTCATTAGTTTCATCCGCTGTTTCAGGAGAGCTCCGAAATGTGGTACTCCAGGACCAGAACTGAGAACCACCATTAGGATTCTGTATGTTGTGATCTCAACCGATTCATAAAACCGACATTCCAAATGGTTTCTATGGATTATGAGCTGGGAATTTACCTTCTGCTTCCCAGGAATGATGGACACGGATCAGCTGTTTGTGAGAAGAGTTTTGGAATGTACATCACATCTGTGTTTATTAGCCTGTAGCTCACTGGCCCACTGGTTGTATGATGTGTTGTGTGCTGCATGCTGGGTAATGTCTGAACCCTGAAGCTCTGTGAGACTGATGAGGTCTGCAGGACCGTGTGTGTATATACCTACGCTGCTTTATGTGTCTGTTTAAGGTATAACTCTGTATAGAATTCTAATTTAAATCTGTTTATTAACTTCAGCTGGTAGACATGAAAGGGTTAATGTCTCTAATCAGCACTGTGCTTTTCCAGCCTGAGGAACTGACCGGATTAACCGGCCACCTGCTTTAACACTGACTCCTGCCTGGATTAGCAGCCGGGCCAATCGATATCTGCTGTGTCCTCTCAGAGATGTTCTGGAAACACACCCAGACTGGTAGTGTTGGGTGGTGATCAGGTGTTCTTATTCTTACCACACACAGACACCTGGAGCAGCAATGAGTGACCAGCAGCAGGACGAGAGCAGCTATGAGGTAATGACCTCCTAGGGGCCCATTTACCCCTTTAAATGTTTGTTTATTTACCCCTTTGTTTGTTTATTTACCCCTTTAAATGTTTAGTTATTTACCCCTTTGTTTGTTTATTTACCCCTTTGTTTGTTTGTTTACCCCTTTGTTTGTTTGTTTACCCCTTTGTTTGTTTATTTGTTTGTTATTGTTCCCCTGTGGTCCAAACATGTTTATGTGTTTTTGGCATAAAAAATAAACTGCTGTAGGCTGGATGGGTGGAGCTAAACAACTGTAGGCTGGATGAGTGGTGCAACACTGCTGTAGGCTGGATGGGTGGAGCTAAACTGTTTTAGGCTGGATGAGTGGTGCCAAACTGCTTTAGGCTGGATGGGTGGAGCTAAACTGTTTCAGGCTGAGTGGGTGGAGCTAAACAGTTGCAGGCTGAGTGGGTGGAGATACACAGTTTTAGACTCAATAGGTGGGACTAAACTCCTGTAGGCTGAATGGGTGGAGCTTACCTGCTGTAGACTGAATGGATGATGCTGAACTGCAGTTGACTGAATGAGTGGGGCTAAACAACTGTAAGATGGATGGGTGGAGCTAAACTGCTATAGGCTGAATGGGTGGGACTAAACTGCTGGCTGTAGGCTGAGTGGGTGGAGCTAAACAAGTTTAAGATGGGTGTGTGGAGCTAAACTGCAATAGGCTGAATAGGTGGGAGTAAACTGCTGTAGGCAGAATGACTGGGGCTAAACAAGTGTAAGCTGGATGGGTGAAGCTAAACTGCTGAAGGCTGAATGAGTGGGACTAAACTGGTGTAGGCTGAGTGGGTGGAGCTAAACTGTTGTAGGCTGGGTGAGTGGAGCTAAACTGTTGTAGGCTGGATGGGTGGAGCTAAACTGCTGTAGGCTGAGTGGGTGGGGCTAAACTGCTGAAGGCTGAGTGGGTGGGGCTAAATGGTTTTAGACTCAGTGGGTGGGACTAAACTCTTGTAGGCTGAATGGGTGGAGCTAACCTGCTGTAGGCTGAATGAGTGGGGCTAAACAACTGTAAGCTGGATGGGTGGAGCTAAACTCCTGTAGGCTGAGTGGGTGGAACTAAACTGCTGGCTGTAGGCTGAATGAGTTGAGCTAAACTGCTGTAGGCTGAGTGGGCGGAGCCAAACTGGTGTAAGCTGAGTGGGTGGAGCTAAACAAGTTTAAGATGGGTGTGTGGAGCTAAACTGGTGTAGGCTGAGTGGGTGGGGCTAAACTGGTGTAGGCTGAGTGGGTGGAGCTACACTGTTGTAGGCCCTGGAGGCACCCTGCCCTGCACGTTGTAGTGCTGTCCGTGCTCCCAGCACACTTCAACTCATCAGCTCATTACCAAGCCCTCTCAGAGCTGCCGGCGTTAAAGGAGGGAGTCCACTAACACGTGCGGGGCAGGTGCGTTCAGGTCCAGGGCGCTGGTGGTAACTGACCCCATCTCTGTGCTGTATCAGCTCCTCGGAGGGATGAGGCTGCTGTCCTCAGCAGATCTCAGGGAATCGCCGCTCGGATCCAGGGCGACCAGAGATGACCTCATGCTGTGTGCGGGCGACCTGGATGGGACATCAGAGGGCGGTAGTGGGAGAAGGTCCCGCTTTAGCCAGGGCCACAGGGTCTCCGAGGACAGAACCAGGTGAGCCCAGTATCATGATGAAGCACTCTGTAGGTTGAAGCTCTTCTCAGCATGCAGTCGCATGTATCTTCACCGCAACGTCGCATGGTGCAGCAGCTCTTCTGGTTGCCGTAGTCCATAGTGTAGCGTTGGGCTGCAGGATCTACACGGTGGAGTCACATTATTATGACCACATATCCAGAGTAACCGCCGTGTGCAGCACGGACAGCAGCTAGACGGGCTGGAAGGTCCTGGTAGGTGGTCACAGCTATCTGGAACCATGCCGACTGCAGTGCGTCCCATAGCTGCTGGAGCGGGTGTGGGGGAGGAGCCATAGAGTGAATACGACCCCACAGATCTCCAGTTCTAGGCCTTCTGGGATGCAGACTTTACCAGTGACATATCTATCCCACCTTAATCATCTCGTCCCCGCACCCTACTGAGCTGTAACCCAGCCTGTGAGTCAGTAATAAGCGTTGTCACCACCAGGGGGCGTAGCGGTGCCCTCTCGTTGGTGCGTTTTAGGCTTTGCAGCGTTCCAATAGACGTCCCAGGACGTAGATCCAAAGCCTGTGAGAACCGGAGCTGTAGATGGTTGTTTGTGTATCGTCTCCAGCTGAGCCTTGTCCTCTACCCTCTAACCCCAGCTATGACGACAGTGCGGCGGGGGATAAGACGCTCCTCCTGAAGACGCTGATTGCCGCGGAGTCTGCCGCCACCTCCGCTGCCGTCCAGCTGGTTTCCTTCAGGGACGTACTGGAGGAGGACTTCAGCGTATGTGAGGTTTCGGTTGCTTTGTGTGCAGCACAGCTTGAGAACACTGTTTACAGTTACAGAGCAGTCGGTGTTGAGTCAGTGAGTGTGTTAATGAAAATGAATACCACACGTGTTGTAGCCGTGAGACGTCAGACGCACCTGATGTTCGTCCTGCACCTGTGTGGCTGGGTTAGGCAGCGTTCAGGAATTGTGAGGTTCGGATTTGAATTGTGTTTGGTTCACGAAGGAGTCCAGATGTTCCAGCGAGCTGCGGATGTCGAGACAGAAGGGGCTGTTGCTGGAGAAGCTGGAGGTGTTCAAGCGCATTAACGCCTCTGTCCGTCAGCAGCTGAAGGAGTTCCTGGAGGAGGAGGTAAGAGAGCGCTGACACGGTGACACTGATCCCTCTCATAATGAAGAACCTACAGCAGCTTCAGCACTGCAGTGTAACGATCAGGCTCAGGATCAGGCTCAGGATCAATCTCAGGCTTAATCTCAGGCTTAGGCTCAGGCTCAGGATCAAGCTCAGGATCAAGCTCAGGATCAGGCTCAGACTCAGGCTTAGGCTTAGGCTCAGGCTCAGGCTCAGGCTCAGGCTCAGGCTCAGGCTTAATCCCAGACTCATTCTCAGGCTTAATCCCAGGCTCAGGCTCAGGATCAAGTTTAGGATCAGGATCATGCTCAGGCTCAGGGTCAGGCTCAGGATCAGGATCAGACTCAGGCTCAGGCTCAGGAATAGGCTCAGGATCAGGCTCAGACTGAGGCTCAGGATCAGGCTGAGGCTCAGGCTGAGGGTCAGGGTCAGGCTCAGGAACAGGAATAGGCTCAGGATCAGACTGAGGATCAAGATCAGGATCAGACTGAGGCTCAGGATCAGGATCAGGCTCAGGCTCAGACTGAGGCTCAGGATCAGGCTCAAGCTCAGGCGCAGGATCAGGCTCAGGATTTAGGAGATGACAGTGTTTCTCAGCCCTGGTCCTGGAGGCACCCTGCCCTGCGTGTGTGAGTGAGTGGTCTGATTGTTTTGGTGATTGATGATCTGATTGTAGATGAGTCGGACGGAGACAGATAAACATATAGAAGCTCTGCTGAGGAAGCTGGCTCAGACGGAACGTGACAATCAGGTAAGGTGGTCCTGATGTGAGTTCTGCTAAAAATGAGTCTGTAAAATGATTTCCATGAGCTACAAACCCTGTATGAAACCAAACCTGATTTTGACTTTTTTGACTGCCTGTGTCCGTTAATATCCTGCGGTGGCCGTGTCTGTTAATGTCCTGTGGTGGCCGTGTCCATTAATGTCCTGTGGTGGCCGTGTCTGTTAATGTCCTGCGGTGGCCGTGTCCATTAATGTCCTGTGGTGGCCGTGTCTGTTAATGTCCTGTGGTGGCCGTGTCTGTTAATGTTCTGCCGTGGCCGTGTCCGTTAATGTCCTGCGGTGGCCGTGTCTGTTATTGTCTTTGACTAGCCATGTCCGTTAATCTCCTGCAGTGCCTGTGTCCGTTAATGTCCTGCCATGACCTTGTCTGTTAATGTCCTTGACTATCCATGTCTGTTAATGTCCTGTGGTAGCCGTGTCTGTTAATGTCCTGCGGTGGCCGTGTCTGTTAATGTCCTGCGGTGGCCGTGTCTGTTAATGTCCTGTGGTGGCCGTGTCTGTTAATGTCCTGTGGTGGCCGTGTCTGTTAATGTCCTGTGGTGGCCGTGTCTGTTAATGTCCTGTGGTGGCCGTGTCTGTTAATGTCCTGCTGTGGCCGTGTCTGTTAATGTCCTGTGGTGGCCGTGTCTGTTAATGTCCTGCTGTGGCCGTGTCTGTTAATGTCCTGCGGTGGCCGTGTCTGTTAATGTCCTGCTGTGACCGTGTCTGTTAATGTCCTGCGGTGGCCTTGTCCGTTAATCTCCTGCGGTGGCCGTGGCCGTTAATGTGCTGTGGTGGCCGTGTCTGTTAATGTCCTGTGGTGGCCGTGTCTGTTAATGTCCTGTGGTGGCCGTGTCCGTTAATGTCCTGCGGTGGCCGTGTCTGTTAATGTCCTGTGGTGGCCGTGGCCGTTAATGTCCTGCGGTGGCCGTGTCTGTTAATGTGCTGTGGTGGCCGTGTCTGTTAATGTCCTGTGGTGGCCGTGGCCGTTAATGTCCTGCGGTGACCGTGTCTGTTAATGTGCTTTGGTGGCCGTGTCTGTTAATGTCCTGCGGTGGCCGTGTCTGTTAATGTCCTGCGGTGGCCGTGTCTGTTAATGTCCTGCGGTGGCCGTGTCTGTTAATGTCCTGCGGTGGCCGTGTCTGTTAATGTCCTGCGGTGGCCGTGTCTGTTAATGTCCTGCGGTGGCCATGTCTGTTATTGTCCTGTGGTGGCCGTGTCTGTTAATGTCCAGTAAATGTTGGAAGTTTGTGTTCCAGGATCTGAGGCTGTCGCTGAGTGAACGAGAGAGGAAGGTGGAGGAGCTGATGGCTCTTCGGAGGAAAGAAATGGTGAGTCATCAATCAATGAAGCAATCAATGAGCAAGCCATTGGCAACAGTGGCGAGAAAGAACTCCCTTGATTAAGGAAGAAACCTGGAGAGGAACCAGGCTCAAGGGCGGAACCCAACCTCCTCAGGTCAACCCGGATAAAGAAAGTGAAAGACAGAACCAACAGAAGAAGAACATCTATTAGATCCAGTCTGATTAGTCCAGGACGGAGTAACTGCACAGGTGGAGCCGACCCATAGATAGAGTTCCTGATCAGAGCCAGACACTGGTCAGTGTTGAGGTTGTGGTCATGCCGGGTGATGAACTGGAGACACAGGGCAGGAGACCCATGGTGGAGCTGATGAGTGCGGTGGTGCCACAGAAGACCCTGGATGCATATAGAGGGGGTGAAGATGTTCCAGTAGTAATGTACAGTCACTGTTCCATGTGGCTAATCAGCACATGCATATGCAGTTGTGTGCATAAGTTTGGGCACCCCAGTCGTGTGCCGTGTACTCTGTAAAAGTCTCAGGAGGTCTTAAATGTAATCCAGGGGGGCTGCAGAGATGCTGGTCAGTAGGGACCACAGTCGGCCTCTAACATGTCTGATATCTGTCTCTGTCTGATTCAGGAGAACACTGAGTCTGTGGTCCAGCTGTCGCGCTCAGTCGACACCACTCGAGCTCACCTGCAACTCCAACTCCGCAACAAAGAGGCTGAGAACAACCGGCTGATGGTGCAGTTACGGGTGAGTGAACCTGCAGGAGCAGATATACAGCTGACTGCCCCTAGCATCGAGTTAATGAGTTAATCACTCGTCTCATAAGCTGCCCCCTCACTAAGGGCAGGTCCCCAAGCACTAACCCACAGTCATACTGACCTGCACTCGTCTATCTGTCGTTTATTCATCCCTCCTTCCTCCCATAGAGTCCCAGTCATTTTTAGACACACCTAAAGCCGGCTGTTTCGCTCACCTGAGAGGCGTGTAACTTCACATACACACTAAGGGCTGGTCCCCAAACACTTACCCACAGTCATACTGACACGCACTTGTCTATCTGTCGTGCATTCATCCCTCGTTCCTCCCATAGAGTCCCAGTCATTTGGTCTTTTCAAAACCCTGCTACAAACCGAAGCTCAAGCACTACCCGGGTGGAGGTGCCAGGCTTGTGATGTTAAATATGAAGTATACTGAGTGTGTAGTAAACGCTGTGCAGGGTCTGGAGCGGGCTGTGGCCCAGCAGAAGCTGGAGCTGGAGGATCTCCGGGCTCAGATGGACTCGGTATCTGCCGCTGCCTCCGAGGAGAAAGAGGCTCTGAAGAAAGCCACGAGAGCTCAGAAACTCCGGGCAGAGAGGTTCGAGAGAGCCGTGGAGAAACTCTACCAGCAGCTCCGAGAGAAGGTCTGTGTGCACACTGCCCTCTTAAAGGTACAGGGTTCTAAAGGGTTCTAGGTTTTAACTGAAGGGTTCTAGGAAACACTTTAAAACTCAGTAACGGATAAGAAGTGACCCTCAAACCGCTCAGCCCTAAAAGCCCTCCACTGCTGGGGGTGAGGTACTGCTGGTTCGGCGTGAAGGCCCTCAGGAGGGACGAGGTAGGGGCTGAAGAACCGTCCGGGGAAAGGTTCTTTCTAGAAGTGGCTCTTCTGTGGCGTCGGTCCAGAGAGCTCTGTTGGGCCTTGTGTATTTGGCTGGGGGTATTGGACTCCACCCGTTTACTAGCACCTTGTGTTTCAGGATGAGAAGCTGGTGGAGGTTCGCGCTGAGAGAGACAGGTGGCGCTCTGAGCAGGAGGCGGCTACGGAGACGAGAGTGGGACTCGATGCAGAAATAACCACGCTCAAAGAGTAAACACACACTCCGCACACTCCGCACAGTACACACTACACACACCACACACTCCGCACAGTACACAGTACACACACTAAACACACACCACACACTCCGCACAGTACACAGTACACACACTAAACACACACCACACACTCCGCACAGTACACACACAGTACACACACTAAACACACCACACACACCACACACTACACACACTACACAAAGTACACACTACACAGTACACACTACACACAGTACACACCACACACACGCTACACATATATAAAATATTGTAGAATATAATGCTGCACATAACACACACACACACAATATAGAAACACACACTTAACACACATACACACAATATGTTTGTGTGTGTGTGTGTGTGTGTGTTTTAGTGAGATATCAGTCCTCAGTGCGGAGCTGCAGAACGAGCGACAGTCCGTGAAGGCAGCCAATGATCTGCTGCTGGAGAAAGTGGAGAAACTCAACAGCGAGATCGCAGAACTGACCCTACAAAACTCCACACTGAAGGTACTACAGAGTCACCTGTCTAAATGTAAAAAGGTACCGAGTGTGTTCTACAGTGTCTCATTAGGTGGAGTGTATAACTCTAAGCTCTAAATGTAGGTACTGTGGTATAGACTGAGTCTGTTCTACAGTTTCTCATTAGGTGGAGTGTATAACTCTAAGCTCTAAATGTAGGTACTGTGGTATAGACTGAGTCTGTTCTACAGTGTCTCATTAGGTCGAGTGTATAACTCTAAGCTCTAAATGTAGGTACTGTGGTATAGACTGAGTCTGTTCTACAGTGTCTCATTAGGTGGAGTGTATAACTCTAAGCTCTAAATGTAGGTACTGTGGTATAGACTGAGTCTGTTCTACAGTTTCTCATTAGGTGGAGTGTATAACTCTAAGCTCTAAATGTAGGTACTGTGGTATACACTGAGTCTGTTCTACAGTTTCTCATTAGGTGGAGTGTATAACTCTAAACTCTAAATGTAGGTACTGTGGTATAGACTGAGTCTGTTCTACAGTTTCTCATTAGGTGGAGTGTATAACTCTAAGCTCTAAATGTAGGTACTGTGGTATAGACTGAGTCTGTTCTACAGTTTCTCATTAGGTGGAGTGTATAACTCTAAGCTCTAAATGTAGGTACTGTGGTATAGACTGAGTCTGTTCTACAGTTTCTCATTAGGTGGAGTGTATAACTCTAAGCTCTAAATGTAGGTACTGTGGTATAGACTGAGTCTGTTCTACAGTTTCTCATTAGGTGGAGTGTATAACTCTAAACTCTAAATGTAGGTACTGTGGTATAGACTGAGTCTGTCCTACAGTTTCTCATTAGGTGGAGTGTATAACTCTAAACTTTAAATGTAGGTACTGTGGTATAGACTGAGTCTGTTCTACAGTTTCTCATTAGGTGGAGTGTATAACTCTAAGCTCTAAGTGTAGGTACTGTGGTATAGACTGAGTCTGTTCTACAGTTTCTCATTAGGTGGAGTGTATAACTCTAAGCTCTAAATGTAGGTACTGTTGATTCCTTCTTCTACTTTGCAGTATTTGCTGAGATGAGCACTTTATCTCTTATTTGGTATAATATGTATTTTATTTTGTGTCCTATCGTTTTTGTCCTATCAGGCCTCTGTAGCCGAACTGGAGGAGAAACTGCAGGGGTCACACACTGCCCTCCGGGATCAAACAGCTCTCACTGAGGAGAGAAAGCATCAGATGGAGGAATACCAAAGTCAGGTATAACTGAACATAACTGAACCCTAAGCCTGTAGATTAGTCAATAATAATAATAATAATAATAATAATAATGTTATTATATTTTCACACTTTTTAGAGCATGTCAATGATAAGAAAGCAGCGTATAAATTAAAATTAATTAAAAAAAAAATTAAAGCTGAACATGCACAACTGTCAACCGCATAACAAAAACATACGCCACCAACCACATAACACAAACGTACGCCACCAACCGTATAACAGAAACGTACGCCACCAACCGTATAACAGAAACGTACGCCACCAACCGCATAACAGAAACGTACGCCACCAACCGCATAACAGAAACGTACGCCACCAACCGCATAACAGAAACATACGCCACCAACCGCATAACAGCAACATACACCACCAACCGTATAACAGAAACGTACGCCCCCAACCGCATAACAGAAACGTACGCCACTAACCGTATAACAGAAACCAACCGCATAACGAAACACCAACCGCATAACAGAAACATACGCGACCACTCCACCAACCGCAACAGAAATAACAGCAACATATAACAGCAAATACCACCAACCGCATAACAGAAACATACGCCACCAACCGCATAACAGAAACGTACGCCGCCAACCGCATAACAGAAACGTACTCCACCAACCACATAACAGCAACATACGCCACCAACCGCATAACAGAAACATACGCGACCAACCGCATAACAGCAACATACACCACCAACCGTATAACAGAAACGTACGCCCCCAACCGCATAACAGAAACGTACGCCACTAACCGTATAACAGAAACGTACGCCACCAACCGCATAACAGAAACGTACGCCCCCAACCGCATAACAGAAACGTACGCCACCAACCGCATAACAGAAACATACGCCACCAACCGCATAACAGAAACATACGCCACCAACCGCATAACAGAAACATACGCCTCCAACCGCATAACAGAAACGTACTCCACCAACCGTATAACAGAAATATACTCCACCAACCGCATAACAGAAACATACGCCACCAACCGCATAACAGAAACATACGCCTCCAACCGCATAACAGAAACGTACGCCACCAACCGCATAACAGAAACATACGCCCCCAACCGTGTAACAGAAGAACACCTGTAGTAATTTCCCACCACGGTATTGGGGGTAACTGGGTTTTGAGATGATGAAGCACTAATAGATGATCTAACTGAAAGAATGGAGAAGCTAGAAGGTGGAACACCGGGTCGGAGGCTCTGAGACCCTAACCCCTCTGCAGTGGGCTGTCTGCCTTAGCGCTGTAAGACCAGGACTGCTGGCTCTGTACATACAGACCTTTAAAACAGGTCCTCACAGGGACACCGTTAGTGACAGTGCTGGGGTGTATGGCTCTCAGCGGAATGCTCAGCAGCACCTGTTAACCTGCTGCCTCTGACAGGTAGCGGAGCTGCAGGTGGAAGTGACGGAGCTGAAAATCCAGCTGGAGAGTCAGCTTCAGGAGACCAAGGAGCTCAGAGACGGGAGGGACGAGGAGGTGGCCCAGGTAACACTCTAACCTGAATCTGTATTAACTAATACTAACTCCTAATCTCAGGTCTAAACCCGAACCTGAGTCACCGCCG
The DNA here is from genome assembly GCA_024036415.1 of Prochilodus magdalenae. Classification (NCBI taxonomy): domain Eukaryota; kingdom Metazoa; phylum Chordata; class Actinopteri; order Characiformes; family Prochilodontidae; genus Prochilodus; species Prochilodus magdalenae. Next base: position 242,998 of record JAMWET010000118.1, on the reverse strand, counting down.
GCTATCTAACCCAAATCTAACCTCAGCCTTCGTCTGACGGGTTGCAGCTAACTGCAGTCTGACCATCAGCCTCCAGAGAAAGATCTTTTCAGTTAGTTAGTGCAGATTAAGATTTTTACTGCTCCGCCACTGAACAATAACTCACTGACCAATCACAGGTGTGTTCCTACATGGAGCTCCATGTCATGGAGTTGGCCAGCCAGGTGAACATCACGTAGGCAGTAACTGTACTTTAGCTTGTGTGTGTACGGTGTTGGAGTAGAACAGGGGAGGTAACAGCCATGCCCCCGCAGGTGCGGAAGGGTTTGGAAATGCGGGTGAGGCAGCTGGAGTCGTACCCTGAGTTACTGCAGGCTGCAGAACAGAACCTGCAGCTCAGCCAGGAGCAGCTACAGCGCTACGAGCACACCATCACAAACAAGACCGAGACCATCAGACAGCTCAACCTTCAGGTGTGTGTGTGAGTGTGTGAGTGTGTGTGTTTGTGTGTATATGTGTGTGTGTGTGTGTGTGTGTGTGTGTGTGTGCGCGTGTGTAAATGACCAGCTGCCAAGAGGCGTGTCCTTGTGTAGTGTACAGAGTTGGTCCACTGCTGTGATGTTAAAGTTGATTTGACCATAACTGTCCAACACTGACCCTAACTCTGGCTGAACGTTGAGTTATGGTCTGTAACTGTCCGACACTGACCCTAACTCTGGCTGAATGTTGAGTTATGGTCTGTAACTGTCCAACACTGACCCTAACTCTGCCTGAATGTTGAGTTATGGTCTGTAACTGTCCAACACTGACCCTAACTCTGCCTGAATGTTGAGTTATGGTCAGTAACTGTCCAACACTGACCCTAACTCTACCTGAATACTGAGTTATGGTCTGTAACTGTCCAACACTGACCCTAACTCTACCTGAATACTGAGTTATGGTCTGTAACTGTCCAACACTGACCCTAACTCTACCTGAATACTGAGTTATGATCAGTAACTGTCCAACACTGACCCTAACTCTACCTGAATACTGAGTTATGGTCAGTAACTGTCCAACACTGACCATAACTCTACCTGAATACTGAGTTATGGTCAGTAACTGTCCAACACTGACCCTAACTCTACCTGAATACTGAGTTATGGTCTGTAACTGTCTAACACTGACCCTAACTCTACCTGAATGTTGAGTTATGGTCTGTAACTGTCCAACACTGACCCTAACTCTACCTGAATACTGAGTTATGATCAGTAACTGTCCAACACTGACCCTAACTCTACCTGAATACTGAGTTATGGTCAGTAACTGTCCAACACTGACCATAACTCTACCTGAATACTGAGTTATGGTCAGTAACTGTCCAACACTGACCCTAACTCTACCTGAATACTGAGTTATGGTCAGTAACTGTCTAACACTGACCCTAACTCTACCTGAATGTTGAGTTATGGTCAGTAACTGTCCGACACTGACCCTAACTCTGGCTGAATGTTGAGTTATGGTCAGTAACTGTCTAACACTGACCCTAACTCTGGCTGAATGTTGAGTTATGGTCAGTAACTGTCCAACACTGACCCTAACTCTACCTGAATGTTGAGTTATGGTCAGTAACTGTCCAACACTGACCATAGCTCTACCTGAATGTTGAGTTATGGTCAGTAACTGTCCAACACTGACCCTAACTCTACCTGAATGTTGAGTTATGGTTAGTAACTGTCCAACACCGACCATAACTCTACCTGAACACTGAGTTATGGTCAGTAACTGTCCGACACTGACCCTAACTCTACCTGAATGTTGAGTTATGGTCAGTAACTGTCCGACACTGACCCTAACTCTGGCTGAATGTTGAGTTATGGTCAGTAACTGTCCGACACCGACCCTAACTCTACCTGAATGTTGAGTTATGGTCAGTAACTGTCCGACACTGACCCTAACTCTGGCTGAATGTTGAGTTATGGTCAGTAACTGTCTAACACTGCCCCTAACTCTACCTGAATGTTGAGTTATGGTCAGTAACTGTCCGACACCGACCCTAACTCTGGCTGAATGTTGAGTTATGGTCAGTAACTGTCTAACACTGCCCCTAACTCTACCTGAATGTTGAGTTATGGTCAGTAACTGTCCGACACTGACCCTAACTCTGGCTGAATGTTGAGTTATGGTCAGTAACTGTCCGACACTGACCCTAACTCTGGCTGAATGTTGAGTTATGGTCAGTAACTGTCCAAAACTGACCCTAACTCTACCTGAATGTTGAGTTATGGTCAGTAACTGTCCAACAACAACCCTAACTCTACCTGAATGCTGAGTTATGGTCAGTAACTGTCTAACACTGCCCCTAACTCTACCTGAATGTTGAGTTATGGTCAGTAACTGTCCGACACCGACCCTAACTCTGGCTGAATGTTGAGTTATGGTCAGTAACTGTCTAACACTGCCCCTAACTCTACCTGAATGTTGAGTTATGGTCAGTAACTGTCCGACACCGACCCTAACTCTGGCTGAACGTTGAGTTATGGTCAGTAACTGTCCGACACTGACCCTAACTCTGGCTGAATGTTGAGTTATGGTCAGTAACTGTCCGACACCGACCCTAACTCTAACTGAATACCGAGTTATTGTCAGTAACTGTCCGACACTGACCCTAACTCTACCTGAATGTTGAGTTATGGTCTGTAACTGTCCAACACTGACCCTAACTCTACCTGAATACTGAGTTATGATCAGTAACTGTCCAACACTGACCCTAACTCTACCTGAATACTGAGTTATGGTCAGTAACTGTCCAACACTGACCATAACTCTACCTGAATACTGAGTTATGGTCAGTAACTGTCCAACACTGACCCTAACTCTACCTGAATACTGAGTTATGGTCAGTAACTGTCTAACACTGACCCTAACTCTACCTGAATGTTGAGTTATGGTCTGTAACTGTCCGACACTGACCCTAACTCTGGCTGAATGTTGAGTTATGGTCAGTAACTGTCTAACACTGACCCTAACTCTGGCTGAATGTTGAGTTATGGTCAGTAACTGTCCGACACTGTATTTCCAGGTGGATGGACATGCGGAGAAACTGAAGTCCTCTCTGGAGGTGAAAGACTCCATAAAGGAGGCAAACGCTCAGCTGCTGCAGAAGGTGGATTCCCTGCAGAAGTGAGTGACATTGATGTGTGAAATGGGGTAATATTACGGGATGAAGTAGGAGATGGGGTAACAATAGTGGCCAGGAGTGGGAGCTGGAGGTAATAATAGATTTCCTTCTCCCTCTCTTTCTGTTCTCCTTCTGTTCTCCTTCTCCTTTTGTTCCTCGCCTTCTCTGTTTGTTCTCCTTCACCTTCTCCTTCTCCTCCCGTTCTCCTTCTCCTTCTGGTCTTCGCCTTCTCTGTTTGTTCTCCTTCACCTTCTCCTTCTGGTCTTCGCCTTCTCTGTTTGTTCTCCTTCACCTTCTCCTTCGCCTTCTCTTTCTCCTTCTGTTCACCTTGTCTGTGCTGATATCTACTGTACAGAAAGGTGGAGGAGGTTCAGAGTGAGAACCAGGAACTGATCAGCAGACTCAGCAGCCAGGAGGGGGCGCTGCAGTACAGCAGCAGGCAGCTGGAGCAGCGCTCCGCTGAGTCTCAGGCTCTCCGCCGGCAGCTAGAGACTGCTCTTGCAGATGTCACACAGCAGGTGGGTCAACTCACAGTGAGCTACAGGACAGAGAAAGCCCCGCCCACAAAACACAAGTAGCAGAGGCTACATTTAGCTGTCAGTTGCACATGTGACATAATCAAGGACAGGTCTTATCTCTGTACCTGCCTGACCCAGCAGCCACCATTACAGACACTCAGCTAGAAGTGGTGTCCTCCATGAGTCCTCCTGTTAGTGCAGCACCACTGGCAGACGGCTGCACCACGCAGGACTACATGCACACAGACCGTTACCACGACTGTGCTTAACACCACGTCACCGTCACCAAAGACTGCAGTGGTGTCGTACCAGACTGTCATGGAGTGACTCAGAATGGCAGCGGGTCATCTTCAGTGACGAGTCCCGCTTTAGTCTTGGTGGAGGCAGAAAAAAAATTTGAAAGCAAGAGTGTAATAACACTGATGTGTGTATGTGTGTGTGTGGCTGTGTGTGTAGATGTGCAAGGTGAAGGAGAAGGCCTCTTCCAGAGAAAGCACTCTACAGTCCAGGATCCTGGAGCTGGAGACCGAGAAGAACCGGCGGGAAAACGAACTCAAGCAGCTCAGACTCAACAAACAGTCTGTTAGTATCACAGAATACACACATCCACATCTCATCACCATCAGAACAAACACAGACGGAAACACAACGCCACCTCATTCTGGACCTGACTCATCATGACTACCACACAGCAGAACTGGAGTTTCACATCATACCATACAGTATAAACATACATTACTAAAGATACAGATACAACAACAACAACAACAACAACAACAACAACAACAACAACAACAACAACAACCCACACACCCACACACCAAAACAACACCCACATACAATTCACCCTACACTGGGACACAATCTTGCTTTGTTCCCTAACACTAGCACACCGGATTAAAAGTATTATACATAACACAACTTATTATTCAGCATCCACTCCAGGGACTGGGGTATAGACTGAGTCTGTTCTACAGTTTCTCGTAAGGTCGTGTGTATAACTCTAAGCTCTAAATGTAGGTACTGTGGTATAGACTGAGTCTGTTCTACAGTTTCTCGTAAGGTCGTGTGTATAACTCTAAGCTCTAAATGTAGGTACTGTGGTATAGACTGAGTCTGTTCTACAGTTTCTCATTAGGTCGAGTGTATAACTCTAAGCTCTAAATGTAGGTACTGTGGTATAGACTGAGTCTGTTCTACAGTTTCTCATTAGGTGGAGTGTATAACTCTAAGCTCTAAATGTAGGTACTGTGGTATAGACTGAGTCTGTTCTACAGTTTCTCATTAGGTGCAGTGTATAACTCTAAGCTCTAAATGTAGGTACTGTGGTATAGACTGAGTCTGTTCTACAGTTTCTCATTAGGTGGAGTGTATAACTCTAAGCTCTAAATGTAGGTACTGTGGTATAGGTCTGTTCCTCATTACCGTTAAGCCACTGGCCTGACTGGTTGCCGCTGTTTGACTCTGCAGAGTGAGAAGGCGTTTGAGATGCGTCTGAAGGATCTTCAGCTCAGTCTGGACCAATCCGAAAGCCATAAACAGAGTATCCAGAACTACGTTGACTTCCTCAAGAACTCCTACGCCTCCATGTTTGAAGATACTCTGCCCTCGACTTACGGGTCCTCGTACTACCTGAAATAAAGCCTCCTCAGTCTGCTGTGTGTAATATGTGGGGTTGTGTGTATACAGTACTGTGGAAAAGTTTGGAATCACGGTTTACAGGAAAGTTAATCTAATCTGATTTCAGAGAAACATGTACAACGACCATAATCATCCCGTTCTGCTTCAGATCACCAGTAATGTCATTCAGAATGAACTGGTAAGCTGTAGAACATTCCAAAGTGAGTAAGGAAGCTGAAGAATATTCAGGTATTGAAGAGATTTAATTGATCTTAAGTTTAGGTAAGTAGATACTTATTGAAACTTCTAGACATAACTAATGGAACATCTGTCAGTGCTGGTCTCTGGTGTCTGAATCTGAACCTAGGCATTTTAATTTAATTGACCTTTACACCGAAGTCTGTGTTTTATATAATAGGTTTCTCACAGCTTAAAAGTTGAATGTGAACCGTGATGCCAGTCTTATGAATGTGATTATGTAATGTTTGCTGATATGAGGTACTGAAGTTGGTATTGCTGGTGCTATCTGAAGATGGGTTTGATGTTTGTATGGCTTGTGTGTTTATAAAGGTTGCAGTAAATTTAAGTTCATTTTTAAAAACGTGTTGTGTGTTTGTTGGCCCGGCGCAGGGAGGGGATATGAGCTAGCTTAGTTAGTTAGCTGTGGCTGGTTGGGCAGTTGATCCCAGTGTTTGGTTTTAGATCACTAACAATCAATCAATCAATCCTCACAACTAACGCTGTCTCAAAGCAGCTTCACAGAAAATCAGTGTGTATAAAGGAAAAGAAAGACGCGGAGTTAATGTACAGACGTAGGGAGGGGAAACCGGGTCCCAGACCCCCTCAGCAAGCCAGGGGCAACAGTGGCGAGGAGAAGCTCCTTTAGAGTGGGGAAGAAACCTGGAGAGGAACCAGGCTTAAGGACGGAACCCAACCTCCTCAGGTGGATCCTGGTCGAGAAGACAAAGACAGAACTAACAGGAGGAGGAGCTTAGATCCAGTCTGATTAGTCCAGGATGGAGTAACTGCACAGGTGGAGCCGACCCATAGATGGAGTTCATGATCAGATCTAGGCGCTGGTCAGTGTAGAGGTTGTGGTCATGCCGGGTGATGAACTGGAGACACAGGGCAGGAGACCCATGGTGGGGCTGATGCTCAGGTGCCCCTAGCTGCTCTGGGGTTTCCCATGTGATCACTCCGGAGAAGTGTCATTCCAGTGCTTAACAAAGAAGGGGAGAGAGAGAGAGGAAGGAGGACTGAGAGGTAGGCTTTGGATCTTGTTGAATTGAGTGTGTGTAGTCCTGAGAGTCCTGGAGAGAATAACTCTGCACTGGTAGCCCCTCAGTGTTATCCATCAGCTTTGACCCACTCATAGAGAAGACAGATGAAAGAGAGAGGGAGACAGATGAGAGGGAGAGAAGTTTGGGTGTTTGGTCTGTTTATGGAGGAATGTAAATTAAAGCGGTAAACAGATGACGTCAGCTGAATGCTTGTGCAAACAAGTGAGTTTAGAGTCCTGAATGTAGAGAGTGTGTCTGATCCCCGAACGGATAAAGGGAGAGGGTTCCACAGTTTCAGAGCTACACCAGAAAAGGCCACTTCATGTGTGGGTTTGTACGACTGAAGTAGTTCACTGTGGGGCTTGTACTCCACTGAGATACTGGTGGGCTCGTACTCCACCTGAAATTTTACAAGCAGCGCCGAGATCTAAAAGAGCTAATGTAGAGATATGACCATGAATAAGTGACGTCAGGAGATCACCCACTACTGTAGTTAAAGCTGTTTCAGTGCTGTGGTGGGGTCTAAAGCCAGACTGGAACATCTCACGAAGAGAGTTCTTGTGTGGTGGGATCAGAGTTGTTGCGAGACCACTTGTTCTAGGATCTTTGTGATGAAAGGGAGACTGGGGATTGGTCTGTAGTTGGCGAGCGCATTGGGATCGAGCTCAGGCGTGTTAATTACAGGGTTTTACTGCGAGTTTTAAAGGTTTCGGGACGTTTCCAAGACTGAGGGACGAGTTAATTATAGAGAACAGAGGTTTAACCACACAAGGGATGATCTAACCAACCTCCCTCCACAGAGCGAGGTGTTCTGAGGCTCTCCGGGGGCCGCTGGGTGTTGGGACGGTAGCAGCTGCACTGTGATCACACTGATTATGTTTATGGCCGTTTATGGCCACCTGAGCCTAGAAGCAGTTGATCCGTGCAACAGAGCCATCAGGAGTCACGAAAACTAAATCACATCGTTTTTGGAAATTTCATTTGTTTACCCAGCTATTTTATACCCAGTGCTCTGTAAACGTTCGTTATCTGTGGAAGTCAAGTGTAGAGTCATTTACCTGGCCAGTAAACATGAGTCTGTTCAAGAAGCACTCAGATTAAATCGGGTAAACATGATTGTTCTGGATGAGATTGAAATCTCTAACGGGGGAAGTCCGGTATTTACACCCAGTGTCCAACGCCCCAGACTCCTCTTTCCTTCATCCATAAATTCTACTAGCTCTACTGAAACAGTCCAGCTGTGTAGTGCTGTGTAGAGGTTCTCCTAAACCCCCTTGCTGCCAGATTTTAACCTGTTTTCATGGCTGTATAAGACACAGCCCCGTCTGTACATATTTCATATTTACTAAAATTAGATACTAGAACCTTTATCCTTGGTGCTATATAAAACACCAGTGTAATATTTGTAGGTTCCCGGTTTTATAATGTCTGCAGTAAATGTGAAAAACAGTGTGTTTTGGAAAATATCCTAGATGTCTGGAAATATCCAGCAACACTCATATGTTGTGCAATATTCTGGTTTTGGCTGAAAGGGTAGAGAACCGTTTACTCCCTTCACTTACCTCAACTGTCTGGGAGTGGGAGCTCCAGTCCCAGAGGTGGATTCCAACTAGGTCATAGCAGAGCCTTCTGTAAACCCGTTGGGATGGTGCCCGGCCCTCAGTTCCGCACCTTTCCTCTGGGGAGGAGGTGGCACTACTCCTGCTGGGAGTAGGGACTGTGGCTATATTGTTTACCTCCCTAAGTACTCCTCTGGGCCGAGGCTAATTCAGGTTAGAGAACGAGGTGAATCAGTAAGTTACTCAGAGTTGGGTAGTAACAGGAGACATGTAGCAGCGCTAGGTGATCAGGACTGGACTTGGTTTTAAAGATACACATGTTCCATGAAGGATGTAGAGTTTTTTTAAACTATGGGGAGAGGGAAGGAGGGCCCTGCTGCCAGGAGAGTCCTCTACAGACCTGGCACCACCAGGACCCAGGTTCCTAACTGAAGTAAAAGTACTAATACTATAGAAAAACGTTAAGCGAAAGTTCTACTTAATTTTTTTTTAGTAGAATAGATGTATGTGCCCTGGAATGAATGAAACTTTGACTAAAAAAGTACTTCCTTTAAAAAAGTACTTCCTTAAAAAAAGTACTTCCTTAAAAAAGTACTTCCTTAAAAAAAAGTACTTCCTTTAAAAAAGTACTTCCTTAAAAAAAGTACTTCCTTAAAAAAGTACTTCCTTAAAAGTACTTCCTTAAAAGTACTTCCTTAAAAAAGTACTTCCTTAAAAAGTACTTCCTTTAAAAAAGTACTTCCTTAAAAAAGTACATTCTTAAAAATGAGTTCTAATTCAATTTTACACATAAGAAACAGGGGAGCGTATACATGAAACTGAGCATACCTAACGGCTCATACTAGATCTGGATGCGTCATCCACAAAAATTCTTTTCTCCAGAGCACTGGGCTGTTAGCACGCTTCCTTTATAAGGATTTAAGATGGATATTACTGGAATCTCCACTGAGATCAACAAATTTGCTGTTTTTTTTTCATTTCAGCAGTAAATACTGCGGTTTAATAAGGATATGTCCATCCTAAAATAAAATCAGTCATGCCAAATGTTCATTTCTGTATATCGATTATGGAGCTCCCACTTTATAAATAATACATGAGCTGTTCATGTCTACAAAATATTGTCCTCAAAGTCCAGGATGCATCAAAATGCAACCTTCTGAACCAGTACAGCATTTCTCTTACAATACAGTACAATACAAGTAGAGTCTAGTTCATTTTAATAGTAAAGCTGAAGTATATACATATATATATATATATATATATATATATATATATATATATATATATATATATATATATGTATATACTTCAGCTTTACTATTAAAATGAACTAGACTCTACTTGTATTGTACTGTATTGTAAGAGAAATGCTGTACATATACTCATATACGAGTAAGTAAGAAGTATATGAGTAAATGCCTACATATACTCATATACTTCCATCCCACTTTTTAGTTTATGAAAGAACTCTTTTTTACTCTTATTAAACTATTTAGTAGATGTTTAACTACACCTATACTCGTAAGTTAACATACTTTATATAATACATCACAGTACCTTTTTATACTTATTTTACATTTGATTTTATTTATTATTTTATAATAACATGTATATTATAATATTATAATAGTGTTGTATAATATTAATATACCACTCAGCTTCAATTTAGGAATTATTTTATTTTTATTTATTTTAACTGTATTTTAATTTACTTAGCAGTGAATTTCACATATAAAAAATAAACAGAACCTACTCAGAATAAAATAAACGATTTGCATTCTTTAAAAATCAAAAATTCTAAACTAAAGGTGTGCCCTATATGTTCAAGGCGAGGATACTTCATCACACTGTTCTTAGTTATCTCCATCAAAGGATTAAATACAAGGACACCATTAGGAACCTCTACAGCTCCATACAGAGACGTCTGGCGTGTCATACTGAGAGACAGACTTCCGTATGTGTAGCTCAATAAATATTAATCATATCAGTCTAAATTTATCATCAGTTATTGATCCTGGTCACCTTTATCTTCCTTCCCAACACCACCACACTCCCACACCTCCTCCTGGGTCCTGTAGGAGAATGTTTATAATCCATTGAAGTTTTAGAATTGCTAAAACAATAGACGCTTCAAGATTTTTGGACATGTTGACAGTATTGGGCAGCAGTATTAGTCTAGTTGGGCTCAGCTCTGCTCCAACGCGGTAAATGATGTGTCCTGAACAGATCCAGAAGGGTTAGCATTTTGGTCATAATTATACAGAAGCTACATTAATAAATCAGTCAAGAAGGGAAAATGAAATGTGCGGCTTGGTGTAATCAGGTTGCGTAAGTATGGCATACAATACAGTGTATCCAGTATGACCAATATAGGATCCACAGGCCGGTGGTCCAGGTCTATGGTCATGTGATTGTTCGTAAGTGTTAGTCATTATTAGAACCGTACAGTAGTGAGAACTATAGCTAGTATTCAGAGACAACCAGTCACCAGTGTTATACTTAATGGCAGTGCAGAACGTCAGGCGTTTGATGGTAAGAGGAAGAGCTGAGGGAGCCTGAACAGCTCATCACTGGGAAAATATGAGGAGTTACTCTGGCTAGCAGAGATGTAGATGACCAACACTGGGAAACCCCCACCCAGGAATGATCTCATAGTGGTTGTTCATGTTCGTTGCCAGTTAAATTCAAAGTTCATGGTACAAGAAAGGTTAAACAGGGAGGGCCGAGTGGAGTCCCATAAAGACCACACCTCGGCCCTTGCTGAATTATTACTGATGCATTCCCTCTGTTTGCCGGTTGTTGCTCCTGCTTGCACAACTCAAGGTTAACGACGGTTTACCTCCAAGATAGAGGTGTGAAAACATCCCAGTCCCCAGTCTAAAGGGACCCGAATGTAGGCCCCCAAACCCTGGAGCTGCTTTAGAGCAGGTGGATGTTTCCTTCACCACAGCTACTGATTCTGTAGGTGTTAAGTTCATGGTGACTCACTGCGGTGACTGAGACTGGACCCTTTGTAGGAAACTTGAAGAGGTTCCGTGTGAGAACAACAGCACTGTGAATGGAGACTGCTCTGGAACACAAACACGACTCATTCCAGTGGCGCTCCAGAGAACACAGGCCCCTGGCTTCACAGCCCAGTGCTCGGGTTGTACCCCTGTAGCCCACACTTGGCATCGTGTGAGGTGATGTGAGGCTCGTGTGAACCAGAGCATTCCATTCTGTTGGTTAGGGTTTTTCTATGGAGATAATACAGGCCGAGCCATTTCTCAGTAGAGGGGCTTTAGAACAGATGGTGCAAATATGCATACAATGAACAAACATCAATAATTTTTATGCAGTGTTTTTCCAGTGGATCTATTCAACAGAAATTTAGACCAGGCATGGATGTTAACCCAATAACAAACTGCAGGGCTGAAGAAATCACATTGTTTCAAACCAAGGAACTCTAGGTCACGCCTTATTTACAGCGACTGCTTCAAGATGTTTCCTGTGAGAAGGAATCAGCCTCAGGATTGTGGCGTTAGGTAGGATGTTGGCCCATTCTTCTCCTCCGGCAGCCATTCAGTCCTAACAGTTCCTAGAGGGTGGGGGAGGTGAATTCTGATCCTCAGCAAATGTCCCGCTAGGTGATTGATTCGGTCCTTCTTTGAGAGCCTCCTGTGAGTTGTTGTTTTGCTGGATGGTCCATGTCTCAGCCTCACGGTCCTGCCTCTATTCCTCTTCTCTTTGATCATCTGGATTCCCCTACTTCCCTGAGATGAGCCACATGCCATGATGCTCCCACGTCACTGTAGGTGTAATGTTTTTAGGTTCATGTGTTCAGCATGTGAATCTGTCTGTTCCCAGTGCCATCACTGGGCTGCTCAGCTGTCTCTACCTATTGGGAGGTGTTTCTTGAATGACGGTTTGGTAACTAATGACTAACAGATTGGAGGTGCTAACCTACCTAGCCCAGCTGATTCTGATTAGAGACCTCATAAGTGGTATTTAAATTAAATACATAGCGTCATTTGCACATGACAGACAGCATCACAAAGAGGCCAGTGGAAGTAATAAGGACATTGCATAAAGGAGCGAATACTAAAAGTAAGAACCACTTTGAGGAACCGAGACTCAAAAAGAAAACGTCCTAAGAACATAAGGAGGAACCATTGAATAGAACTAGGACTCAATGGAAGAATGTTCCTATCAGCAGGAAGAAGAACACATTCTCTCACCAGATGGCAAAACAATCGCTATGCCATCTGGTGATACTCCTTTTCGTCCAGTGTGGAACCGGTTCCCTTCTAGATTGTGCACCTAAGTTTGAACCGTTCGGCTCATTCCCACCAAAAGAGGTACGGAACCTGAAAAATACGTTCCCAGCTGGAGGCAAAGAATAGTAGGTTCCTCAGCACGAACCGTGACGATGTCTGTGGGTGTGTCAGTTGTTGGGGAAAGAGAAGACAACAATGGCGCCCCCCAGTGGTCTTCTGGAGAACCCTTCTAGGTCTTGTTATCTCCAGTAGTTGATCCGTGTGGTGTTCTGGATGTCAACACACAGTGCCCAAACACTCGCAGGTTGAAAAGGTCTAACAGGGATTACTTTAAACGAGTTCTGGTGAAAACAAGCAAAGCAATGCTTTCACTGGCTTTGCTTCTCACAGCAGCAGTTTTCCACAATCCTGTTCCACCTTTCTGCTTCCTGCTTGTCAAAACATGGCCTTTGTTTTCACTGGAACCGGTGCTGTCAGCACATTAGTTAAGGCTTTGGGAATTCTCTGTCTGGAAGCCTGATGAATTTACTTTTCAAGCACGTAGACATTTAAACAAAGGCTGTCAGATGACCTTTGACGGTGTGCACATTTAGAATCTCCTTTCATTTTCCTTTTCTGAATGTTCCCTTGGAATCCAGTTTCCTGTTTCCTGTTTAATGATGGGTACACTCTTTCTCTGAATACTTGATGGTTTGGCTGCACTGCAAAAAATGATCACTTGTTGTGACATTGAAGTGGACGTTATGACAATCTTACAGCCACAAATCAGAGAAGGAGTGGGCAGTGAAATGCAAACAAGGAGGAAGCCCAGTGTTTCTGATCCTTCATGTTCTGTCTGGTTATCATCTGATTATACATGTACCTCTCAGACCTGCAGCACAGGGGCTGCTCAGTAAACAGAAGCAGGAGACGAGTTAGCACTGGAGCTGCTTTCCACCGCTGGAGAGGAAAACTCAGGGTTTCTTCAGACTGGTAAGGAGTGAAGAGGGAGGAGGAGGGACGGTGTGCGTCCTGGTGATACGTTGCCCCCTAGCGTTTGGAGTAGGACTTCAGTGGACTGCGTCATCTTAGAAACCTCACTTAAAGCTTATTTAGAACCAGTACCAGAATGTCTTCTGCTGAGCTACATATTCTTATAACGAGCTTAGGTCAGTCATAACCTGGGCTGACCCAAAGCTTCACTACACAAAATCAGACACTGTCCAGTAAAGTGATCTTATATCTGGTTATATATTCTTTTATCGAAGACGAGTTTATTTAAGTTTTACTTGATTTAAGTGATTTTAGTAATAATAGTGATTTAAGCCAAATGTTTTCGATACATTGGCAGATAATTTGGCTTGTTTCCAGTTAGTTTAACAAATGAAATAAAATAAGCTAAATTATCTGCCAATATAGTAAGAAAATGAAAAACCACTTTAAACATGTAAAAAACATCTGGAAATAAATACAATAAACATAAATAAGTACAATAAGCATTAATAAGTTTCAAGTTTCAGGTTTATTTGTCATATGCACAACATGTCAGGACATTTATGCATTAAAATGCTTGTGGTGAGGCTCAGGTTGTTGTTCTACGGGAGGACAAAACTATATACATACTGAACATTAAAATAAAGATATATAAAAGTTATATTAAATAAATATAAGAATTATAAGTATAAGAAAAAAATAAATATAAGAAAAAAAATACAGAATATACAGAGACAGGAGGGGTCTGTAGAAATTCTGGTATGTACATTTATGAGACAGGTATAGTCTGATTGGCTGATCCCAATGGCGGTTTGTACAAAAACACTAACGAGTAAGACAGTGAAACACAAAAAACTGTAGAGTTTACCCGGAGCTCTCACCAGTGCGGTCATTCTACAGCGCACCGGAACCGGAACACAAAAACCATAAATAAGTACAATTATCATAAATAAGTACAACAACCATAAATAAATACAATAATAGCTTCAAACTATCTGAAAATGAATATACTTTTAAGATTTGAATCATTTTAAACATTACCAACTAGATAAGATCATTTTACTTGTCAAAAAATCTAATTTTTTTCAGGATCAACCACATATTCTGAATGTAATCACATCAATACATCAGATTAATGCATTTATCTAGAATGAAGGAATTCATGTTTCTAGGAATTGGTACTTAAGAATATGATACGTCTCCCATCTGTTTCCACTAAACATCGGCGACCTAGCAGCCTTAAGGAAACGCACACTGCAGGGTGCAAGAGAGGGACGTAAGGGTTAAGCTCTCTCTCTGGCTGCCTGCCCCTTCCTTTCTCTAGTCCGTGTGCGGAGACAAGGCTTAGTTGGGGATTCTGTCCCCATTCAGAGCAGCAGCTTAGCCTCCACTGCGTACCTTTAACAGACGAGGGAGCCATGGACGTCTTCCAACCTTCATCTGGCAACGAGACTCTCGAATACGACTACGAGGAATACTACAGCTTAGAGTCATCAGTGGACTACGGACCCTGCAAGAAGCACCAGGCGAGGGAGTTCAGCCAAAGGTTCCTGCCCATCTTCTACTCGGTTACTTGTGTGCTTAGCTTGGTTACCAACGTGGGCTTGGTCGTTACGTTCATCTGGCTTAGATCTCTTAGGAGAGCGATTCCACTCCACATGGTCAGCGCTGACCTGATGTTTACAGTAACACTTCCCTTCTGGGCGATGTACGCACACAGCGAGTGGGTCTTTGGGGCCCCTGCATGCAAGATTGTGACCTTCTTGTACATGTTGGGACTGTTCGGCAGTAACCTGTTTGTTGGATGTATGATCCTGCAGAAGTATGTGGACATGGCGTGCGTGCTGGTGAGCAGTGGCAGGAGGAGGATAGCGCTGTGCACATTCCTCTGGCTGCTTTCTCTTTTAGCCACAGCCCCACATCTCTACTTCGTGGAGGCTCATGAGTTCCAGGGGCAGAAGATCTGCACCAATCACTTCTTGAACAGACACGGCTGGAAAATCTACATGAGGTTTCAGATGATAGTCCTGGGATTCTGCGTGCCTCTCCTGGTTCTGGTCCTCTCCACCGTTCTGGTCCTCCGCACCATGGCCAGGATGGCGCTTCTGAAGCGCTCCAGGACCCGGTTTCTGGTGATGGGATTCACGGTTCTGTTCTTTGTCCTCTGGTTCCCATACACCCTAGTGATTTTCCTGCACACTTTGCAAGAGCTGCATGTCATATCTGAGTGCACCACAAGCCTGCACCTGGACCTGGCCATCGTGGGGACGGAGTGCATCGCGTTCATGCACGTCTACCTGAACCCTGTTGCGTACGTTCTTCTGAACAAGAGGATCATGAGGAAAATACGGGGGCGATGCTTCGGGCAGAGACACGACTTTGTTGGTGCCTCTGAAAGCGCAGGCAGTGGGTCCACTCAGGACAGTGCTGTGGAGTTGAAAGCACTGCACTTGTACCCCCACCCGGAATCCGACGGCTCTAACGCCGAGCGGCAGGGACATTTCCTACCCCATG
This sequence comes from Prochilodus magdalenae, assembly GCA_024036415.1. NCBI lineage: Eukaryota > Metazoa > Chordata > Actinopteri > Characiformes > Prochilodontidae > Prochilodus > Prochilodus magdalenae. Next base: position 227,140 of record JAMWET010000118.1, on the reverse strand, counting down.
TGACTTAGTGTGGTCGGGCTGGGTGTGATTAATTCAGGGACTTCCCCATCTTCAGGAGAGAACTCAAAACAAGAGAACTCCTTAAGCCCTATTCGGACGGGATTGGTTGTACATGGAGAGGTGGGGTAATGCAGATGTACTGCAGGACGCCTGTGAGCGCATGCACGATCCGCACGGGATAAGAAATCGCAGCATGCATGATGAGAGGCTGCTCGATTTCCGCCCTGCCGTCACCTCAACAACACGTGCAGAACAGGGAGCTCCCGCTGCTCACAACTGGAGAACATGGCACCAACCAAAGAGAAGCAGCACGCAACTGGACGGAGGTTTGAGGTTAGCATCGCCTTCAACACCAGCTCCAACAAATGATGCATAACCGTTCGGTCTGGGAAGCCACAGACTTGAACGACTCGAGGTATATGTGCCGTGCACGGTGAGTGCTCCACACTCCCACCCCAGGACATGACGGAATATTCACATACAGGCCGATTCACACAGGGCTAATATAACCTGAGGGAACCGTTCCGACTCGTTTCACCCAAGGTAAAAGGCGCCGGAGGCTTTGCTGACACAGGAGCGCGTATTTGGTAAGCATGAGGTGCATTCGGACCGGACTAAAATCACTAAGGAGCTTCACATCAGCCCACCTCCTCATTGAAAACCAATCCCGGCTGAATAGGGCTTCAGGCTGCCTTCACAACACCAGGCATCCATCAAAGACATGTACTGAGGTGCACTGCCAAATGCTTGTTGAGATTCAGACAGGCAAGCTCGCAAGCTGAGAACCACAGGAGCTCCTCCCTCGGAAACTCGGAATGTCTTCAAACCAACGTTATTGGGCCGCCCTGAGCTCCTATCAATGTCCTTCAATAACTAAGCACCACTGGTCTGCCTCAGGGTGGCGCTGTTGGTCTTCCCTACTAACAGTAAATATGCCCGGGATACAGTGTCTCTGAAACACTATACGATACCCCATTAGCATACCTGTACATCTGAAACCTGGCCCAGTTCTCCAAAATGGAAAATGGGCAGGTGGAGATCATGACCTGGGGGTGAACAGAAGAGGAGGTGATGAGGAACACCTATCGAACTAGAGAAGAGCGTCTTCCTGCCCGAAGCTAGCACCAGCACCGCCACGGCAGATAGGTTAGCCAAGGCTAGATTAGTCAGCCAACATGGGAGCCAGAAAGAGTATTCACATCTGGCTTGCAGGTGATAACTGCTATCCATAAAGGGCTTAGTTCGTATCCTAGTATGTAGAAAATGATATCTTGTGAAGTACCCTGATCTAATATGTAGGCGATATATCTGCTATTTCACATTTTCTGAGTTCATTATAACACTATTTAACTTATTTCTGGTCATGAATAGATTCTATATTATCAATTTAAAGAGTTGGGTGGGGGTCATATATATATATATATATCGTCGCTGTCCAAAGAAAAACAGGTATCTCCAAAATGGCAACTTTACAGGGGAGGCCAAAAACCTCATTCAATTTTAATGTAAGCCAATGGAACCAGACATCTTACCAAGCACTTTTGGACCATTTCAATTGGTCCATTCACCATGCAAATCCCACAAAGTGTAAACCAGAGCTGCTGTTTTCAAATGATGCATAAAAGTCAAAATGGACAAAAATGGAGATACATGTTTTTCATTGGACAGCGACGATATATATATATATATACATAAACCCCACCCACCCTACACACTGTCCTCTGTATCAGCTCCACTGACCATACAGGACACTCTGTAGTTGTACAGGTCCAGACTGTAGTCCATCTGTTTCTCTGTATACTGTATTACCCTGTTCTTCAATGGTCAGGACCCCCACAGGACCACCACAGAGCAGGTATGATGTGGGTGGTGGATCATTCTCAGCACTGCAGGGACACTGACGTGGTGGTGGTGTGTTCGTGTGTGTGGTGCTGGTGTGAGTGGATCAGATACGTCTGTGGTGGTCCTGTCTGGAACTGTAGAACCCTAAGGTATATATATATATATACACTGTATATAAACTTCTAAAACTGGAGAATAAAAGAACAACCTGGACTTTAAATGGACGTTAGTGGTCCATTCTCCGGCTGCTGTTGGTCTGCTGATGTGGAACTGCATTGGAGATAGAACCTGAAGCGTTAACCCTAGCCCCGGAGCGCTGCACATACCCAGCTGATTAGGAATAATGAATGACTTCTTCTTCCTTTTTGAACAGAGTCCAGTACCGCCTGCCCGACTCACCTCTGTCCTCACCGTTTCCTAAGTTTTGTGCAAGCATATTTGTTTAAAGCTGTTACACTGTCATGCTGTCCCTGTGTCTGCCGGGTACTGTACTCTCAGTCCAGTTCCCAGTCCAGTTAGCAGGATGGCACGTATCTCCACATATTCAGCAAAATAAAATAAAGAGTTTATAACAGTAACTCAAATTGTTCATATGGGTGTATGATGATACGGTATCAGCTTACTCACGAGGCCAGTTCCTCTACCGTTGTGCTTTACCACCTGTCCTTTAGTGTGTCTGCTTACTTGGTTCAGTAAAAGTAAACAGAGCAATAACTGAACTCTAGACCAGCCACGAATACCCAAACATGAGCGACAGATCTGCACTCCTCTCGACTAGATCCCTGCGGTTGAGCTCAGTCAGGTTTTAGAAATGAGAAAGAAGTGGATTCAGGATGTTTGGAAGATCTTCACTGTGACGTTTAAAGGTTGGACAGAAATCTGACTTCATAATGGAGCACTGATAGTGCACTGTGATGTTCTGGGGGGTTCATTCTGTGGAACTGGGTTCCTTGGTTGAGGTGCCAGTAGGTGTGAACCACAGTGCCTACACCGTGTCCCTGGTTTATCATCTTACTGAAGAACACAACATTCCTATCCTGGTTTTTCGAGGTTGACAGTTCTGGCGTTCACAGGGCTGCAGATGTGACTGATTGGCATGATGAATATTCACACATCTGGACTGGCCTGCAAAATCCCCAGATTTGGATCCTCATGGATATCTGTCGGAATACATGGAACAACCAGTAAACCGCCAGGGAAGGCATCCACCAAACCCGGACCACCTGACCAAGTCCTTGGCGGAAGAGTGTCTGAACATTGATGTGGCCTACAAACTTGTCCAGTCCATGCCCAATCCAATCACAGCTGGTGAAGGTGTTCCACACTGTTAGGGACGGTTCAGGGGCTCAGTTTTTAGCCCGGTGGTTATAATAAAATTGAAAGCGTTCTAGGCGTCGTGTTCCTGAGGTCAGCTACAGAACATTTCCAGCTCGCACATACAGGTCTAGTCTAGTCGCTATGTGTCTTATTTTAATCATGACAGTAATACTGAGTAAGAAATCGGTTTTAAAGGAATTCTCATTTATTTAAAGCAAAATACTGAGTTCAGAGATTTTCAAACATTCTCACTGCAAGCAGTTCTTTACTGAAGCAGCTTTGGAGAAAATGCTTAGATCAAGATCGATCTGTTAATTTAATATTTAGTATTATTTTTGAATATACATATATATATATACTTTTTTATATTTTATGATATTATTGTTCTCAAATTCAGCCACAGTACCTTAAACCAGTAAAATATAATTTACAGATCAAGAATTCTTATTAAGATGAAATTTCCTCATTTCTTAATTTTCCGTATCTTATTTTTGACACTGATTTTTTTATAGTGAAATGTAAGTTGGGAAATGTCTGAGGTATTGATGTAGCACTTTTTATAACCGATGTCCTCACGTAGCAGCTTTATAAAGAATCCAAGCCCCCAGTGAGCAAGCTAGAGGAGAAACTCTCTCGGAGCAAGAGGAAGAACCCGCGAGAGGAACCAAGACACAGTAGGATCAGAGTTTATAACTACAGGCAACACTGAATAAGAGCTTCTAGTAACTGTGGCACCCAGCCGAGGAGAGTAAAAAGTAAGATAAATAATAGTAAATATGAAACATTATAGCTGAAATATTAAAGCATATATATATATTATAATATATATATGAGTCTTCTCATCACCAGGTCTCTTTAATAGAACTTATTAACTCAAAGTCCTTTTACTTCTGATACCTAGGTACTTTCTCAGGTGTTGTACTAAAGTACTCAAGAGTACATCTGGTATTCCCTAAATAAGCAGTACTGTACTTATCAGCTCTGGACAGTGATGTTTGTCTGGCTGCTAATATGAGGACCTCAGCTGGTTGGTGAATTTGCATTACTACCATTAGCCAGAAGAGGGCGACATGTCCCAGTGCATGTTGGTTTGAAGTTGAACTCAGCAATAAGCAGTACAGCCATGAATGTTTTTCCACTTATGGGCAGCAAACGTAAACAACATCATCGTAATGTGGAAACTCAGTTCAGTGAAATTCAGTAAAACTGACTCACTGGTACTTTCCCAGAATTTTAGATGCTTATAAAAGTTTATATGTTTTATAAATTTCATATGTTGGTGAATAATCTATTCCCCCCAGCCAATAACTCCCTATTCCCCCACCCAATAACTTTCAGTGTCTGATTCCATTTTTCGGGTTCATCTCCGGTTCTGCTTCACTGTTGAACGCTCGTCTCGCTTTGGAGGTTTAGCGTTTCATTTTAGACCAAAGGGATCCAAACAGAGCAGGAAGGAGCCATACGGACTAAAGTTAATCTGGGTTTCTAATGACCTAACTCTTATTCAGGACCCAGAGTGGGTCACATGGACAGTTTAAGGTGGATTGGTTAGGAAATCAATCCCAGCCTGATAGTTTCTTGATGTTCTGAGACGTTCCACTGCAGTCGTGCATTAAGGTCACTCGGTATCAGAGGTTCCATAGACAGTAAGACTGTATGTACACGGTGCTGGTGTAATAAGGAGAGTTCAGTACCTAGAACCCACATACCATGAACCCCAAACAAATGTTTCTCCTTCAAATACAAATCCTGCATTTCCAAAAGAGGATGGGAAACGGCCGATTCCCAAATCCTGAACTGTTACAGAATAGACTCATTAATATTCACCTCCCAACATTTACATACAACCACAACAGAGCTACAGCACCAACATGGTGGACTATGTGGAGAACTCCAGCGTTCCAGGCTGGTTGGTGTTCATCTTTAAACCTGGCTGAAGTTCTTCCTATTCACCAGCTTCCTAATCCAATGTTCCGTCCCACCTTAAATACTGCAGCTTGTAAAGGCACCAGAACGTCCTGCAGCACCATTTAAGGTGGACCTGAAAATTCCCCAAAACAAGCTGGAGAACAGGAACTCCACCTCCCACCTCTTCAGCAGGATCCTGGAACACAAGTTCGCACATTTCGCTTCGGACAGTTTCCCAAACTCTTGGACACTATGAAGCAGCTCCGCTCAGCGTTTGACCCTGAAGAGACTGAAGAGAGGAGCAGCTCCACCTTTACTAGCATCACAACTCCAACAGCAGCCTGTAAGTAGCAGCCATGCTGTGTGATTGTATCCGTGTGTGCCGGTTGAAGCATGTTAAACTGAGAGTTCCACAGTGATAATCAGCTTCGTGTGATGATGTGCTGATGGAAAGCCAGTAGCTAGAACAGGGATAGAATGGTGCTTCTGCGTGATCATCATGGCGTCTTGCTCTAAACGTCCTGCAGTCTTACACGTTGACTTGTGTCTGGGCATTCAGACTGTTTATGGCTTACAGTAGCCATTTCCCGTATATCTCTCCCAACCAAAGCACACTTGGAAATGTCCCAGAGAATTAGTCAACTACCTTTACAGCATTTAAAAGATCCTCTTATCAAGAGTGGCTCATAGTTTGATCACATTGCACAAGCAGGCCAAGGTAGTGTTCAGGAGTCAAGGTAGGAGTCAAGGTGGTATTTAGGAGCCCAAGGACTCGAATCTAACACCTCATATTGTATTATGTCTTCATAAAAGTAACTTTACAGTAGAAGCAGAAACATTCTCGACTTTCATGTATGAATAGTAAGTCCTTTGGAACCATTTCTTATGTTCTGTCCGCTCTGTTGGTCGGTCCGCTCTGTTGGTCGGTCCGTTCTGTTGGTAGGTCCGTTCTGTTGGTAGGTCCGTTCTAGACTAACAATACAATGAGGTGATCCACCATCATAAAGAAGTCAGAGTGAGAAACCTGGAGTTCAACAACACTGAATAAAACCTACCAGAGAAACAGGGCTCCTAACAACCACCCGGAACACCCTGGTAGACCCACCAACACTGTCCGCATCAGGTAAACACCACCTTCATCTCAGACAGAGAGGAGAACATTAAGCTCCACTCCTGCTTCAGATCTGAGAACCTCCTTCTTCCACTGTTGTAGCTTCTTGTAGCTGTTCAAGAAGCTCCTCATTGCTGAATGGAGACACACACTTCCAACAAAGAAGCTGCTGGTGCTCTCAGAGCAGCGGACTGACTGTCCACCCCAGAGTCCAGAACCTCAACACCACTGAATGTGTTTGGGGTTATTTGGTAGGTGAGATGAAGCAGGAGATGCTGAACCAGCTTCTAATACTGAACTGTGGTGGTGGTTGGTATAGTGTAGCGGGACATCACTGAGGGATCCCTAAATCCCACCTGAGAGGACAGCTCCAACCCAACTCGAAGCGAGAGTGGTACTGAACATTCGTGGCCTGGAGGTTGGGGAAGGAGCCTTGTGATTGGAAGGTCGCCAGTTTGATTCACTGAACCAATGGACACGACTGAAGTACCCTTGAGCAGGGCACTCTAACTGCTTCCTTGGCGCCGATAGGGCTGCCCAGCAATCTGCCCCCTAGTGAGTGGGTGCTTCATTGCACAGATGGGTTAAATGCAGAGGTTGAGGTTGAGCACAATTGGCAAAATTATATTTAGGGATTGCAACACTTAGTCCTATCCCGCACACTACCTGACGGAACAGTTGGGTCTTATCCAGAGCGACAGTGTTCAGTCAGAGTATGTAGCCTAGCCTGTACAAACAGGTTAGAGTCCAAACCCCGCTTCGGCTCGGACGCTGCCCAAACAAGGGCCAGTGCTGATACCTAGAAAGAAGAATACAGAGTTATGTACAGTGGAAGTGCAGTACCTAGTAATACCCAGCTGGTGCTGATACCTAGAAAGCAGATAAGGAGTTTAGTGCAGCAGTTAGTGCAACACAATGCATTTCAATAGACTGGGTTCTGTCTCCACCCTCCTCACAGCACACTGCCTTGTACAGGAGGCCTTTAGGAGAACGCTGCTCACGTGTATATCCACATGGTGACCTTACAGGAGAAGGTAAAACACGTCACTCGAAATGGAGTTTAGATGAATTTGCTTTCAGGTACGCTCAGAGCTTCTCTACTGGCCCGTTCTTCATTAGGTTCTTCACTTTGAAGTTGGTGTTTATGGTCATTACTGCAGATGTGGTCTTGAACTGCATTGATTAATCAGAATTCCTGGATGCTGCACACACCCTGCTTGGGAAAACTTTCTGTCTCACTGTGTTTCCTGTGTTTGTGCAAGTTACTACTGTGTTTGCTCAAAGCTGCTACTGAGTCTGCAGTTCTGGAGGCAATTATACTCCACAGTACAGTTAACAGGAAGAGGTCCCCCTCCTCATATCTCCGCTCACTGCCCATCTTATCAGCTCCACTGACCATACAGGAAACTCTGTAGTTCTACAGTTCCAGACTGTAGTCCATCTGTTTCTCTGTGTACAGTATTACCTTGTTCTTCAATGGTCAGGACCCCCACAGGACCACCACAGAGCAGGTAGTATGTGGGTGGTGGATCATTCTCAGCCCTGCATAGGCTGCAGTTAACTCTACTGGTGTTATTTAAGTGTGCACGCTCAGTAATCTCTGCAGACTTAATCTAACTCTACGTCAACTGCTGAGTTTAATGGAGGTGAAGAGTGGGATGATGTTTTAGAGTTTAGTGGAAGGTGTAGAGCGGGATTAGGTTTAGAGTTTAGTGGAAGGTGTAGAGCGGGATTAGGTTTAGAGTTTAGTGGAAGGTGTAGAGTGGGATTAGGTTTAGAGTTTAGTGGAAGGTGTAGAGTGGGATTAGGTTTAGAGTTTAGTGGAAGGTGTAGAGCAAGATTAGGTTTAGAGTTTAGTGGAAGGTGTAGAGTGGGATTAGGTTTAGAGTTTAGTGGAAGGTGTAGAGCGGGATTAGGTTTAGAGTTTAGTGGAAGGTGTAGAGCGGGATTAGGTTTAGAGTTTAGTGGAAGGTGTAGAGTGGGATTAGGTTTAGAGTTTAGTGGAAGGTGTAGAGCGGGATTAGGTTTAGAGTTTAGTGGAAGGTGTAGAGCGGGATTAGGTTTAGAGTTTAGTGGAAGGTGTAGAGCGAGATTAGGTTTAGAGTTTAGTGGAAGGTGTAGAGTGGGATTAGGTTTAGAGTTTAGTGGAAGGTGTAGAGTGGGATTAGGTTTAGAGTTTAGTGGAAGGTGTAGAGCAAGATTAGGTTTAGAGTTTAGTGGAAGGTGTAGAGTGGGATTAGGTTTAGAGTTTAGTGGAAGGTGTAGAGTGGGATTAGGTTTAGAGTTTAGTGGAAGGTGTAGAGTGGGATTAGGTTTAGAGTTTAGTGGAAGGTGTAGAGTGGCATTAGGTTTAGAGTTTAGTGGAAGGTGTAGAGCGGGATTAGGTTTAGAGTTTAGTGGAAGGTGTAGAGCGGGATTAGGTTTAGAGTTTAGTGGAAGGTGTAGAGCGGGATTAGGTTTAGAGTTTAGCGGAAGATGCAGAGTGGGATTATTTGAAGAGTGGGATTAGGTTAAGGATTTATTAGGTGAGTCCTCGAAGTGCAGATTCGTTTTTCCTAGGCTCCATGTAAACACATTCAGCAAGTGTCTCCTTGTTTCATTATGATCCTCCACAGAGGTCACGGAGTAAAGGATCCCTGATTGGTTACAGGCTTTCGTGAGCCCTTATCTTACAGATAAAGACAGCCTTGATCCTTCGCCTTCTGCGCATACACTGTAAAATAATATTCACTCAATCATTAGCAGCCAAGGACAATGCAGGACAGCCAAGGTCAAGGTCATGCTCAGGGCTATCTTCTCCAGTTTTTGGCTTGTGGAAGTCAGACCGTGATCTTGGGTAACAGGCATAGGCTGTCCTTGAAGTGTCCAATCAGTGTCGGTGGTGACCTCGGAGACCTGTGTTTGCAACAATGCAAGGAAGTATTCGGGTTTATCTCGGTGATAAAGCCGTAATGAGGATCTGTACTTCTACACCAGAATTTCACTTCCACAGGTGTGTGATAGAAATAAGCAGAAGTAAGAAGCAACTAAATAAAGAAATGCTAACATATGCTCAAATGTAGCTTAGCTATTTAATGTGGTTAAACAGACTTGAGTAGGATGTGCTTGTAGTCAACTTAACATGATGACCTAACAATATCATTGGTGGGTTTGAACAGCAGACAGATTCCAGATTTACCCTGAAGACCATAAAGGTGATCCGTTCCATGTTTTTTTTTTATTTCTCCAGTTGTAATTTACCCTTCTTCTCTCAGGCTGTAATGTAGCACTGTTTAGACAAGTATACCTTAAAACAGTCTGAATGACCAGTACTATTAAACATGACCTATAAACCACATGGGAATGTTCTGTTTATTACAGAACAGCATGACAGATGGTAGAACCACTCTAATAGGAGGCCACCATTGTTGTCCTTCAGGAAATAGGAACAGAAACCATTTGTGCTTGCACACAAAAAAAATT
>JAMWET010000118.1:207500-212500 GCA_024036415.1 Prochilodus magdalenae | reverse complement strand
GAAAAAGTGGGTTGAAGTGGGTCGATTTGGCTGAAAAGTGTGAACGCCCCCAGTGGCCACTTGAGGAGCTGCAGAAAATGCCACACACTTTCGGAAGTGACGTCGGGACTCTTTCCGTGATCTTCAAGGCATCTTTCTGCAGCACAAATAGGGAAGTATTATGTGTAGAGCTTAAATCACTAACGTATAAACTACAGGCATGGGACGGGCCTGCTGACTGGATGAGTAGTCTAAACAGTGCCTGCTGGGAAAGGGAAAATCGAGTTGGTAGGCTTTGTGGGAAAATTGCGTCACTGTTTTCTCCCGGGAAATCCTGAGAAGGAGCTGCAGTCCGCTTGTAATGATACATAAATGAGTTTTAATGTGTGAGTGTTGGGTAGTGTTCAGTTTGTGATATAGTTATATAGGTTTAGCCTGTTGTGGTGATGTGTTTAATGCGTTTAGGCTAAATGAAGTGCTAATAATTCTGAGGTTCCCCAGAAATCTGCTTTGTTGGTGCCGTGATACACATGTGTTATGAAGATCAGACTTTGATAGAACCCAGTTCTTTAAATGAAACAGAGCACCCATTTACAACTGGTCATCCTACTGACTGAAAACACCTGACTCTATTATTGTCTGTTAATCCTAAAGGTTCACATACTTTGTTTTTCCTCATAGGTAAGAAATACTGGATCATTTCCCTCAGTAAATAAATGACCAAATGTAAAAATTTGGTCTCACTGGTTTAATGTGGTTCTTATTTACTTTCAGGGCTGAAGTGTAAAACGTATACAAGAATGTAGAAAAAAGAAAGGGTTCACATGTTCAAGCACCACTTTACATAGTCAAAACACACAGTAGGTTAATAAGTGATGTTGTACATACAGTTATGTTTTACCTGAACACTGAAGGTAATTGTACATTGTCATGAGTAGGCCCTGTTACCCTGATGCTGTTCCTCTCTTCTCCTCAAGTACTTGAAGTAACACCAGTGTTTAAAGTAGTGATTAGATGACATACACATATTTTTTTTTTTTTGCTTTTTCACAGGACGGGGAGTGTTTGCTTGCGTGCCAATTGAGAGGGGATGTTTTGTGCTTGAATATGGAGAGTTTAGAAAGGCAAAGAAAATACACAGAAAAACAGTGTTGTTTTTTGTTTGACTTTAAATGGAATGGAAAAAATTGGTGGTAAGTTGATGCCTGATATTTTGTAAATGTACCTGGCTAAGTTAATCACTTGAATAAATTACCTGATATTGAAATTTAGTTAGAATTCAGATTTGAGTTAATGTAACACTTGCGCTTGTCTTTTGTAGTAAAAACGCATCTGATTTTTTTTTTCAGCATAGATGCTGCCAAAGAAAATGGGGAGATTAGTAAATGATGATCAAAGAAATCCAAACTGTAAATGAAGAAAATCATCGTCAGTGGCAGACCACACGTGTGCTTGTTTGCAGTTCAGAACATAGACCCTGGGGAGGAAATAACATATAACTACAGAGATGATCCCTGGCCTTGGCGTTCACTGGAGAGTTCATATAAACATAACATTTACAGTTTAAAAGGTTGATGTATTTCTGTGTTATAGAATGATTTGTTTAAATTCTAGTTTATTAAATCTAATTAAATTATTCAGTTCCATTAAGTACCATCTGAATGTTCAAGCTAAGTTACCATGTAAGTAGACCATTGTCTTGTTGTAGAGATGTGATGGTTAAACTCCACAGATAACAGTGTTGTGTGCCTCTGAGCTAGAATTGTACACAAAAGAAAAGTTCATGGTCATAAAATCTACTTTGGGTTTATTTACTTTGAATTATACAGTGTAATTGCTGTTATACTTGACTCTTGGGCAGGTAGCTAAACGTTTGAATCATGTTTGAATGTTAATGACACCAAATGTCTGTCTTTTATATTGATATTGTCCAGTTAAAGACAACCAAGACCAAAAAATCGGATCAACCCAAATGTTCTGTTGGATCTGATGAGCAGAATCCTCAAACCCTTGGGGCACAGGTAAGCATGTTGTTTTATGTTAGCGTCCGATAGGGTTTTGGAGTAAAACATTAATTCATGTAGCACACTTATATAAAAGCTTTTCTTTAGCTTCTCTTCTGATTAAAGTAAGTAAGATTGTCTTTGTTCATTAGAATGACAGCAGAGATGTCCAGACAGCAAAGATCGCAGAACATGCAGCCGAACCTGAAGCATCTTGGGTTTCTGATGGACCATCAGCAGGAACTACTACAGCTCGGGTGAAAAATGTATTTGTATCCCAGTAATGTTAATCAATACATGTTAGAGGTTCTAATAAGTACTCCTGTTACTGAATGATTGTCCTAATTGCTGTTTTTATCATAAATGATGATTAAAATATGTCTGTTGACTGACCATTTGTCATCCCACTTGCAGGAGAAAACAAACATCATCAAATCACCCTATGAACCTGTACATTCTTCAGTATCTGATGGGCGGAGAGGAGTAATCCTGGCTGGACAGGTAAGAGTGGATCATTCCTACACACAGTTCATGATCAACTGTTTAGGAATCAGCATTAATGAGCACTAGCACACTACTAATGATAGTATTAAACGATGGTCCTAACATTGACTCTCCAGGGCTTTTCTGGGGTGAACTGTAGTAATCTAGTTGTAGTCTAAAATGTCCTGACTTTGTAGTGTACCAGAAGTAGTGTGTGTGTGTCTGGTCCTAATTTTGTAGGTTGGCGTGTATTCATTTAAAAAGTGTTACTGTTACTCCTTATTTCAGTTTTTGATTTCTTATCTTTGTGCTATTTTCTTTATATTAATGCTAATAAGGTATCTGTGTTAATTTAGAATGACAGCAGTGATGTGGAGACAGCAGAGATCCCCAAACATGCTGCTGAACCTTCAGCTTCTTCAGCATCTGATGGACAGAGAGGAGTAATCCTGGCTGGACAGGTAAGAGTGGATCATTCCTACACACAGTTCATGATCAGCTGTTTAGGAATCAGCATTAATGAGCACTAGCACACTACTAATGATGGTATTAAACTATGGTCCTAACATTGACTCTCCAGGGCTTTTCTGGGGTGAACTATAATAATCTAGTTGTAAATGTCCTGACTTTGGAGTGTACCAGAAGTAGTGTGTGTGTGTCAGGTCCTAATTTTGTAGGCTGGCGTATATTAGTTTTAGTAAGTTACAGTAGGTCCTTATTTCAGTATTTTTATGTCATTTTTGTGCTATTATCTTTATATTAATGCTAATAGAGTGTCTGTGTTCATTTAGAATCACAGTAGTGATGTGGAGACAGCAGAGATCCCCAAACATGCTGCTGAACCTTCAGCTTCTGATGGGCAGAGAGGAGTAATCCTGGCTGGACAGGTACGAGTGGAAGATTCCTACACACAGTTTATGATCAGCTGTTTCGAAATCAGCATTAACGAGCCGTAGAACACTACTAATGATGGTATTAAACGATTGTCCTAACATTGACTCTCCAGGACTTTTCTGGCATGAACTGTAATAATGTAGTTCTAGTCTAAAATGTCCTGACTTTGTAGTGTACCAGAAGTAGTGTGTGTGTCTAATTTTGTAGGTTGGTGTATATATTTATTTTTAAAAATGTTACTGTTACTCCTCATTTCAGTTTTTGATTTCTTATTTTTGTGCTATTTTCTTTATATTAACGCTAATAGAGTATTTGTGTTAAATGTTTAGTAAGATTCCAAGGCATGAACATCTTGTGAAATGAATATTGGAGAAGTTTTATTTTGGGGCTTTGTCAACCATCAGATGTACAGTATTTCAAAAAATAATAAACGTGTATTTTATTTCCTCATACATTGTTGAAGTGGTTGCACCTTGATGGATGTGGATTTATTTTAGGTGTTTGTCAGCTTGTGTTTTGTTTTTTTTTCTTGCTAGGGGAGCAGGCGGCTAAGATCACAATTTCCAAAGGAATCCAGGCAGTCTGTCTCAGTAGAGGTAAATATTTAATAAAAGGTCTGCACCTGAATTACTATCACAAATCTCTTGATGAAAGAGATACAAGTGACAAACAAGCAATTTGTCAACCAAGTGATTTTCCACTGAATAAAATACATATGAAGCTTGTGGTGCAAGAAGTCCAACAGCCCTTTCATCACCCAAGTTGATTTTATTGGTGTCATGGCACTACTTTGTTCTGTAAGAACATTTTCACTGACCTGTTTTCAACATGTTTAGATGAAATCGAAGAATCAGATAATGCTGATACCTTCAGTAATGAGGAAGACCCCGAAGGCATTCCACAAATCAGTAGCCAGACAACTCATGAGGCATCAACCCCAGTCAATCCAGACACCTCAAATCATGGTAATCTCACATCTGGCTAATGACTTATAACTGAATTGTTCATGCATGTCATGTCACCACTTCCATCATGCATTTATTAAGTTAGGGTCTGAGCATCATTTACTAATAATAGCTAGATAGCAAAATATCATAGGTCAGGACTTTGGTATAGGCTGTTCTTTTAGTGCTTGTGCTTTTGTCAGAATTTAAAAATGTTTGGATGCACGGTTTTGAATTAGTAGTATGTGCTTTAATGTTTTGTGCAAAGCTCTAGTATGCTAGTTATGGGCTACCCCCTTCCTTTAGTTTATATTGGTGATTTTTGTTTTCTCTCTATATTAGATCAGCATAATCGGGGAAAAAACGGAAAAACCCTGAAGCTCTTCCTGACCAAAGCCATCTACAAGACTGTAGCTCAACACAGAACAATGGTAAAGGAATAAAAATGAGCATACTTCTGTCCAACCTTATATTACATATTTTCTAATTATTTTTAATTAATCTTTTTTAACAGACTTTCCACAGAACAGGAGGAAGTGGTCAGATGATGAGGTACACGCAGTTGAAAAACATCTAATGCAGTTTATGAATAGTTGGCGACTGCCTGGTAAGAAAGACTGTGTCTCATGCTTGCTGTCCGAAACTGACACTCTCAAAAGCCGTGACTGGATTGCTGTCAAGAACTATGTGAGGAACA
>JAMWET010000118.1:155000-205000 GCA_024036415.1 Prochilodus magdalenae | reverse complement strand
CAGCTTTTGGACAAGGAGAATCCCTGGATTAATCTAACAATGAAAATTTGGGAAAGGATAATCACTTTATGTGGGATACAGGATTCAATAAGACTGCTGAAATGGTGTGCCTATGATAGTTTCTCCCCAATAAGGAGGACAAAGGCTTTAAAGTATGGGTAGGGAAATGTCTTACAACATACATTACCTTTTTACATAAAGGAGTATTCCGATCAGTTCAGTCTTTAAAGGATGATTATGGATTGGAACAGAAAGATTTTTATAGATATCTTCAAGTGCGCTGTTACTTCAATGCATATTTTAAATGTTGGCTGTTGGTTGAATCTCCTTGGCTCTCTGACTGGTATGACGTTTGTCATGGTATGTTTACTAACTTACTCTTTGAGAATTCAGATGGCCAAATTCTACCAAATTTGGTCTAAGTGGCAAGTATATATGAGACCCCGGTTGTTTGATTTTCTTTTTTTTAGGTGGTAAAGATACCAAAATATGCTTACCATAAGAAAAGCAAGGACTAGAAAAGAGCTTTGTGTGTATGTAATTAGGTACATAAAAGTATACAAGCATTGAAACCAATGCACCGGAATAGGTCTATATTGGATCTGTCCTTAGACAATAAGAATTGAAGTGCTAATGGATGATTGTAATTGTCATTTTGATATTTTGACAATTTGATATTGTCAAAAGGCCTTTTCCCAATAAAAAGAAAATAAAAATAAAAAAAAAAACATGTACTGTCATACAACTAACTGTACTGAACTGTACTATTCTGAGACACCCTGAGATTCACTTAGAGATACTTCAGTACATATTAAAGTACGTTTATAGTACATTATAATATACTTCCTTTCTACCTGGGAGTATACATTAGTATTACTAATGTAAGTATTTTTATTAAAGTACTGCTGAGGTCTAATGTTATTATTAAATTTGAGATATATGTGTGTTATATTTCAGATATAGTCATCTGCAGATGTTTTAGCTGATGTACAGACTCTCCAGTTCTCATTTCAGTGTAAACCTGATGCTGACAGGATGTGTTGGTGAACTGATCTGTCTTACCAGAGGTTTTGGCACCCAGCCAGCACTAGAACACTGAAGCTCGTCATTTGCCAAAGAGTCATCAGTCTAACGGGTTATGAGTTCTGATGTGTCTAACAGAGTTCTAACATATTAACAGAGTTGTGATGTGTTTAAAAAAGTTGTAACATGTTAAATAGTTCTGATGTGTTAAAAGAAGGTCAGGTAAATAGCAGCACTGTCTCTTTAAGAGGAGTTGGTGACTCAGGTTTGCGCTCTCTCCCTGAGTCTGAAGGGAGAAGTTCGTAGAGGCCAGCTGAGAAATAAAGCCCAGTACTAAGTAGTAAGTAATGTTCATTAAAGCCCCGCTTTGATAGTTAACAGTGTGCTGTATATGTTAGACCATCTTTTGTTCCATGTTGTGGTTGTTAGTGCCACATAATAGGAACAACCCTTTACCTCTAGAGGACATTTAGAGGACATAGAGGACATGGGCTTAACTGCCCATACTGACCCCCAGAACCATACAGATGTCTTAACAGCACAGACTGACCACCAGACCATTACAGACTGCTTGACTGCACGGACTGACTTCCAGAACATTACATACTGCATAATTTCAATTTGACCACCAGAATTACAGACTGCTTAACCACACAGACTGAACACCAGAACACTACAGCATGCTTAACAGCACAGACTGACCACCAGAACATTACAGCATGCTTAACAGCACAGACTGACCACCAGAACATTACAGACTGCTTAACTGCACGGACTGACCAGCGGAACATTACAGACTGCATAACTTCACAGCTTGACCACCAGAATTACAGACTGCTTGACTGCACAGACTGACCACCAGAACATTACAGACTGCTTAACTGCACAGACTGACCACCAGAACATTACAGACTGCTTAACTGCACAAACTGACTACCAGAACAATACAGACTGCTTAACTGCACAGACTGACCACGAGAATTACAGTTTGCTTAACTGCACAGACTGACCACCAGAATTACAGACTGCTTGACTGCACAGACTGACCACCAGAACATTGCAAACTGCTTAACTGCACAGACTGACCACCAGAACATTACAGACTGCTTAACTGCACAAACTGACTACCAGAACAATACAGACTGCTTAACTGCACAGACTGACCACGAGAATTACAGTTTGCTTAACTGCACAGACTGACCACCAGAATTACAGTTTGCTTAACTGCACAGACTGACCACCAGAACATTACAGACTGCTTAACTACACAGACTGAACACCAGAACACTACAGCATGCTTAACAGCACAGACTGACCACCAGAACATTACAGCATGCTTAACAGCACAGACTGACCACCAGAACACTACAGACTGCTTGGCTGCACGGACTGACTTCCAGAACAATACATACTGCATAATTTCAGTTTGACCACCAGAATTACAGCATGCTTAACTGCACAGACTGACCACCAGAACATTACAGACTGCATCATTTCACAGTTTGACCACCAGAATTACAGACTGCTTAACTGCACAGACTGACCACCAGAACATTACAGACTGCTTAACTGCACAGACTGACCACCAGAACATTACAGACTGCTTAACTGCACAAACTGACTACCAGAACAATACAGACTGCTTAACTGCCCATACTGACCCCGAGAACCATACAGATGTCTTAACAGCACAGACTGACCACCAGACCATTACAGACTGCTTGACTGCACGGACTGACTTCCAGAACATTACATACTGCATAATTTCAATTTGACCACCAGAATTACAGACTGCTTAACCACACAGACTGAACACCAGAACACTACAGCATGCTTAACAGCACAGACTGGCCACCAGAACATTACAGCATGCTTAACAGCACAGACTGACCACCAGAACATTACAGACTGCTTGGCTGCACGGACTGACTTCCAGAACAATACATACTGCATAATTTCAGTTTGACCACCAGAATTACAGCATGCTTAACTGCACAGACTGACCACCAGAACATTACAGACTGCTTAACTGCACAAACTGACTACCAGAACAATACAGACTGCTTAACTGCACAGACTGACCACGAGAATTACAGTTTGCTTAACTACACAGACTGACCACGAGAATTACAGTTTGTTTAACTGCACAGACCGACCACCAGAATTACAATTTGCTTAACGGCACAGACTGACCACCAGAACATTACAGACTGCTTAACGGCACAGACTGACCACCAGAACATTACAGACCGCTTAACGGCACAGGTTGTCAGTCTGTGCATTAAAGCAGTTGGTAACAATCAAATCAAACCACATTATGTACACATGGTACATGTATACTGAGGACACTAAGGACACTTAAGTGTCAGTCATTTACGCTAATACTGCATACTGCACGTACGTTCTGCTTCTATACCTTTTGGACATGTATTAGGTACCGATGCACACAGACTGTATGGAGTCGGAGCTGTTGCCTTGTTCATTTATTGCTCTTCTGTAAAAGACAAAGATTTCATCATCATCAGAGAGAAGGCACAATCTAAAACGTTCTCCCTTCAGCTCTCACCACTCTCTCAAGTACATCTATTTCGAATCTCTTATAAGAAGAATTTAAATCAATCAAAAAAATTACAGATAAATAGTTTGTTTTATAATGAAATATTGTTTTAGAAGGGCAATACTAATATTACAATGGCCTTCAAATAAAAAAGCAACGTTAGAAACAAGACATCACATAATATGTAAATAGTAAACCAGTTTTAACAGCTGAGCTGGGAAAATATTTCACTATTCAAATCTGCAGGGTTAATCTGCAAAGGCGTCTTCCATAAATCAGCATACCTGCGCTGTAAAACACAAAACAGTTCATCATCAGCCAGAATACACAATCTGTCCTGAGACAGTAAGAGAACAGATTCTCAGTACCTCAGTTAACACACAGAGCTGAATCTACCCATACAGCTAGCGAGTTAGCTACTACCACCACCTCCTCACTCGACAGATACATGGATAGATTGAGTGGGTGTTTGTTTCCACCATAAATTGAACATATGTGGCTGGTTATGACCTGACTGCTGTTCCAAGACTGGTGTCATCTTCTTTCCTTTTTGCCTCTTAGATTCCTTCTGGCACCCCAGAGCACATGGCGGACGCCAGAGTATTAATGCTGAAATATATGAAATATTTCTCCGAATAAAACACTACTGAAGGTGGTCCTGCCCCATTGGTTTGTAGAAACAACTAAAATCACCTACGGTGCACTCACTCTGTTATAAAGAGAGAAAAACAGATGACCAGAATAAACATGAACACACTTTATCAACACGTCACAAGATCTATAGCAAACATAAAATCAAAATGAGTCAGTTCATGCTACTGTAGGTAAAAGGAGCCGTACTGATCCTTGCCCAAAGGGGATTAGCTACAGTAACTGACAGGCTAGTTTTACTGTGAAATGAGAATTAAAATCAAAAAAGGGTGAACCATCTCCTGGTCTTTGAGTTTTGTAACGAGCTTCATACAGCTCTAAATGAAACATAAGGAGTTAGAACTTCTGCCCGGTACCATGTTCACAGTTTACATATTGGCAACAAGGCTAAGCAAGTATAACACAACAACAAGACTGACAATACAGATTTAGAGAATACAGTGCAGTTAAGCAGTCTGTAATGTTCTGGTGGTCAGTCTTTGCCATTAAGCAGGCTAATGTTCCGATGGTCAGTTTGTGCATTTAAGCAATCTGTAATATTAGTCCGTCTGTGCAGTTAACCAGTCTGCATTGTTCTGGTGGTCAGTCTGTGCAGTTAAGCAGTTTGCAATGTTCTGGTGGTCAGTCTGTGCAGTTAAGCAGTCTGTAATATTCTGGTGGTCAGTCTGTGCAGTTAAGCAGTCTGTAATATTCTGGAAGCCAGTCTATGCAGTTAAGCGGTCTGTAATGCCCCTTGGTCAGTCTGTGCAGTCAAGCAGTCTGTAATGTGTTGGTGGTCAGTCTGTAGAGTTAAACAGTCTGTAATGTTGTGGTGGTCAGTATGTAGTTAAGCAGTCTGTAATGTTGTGGTGGTCAGTATGTAGTTAAGCAGTCTGTAATGTTCTCGTGGTCAGTCTGTGCAGTTAAGCGCTCTGCAATTTCCTGGTGGTCAGTCTGTGCAGTTAAGAAGTCTGCAATTTTCTGATGGTCAGTCTATGCTTTTAACTTCTGCCCTGTGGCCTTTCACAGTTTACGTATTGGCAACAAGGCTAAGCAGGTGGAACACAACAAATCTGGCAATGCAGATTTAGGGACTACAGTCCATCATTGCAACTGGCTCAGCTTTCAGGAATGCAAAGCACCTCATATCTATAGGAAGCCAAGGGGAGGAGTCAGAGTTGTGCTGTGAACAGAGAAAAGCTTGGACAAATGATCAGTGTGGCCAAGTGATCAGAGTGAGGAGAGAACGATGGGCTTTCTGCTGCCAATTCTGCTCGCTCTGTTTGTCTCTCTGCTCGGGGGACTCTATCTCCTGGGAGCTTTCCGCCGGCGAAGACCTGGAGAACCGCCACTGGATAAAGGTCCCCTGCCCTGGCTGGGACATGTGCTGGAGTTCAGGAGGGACACAGCAAAGTTCCTGGAACGAATGAGGAAAAAACATGGGGATGTTTTCACAGTGCAGCTGGGAGGGTTTTACCTCATCTTCATAACTGATCCACATTCCTTTGGCGCAATGTTTAAAGAGTCACGTACAAAACTGGACTTCCGTGAGTTCGCTGTGCATCTAGTCGAGCGTGTGTTTGGCTACCGTTGTATAGAGAATGATCACAAGTTCATCCAGGCTTCCAGCAACAAGTTTCTGATGGGTGATGGCTTGGTTTCATTACCTCAGGCTATGATGAGCAACCTCCAGAACCTCATGCTGCACAGCATCGGCTCCAGCGACAATGACAAACCGTGGCAGGAGGCCGGGCTCTTCTATTACTGCTACAACATTGTCTTTCGCGCTGGTTACTTGGCGCTGTTTGGAAACGAGACTCCAAAAACCTCAGGAAGTTTGGAGAAAGCCAAGGAAATGGACCGGAACCACTCAGATGAACTGTTCCGTGAGTTCCGCAAGTATGATCAGTTATTCCCTAATCTGGCATACGGGGTCCTGGGGCCCTCAGAGAAGATAGAGGCTGAGCATTTAAAGAGGCTCTTCTGGAACATGCTGTCGGTGCAGAAGGTGAATGCCAAAGACAATGTCAGCGGTTGGGTGACGGATTCACAGCAGCTACGTGCCGACCAAGGCATGGAGGAGTTCATGCTGGACAGATTCATGTTCCTTCTATTGTGGGCATCCCAGGGCAACACGGGTCCTGCCTCTTTCTGGCTGCTCCTGTTCCTCATGAAGCACCCTGATGCCATGAAAGCCATCAGAAACGAGGTGGAGGAGGTTCTCCGTGAAACAAAGCAGGAGGTGAAGCTTGGTGGACCACTGATCAATCTGACCAGAGACATGCTTCTCAAAACCCCCGTTCTGGACAGCGCAGTGGAGGAGAGCCTTCGCATGACGGCGGCCCATGTCTTTGCTAGGGATGTCTTGCAGGACATGACCCTGAAGATGGCCGACGGGCAGCAGTACAACATCCGCAAGGGCGACAGAGTGGCACTGTTTCCGTACACAGCTGTGCAAATGGACCCAGAGGTTCACCCTGACCCTCATACCTACAAGTACGACCGCTTCCTCACCCCTGAAGGTGCTAAAAAGACTGAGTTCTACAAAGGTGGGAAGAAACTGAAGTACTACACCATGCCCTGGGGTGCTGGGTCCACCATGTGTCCCGGGAGGTTCTTTGCCACGAATGAGCTGAAGCAGTTTGTCTTCCTCATGCTCACATACTTTGACTTTGAGCTGATTAACCCAGATGAGAAGATTCCCGACATTGACACCAGGCGTTGGGGATTCGGAACCATGCAACCAACCAAGGACGTCCAGTTCAGATACAGGCTCAGGTTTTAGATTCTCTTGTCAGGTGTCTCATCTCAGCTCATTTAACTCTTTACCTTGATTAGAATAAGAGCATCTTATGTTCTAATAAATATGTGTGAATGTGTGTGGGTGTCCTCAGTCTGCACACGTGTGAAACAGACGGCAGTGCTGGTTTAACCCAACAACCGAGATGTGACAAAACTGTTTTGGAGAACGGTTCCAATTCCATGCCAGATGGAAGAAGTTTTTGGCTGCAGCAGAGAGTCTTTCACAGGAACTGACCAAACGCCCACATCCCAGCATCGTACCATGATGATATGCACTTCATCCTCAACACTGGTGTTGATTCCCAAAACAACAAATCTGGTTCACCCTGGTGGACAGTAAGCTCACTGGAGTGTTTCTGGACTTAGGTCTAGGGGTCTTCGTTAACTCTACTACACTTCAGAGTCTAATGTTAGAGACTAATGCTCCTACTATTATTTCTTAACCACATGACACAAAGGATCATGGGATGTGTAGGGAAGTAGGATACTACTCTTCCTTCAGAAAACAGTCAAACAGAAGAACTTCAGCCTTCTATAGAAATAGACAACTTTGGTATGACTGCGTGAACACTACTCACATCTACACAGGGGAGGAAAATGCTCTGGTGGTTTAAGTATACTTAGTATACTTCCTGACTCTCATGGGTACTGTGCTGAAGTGTTCTATACTCGATATACTAACTACGTACTTAGTATAGTAAATATAATCAGTAG
The DNA here is from genome assembly GCA_024036415.1 of Prochilodus magdalenae. Lineage (NCBI taxonomy): Eukaryota > Metazoa > Chordata > Actinopteri > Characiformes > Prochilodontidae > Prochilodus > Prochilodus magdalenae. Next base: position 197,274 of record JAMWET010000118.1, on the reverse strand, counting down.
TGTATTGAATATATACTGTAATAGAACGGACTGTACTGAACTGTACTATTCTGAGACACCCTGAGATTCACTTAGAGACACTTCAGTACATATTAAAGTACATTTATAGTACATTATAATATACTTCATTTCTACCTGGGAGTATAGATTAGTATTATTAATATGAGTATTATTATTAAAGTACTACTGAGGTCAAATGTTGTTATTAAATTTGAGATATATGTGTGTTATATTTCAGATATAGTCATCTGCAGATGTTTTAGCTGATGTCTTAACAGCACAGACTGACCACCAGACCATTACAGACTGCTTAACTGCACAGACTGACTTCCAGAACTTTACAGACTGCTTAACTGCACATACTGACCATTAGAACATTACAGACTGCTTAAATTCACAGTTTGACCATTTCGAATCTCTTATAAGGGAAATTCACTTCAATCAATAAATTACAGATAAATAGTTTGTTTTATAATGAAATATTGTTTTACAAGGGCAATACTAATATTACAATGGCCTTCAAATAAAAAATCAAAGTTAGAAACAAAACACCACATAATATGTAAATAGTAAACCAGTTTTAACAGCTGAGCTGGGAAAATATTTCACTATTCAAATCTGCAGGGTTAATCTGCAAAGGCGTCTTCCATAAATCAGCATACCTGTGCTGTAAAACACAAAACAGTTCATCATCATCAGCCAGAATACACAATCTGTCCTGAGACAGTAAGAGAACAGATTCTCAGTACCTCAGTTAACACACAGAGCTGAATCTACCCATACAGCTAGCGAGTTAGATAGTAACACCGCCTCCTCACTCGACAGATACATGGATAGATTGAGTGGGTGTTTGTTTCCACCATAAATTGAACATATGTGGCTGGTTATGACCTGACTGCTGTTCCAAGACTGGTGCCATCTTCTTTCCTTTTTGCCTCTTAGATTCCTTCTGGCACCCCAGAGCACATGGCGGACGCCAGAGTATTAATGCTGAAATATATTAAATATTTCTCAGACTAAAATCACTTACGGCACACTCACTCTGTTATAAAGAGAGAAAAACAGATGACCAGAATAAACATGAACACACTTTATCAACACGTCACAAGATCTATAGCAAACATAAAATCAAAATGAGTCAGTTCATGCTACTGTAGGTAAAAGGGGCCATACTGATCCTTGCCCAAAGGGGATTAGCTACAGTAACTGACAGGCTAGTTTTACTGTGAAATGAGAATGAAAATCAAAAAAGGGTGAGCCATCTCCTGGTCTTTGAGTTTTGTAACGAGCTTCATACAGCTCTAAATGAAACATAAGGAGTTAGAACTTCTGCCCGGTACCATGTTCACAGTTTACATACTGGCAAAAAGGCTAAGCAAGTATAACACAACAACAAGACTGACAATACAGATTTAGAGAATACAGTGCAGTTAAGCAGTCTGTAATGTTCTGGCGGTCAGTCTGTGGAGTTATCCAGTCTGTAATGTCCTGGTGGTCAGTTGTTGCAATAAAGCAGTCTAATGTTCTTGCTTGTGGTCAGTCTGTGCAGTTAAGCAGTCTGTGATATTTGTGGTGGTCAGTCTGTGCAGTTAAGCAGTCTGTGATATTTGTGGTGATCAATCTGTGCAGTTAAGTGGTCTGTAATGTTCCAGTGGTCAGTCTTTGCAGTTAAGCAGTTGGTAATGTTCCAGTGGTCAGTCTGTGCCTTTAAGCAGTCTAATGTTCTGCTGGTCAGTCTGTGCAGTTAAGCAGTTTGTAATGTACTGGTAGTCAGTCTGTGTGGTTAAGCAGGCTGTAATATTCTAGTGGTCAGTCTGTGCAGTTAAGTGGTCTGTAATATTCCAGTGGTCAGTCTGTGCAGTTAAACATTCTGTAATATTCCAGTGGTCAGTCTGTGCCTTTAGGCAGTCTAATGTTCTACTGGTCAGTCTGTGTAGTTAAGCAGTTTGTAATGTACTGGTAGTTGGTCTGTGCAGTTAAGCAGTTTGTAATGTACTGGTAGTCAGTCTGTGCAGTTAAGCAGTTTGTAATGTACTGGTAGTCGGTCTGTGCAGTTAAGCAGTTTGTAATGTACTGGTAGTCAGTCTGTGCAGTTAAGCAGTATGTAATGTCCTGGTGGTCAGTTTGTGTGGTTAAGCAGGCTGTAATATTCTAGTGGTCAGCCTGTGCTATCAAACAGACTGTAATGTTCTGGTGGTCAGTCTATACAGTTAACCAGTTTGTAACATTCTGGCAGTCATTTACATTTAAGGCATTTAGCTGACGCTCTTTTCGAGAGTGACCTACAAGGGATTGAAATTACAGGTAGGCCGATGTAGTGTTAGGAGCCTTGCCCAAAGACTCTTACTGGTGTAGCGCAGCATAGTTACCCAGACCAGGATTCGAACCCCAGTCTCCCACATGTAGTGGTGGATCCCTGGTGGGTAGTGGTTTTATCCACTGAGCTACACCACTGAGTCAGTCTGTGGAGGTAACCTGTCTGTAATGTCCTGGTGGTCAGTCTTTGCCATTAAGCAGTCTAATTGTCTTGCGGTCAGTCTGTGCAGTTAAACAGTTTGTAATGTTCTGGTAGTCAGTCTGTGAATTTAACCAGTCGGTAATGTCCTGGTGGTCAGTCTTTGCCATTAAGCAGTCTGTAATGTTCTTGTGGTCAGTCTGTGCAGTTAACCAGTTTGTAATGCTCTGTTAGTCAGTCTGTGAATTTAACCAGTCGGTAATGTCCTGGTGGTCAGTCTTTGCCATTAAGCAGTCTGTAATGTTCTTGTGGTCAGTCTGTGCAGTTAAGCAGTCTGTGATATCCTGGTGGTTTGTCTGGGCAGTTAACCAGTTTGTAATGTTCTGTTAACCAGTCTGTGCAGTTAAGTGGTCTGTAATGTTCCAGTGATCAGTCTGTGCCATTAAGCAGTCTAATTTTCTGCTGGTCAGTCTGTGGAGTTAAGCAGTTTGTAATGTACTGGTAGTCAGACTGTGCAGTTAAGTAGCCTGTAATGTCCTGTTGGTCAGTGTGTGGTTTAGCAGGCTGTAATGTTCTGCTGGTCAGTCTGTGATGTTAAGCAGTCTAATGCCCTGCTGATTGGTCTGTGCTTTTACGCAGTCCTTAATTTTCTGGTTGTTAGTCTGTGCAGTTAAGCAGTTGGCAATATTCTGGTGGTCAGTCTGTGCAGTTAACAAATTGGTTATGTTCTGGTGGTCAGTCTTTGCCATTAAGCAGTCTAATGTTCTTGTGGTCAGTCTGTGCAATTAACCAGGTTGTGATGTTCTGGTAGTCAGTCTGTGGAGTTAACCAGTCTGTAATGTTCTGGTAGTCAGTCTGTGGAGTTAACCAGTCTGTAATGTCCTGGTGGTCAGTCTGTATGGTTAAGCAGGCTGTTATGTTCTAGTGGTCAGTCTGTGCTGTTAAGCAGTTGGTAATGTCCTTCTGATCAGCCTGTGTAGTTAAGCAGTGTTTAATATTCTTGTGGTTAGTCTGTGCAGTTAAGCAGTTGTTAATGTTCTGGTTGTCAGTCTATAGAGTTAAGCAGTCTGTAATATTCTGGGGGCCAGTTTTGTGCAGTTAAACAGGCTGTAATGTTCTGGTGGTGAATCTGTGCAGTTAAGCAGTCTGTAATGTCTTGGTGGTCATTCTGTGCAGTTAGGCAGTCTGTAATGTCCTGGTGGTCTGTCTGTACTGTAGTGTGATCTGGTGGACCGTAGTCACATGGTCCTGTGTTGTTTGCCAGATGGGAGAAGTGTGAAGAGGTTGTGTTGAGGACGAATTTTTTCCTTGATCTTGTGGGCCCTCCTGAGGACCCTGGATTAGTAAATGTCCTCTAGAGGTGAAAGGGTTGTTCCTATTAGCACTATCGCTGGTTTCAGTAATCCCAAGTTGCTGCCTGTTTAGGTAGGTGCACATTCTTCCATAGTGCACGTTCTGCCAGGAAGACTCCAATGCTACATCACCCATCCCTCTATTCCTCTGCCATCGGACGTCGAAAAGAGTCAACTTGGGTTCCTGTTGTGCTGCTTTCAGGTGCTGATGTTCAATGTTCTCCTCCTTCCTCCTGCCTATTGCTCAGATATGAAGTTTATCTCAGAATAAAACACTGTTGAAAGTAATACTGTCCCATAACAGCCCAAAACCTAGACTAATATTGGTTTGGAGAAACAACAAAAATCACCTAGGGTGCACTCACTCCGTTATAAAGCTGAATTGCAAAACTGACCTTTGAGAGGACTCCAGCAGAAGGTCTTGTGGTTCAAGTAGTTTTTCACCCCTGGTAGAATTAACCTAGAACAAATAGCTGCTGGAGAACAAATGACCAGAACAAACATGAGCACACTTTACATCAGCACATCACAACGTCTATGGCAACACAAAATTAAGAGTCAGTACATGTTATTGTAGATGAAAGGGGCCGTACTGATCCTTGCCCAAAAGGGGATTAGCTACAGTTACTGACAAGTTCATTTTACTTTTTTTTTACAAAAAAAGGTGAGCCATCTCCTTCATACAGCTCTAAATGAAACATAAGGAGTTAGAACTTCTGCCCTGTACCATGTTCACAGTTTACGTACTGGCAACAAGGCTAGGCAAGTATAAGACAACAACAAGACGGACAATGCAGATTAAGGTACTACAGTCCATCACTGCAACTGGCTCAGCTTTCAGGAATGCAAAGCACCTCATAACTACAGGAATCCAAGGGGAGGAGTCAGAGTTGTGCTGTGAACAGAGACAAGCTGGGACAAACGATCAGTGTGGCACAGGAGAGTGAGGAGAGAACGATGGGCTTTCTGCTGCCAATTCTGCTCGCTCTGTTTGTCTCTCTGCTCGGGGGACTCTATCTCCTGGGAGCTTTCCGCCGGCGAAGACCTGGAGAACCGCCAGTGGATAAAGGTCCCCTGCCCTGGCTGGGACATGTGCTGGAGTTCAGGAGGGACACAGCAAAGTTCCTGGAACGAATGAGGGAAAAACATGGGGATGTTTTCACAGTGCAGCTGGGAGGGTTTTACCTCACCTTCATAACGGATCCACATTCCTTCGGCGCGATGATCAAAGAGTCACGTACAAAACTGGACTTTAACGAGTTTGCTGTGCATCTAGTCGAGCGTGTGTTTGGCTACCGTTGTATAGAGAATGATCACAAGTTCATCCAGGCTTCCAGCAACAAGTTTCTGATGGGTGATGGCTTGGTTTCATTAACTCAGGCTATGATGAGCAACCTCCAGAACCTCATGCTGCACAGCATCGGCTCCAGCGACAACGGCAACCCGTGGCAGGAGGCCGGGCTCTTCTATTACTGCTACAACATTGTCTTTCGCGCTGGTTACTTGGCGCTGTTTGGAAACGAGACTCCAAAAACCTCAGGAGGTTTGGAGAAAGCCAAGGAAATGGACCGGAACCACTCAGATGAACTGTTCCGTGAGTTCCGCAAGTATGATCAGCTATTCCCCAAGTTGGCATACGGGGTCCTGGGGCCCTCAGAGAAGATGGAGGCTGAGCGTCTAAAGAGGCTCTTCTGGAACATGCTGTCGGTGCAGAAGGTGAATGCCAAAGACAACGTCAGCGGTTGGGTGACGGATTCACAGCAGCTACGTGCCGACCAAGGCATGGAGGAGTTCATGCTGGACAGATACATGTTCCTTCTATTGTGGGCATCCCAGGGCAACACGGGTCCTGCCTCTTTCTGGCTGCTCCTGTTCCTCATGAAGCACCCTGATGCCATGAAAGCCATCAGAAACGAGGTGGAGGAGGTTCTCCGTGAAACAAAGCAGGAGGTGAAGCATGGTGGACCACTGATCAATCTGACCAGAGACATGCTTCTCAAAACCCCCGCTCTGGACAGCGCAGTGGAGGAGAGCCTTCGCATGACGGCTGCCCCTGTCCTCACGAGGGCTGTCCTGCAGGACATGACCCTGAAGATGGCCGACGGGCAGCAGTACAACTTCCGCAAGGGCGACAGAGTGGCACTGTTTCCGTACACAGCTGTGCAAGTCGACCCAGAGGTTCACCCTGACCCTCATACCTACAAGTACGACCGCTTCCTCACCCCTGAAGGTGCTAAAAAGACTGAGTTCTACAAAGCTGGGAAGAAACTCAAGTACTACACCATGCCCTGGGGTGCTGGGTCCACCATGTGTCCCGGGAGGTTCTTTGCCACGAATGAGCTGAAGCAGTTTGTCTTCCTCATGCTCACATACTTTGACTTTGAGCTGATTAACCCAGACGAGAAGATTCCCGACATTGACACCAGGCGTTGGGGATTCGGAACCATGCAACCAACCAAGGACGTCCAGTTCAGATACAGGCTCAGGTTTTAGAGTCCCTTTTTTAGGCTGCCACAAACGGTTTCTTTAGAGATCCCACACAATAACTGCTTTGGGTTCTCAATACGGTTCTTTACATTTCAACAAAGGATCATGTAGCGACCAATAGCGGCTCTACTGGGGCATCTTTGGCACCTTTATATGTAAGATTGTTTAACACCATCTTGCTTGTGCAGTGTACCACTCTGCACTCAGCACTGTTTATCTCCCTTAGCTCTTTTCCTAGCACAGTATATTCATTTTGATTAGAAAAGTGGATGTTTTGTATTTCTAACTCATATTCAGTAAAAGATGAGAGCCACCAGCACTAACCAAGCTCACAAGGGAAACTAATAAACTGGTTGCCTTCATGCCGCATGTATGTGTGCTTTTTTATAAACACTATATTTTCATATTCCAAAGATAAAATCTCTGGTTATGAAACACAATTAAGCATTATTAAAGTGCTGGACATCAACTGCATTCACGAAGCATGTTCTAAGATGTGGTATTTGTGGGTGTTTCACTTCACGGATGGGTTAAATGCGGAGACTAAAATTCCCCACTGTGGGATTAATAAGGGATTAAAATCTTAAAAATCTTAAATGTATGTGACTTTAGCTTTGAGGCCAAAGAAAAATATATGTTAAAAAGTTATTATTGTAGAAACTGAATTAGGAAAATTAGACCCTTGCTTTTTCACCCTAGCCATAAAGAGACCAACTTTTTCCATTTTGGAAGTCCCTATAGAAAGAACCTAGAAAGTAGCTGCTATAGAATAAAACAACTGGAATCAACGGAACATATTTGATCAACATGGTAAAATATAAAAATTTAAAAGCCCTTGTGTATATACATACATATAAAGGTTTAACATGCAGTTTAGAGTCTATGTTTCTATATGATAGTTACAACGGGGCAGTACATGTCTGGACAAAGTTCAAGGTATGATCTTCTGTTGGAAAGGAATTTGAGAAAAATGACACCTTTCATTTTCAGTAATATTCGAGTACCCAGGAGAAAGAAGTACACTGAAGTATTAAATTTAAGTGTACTTAGTATACTTCTTGCACTTATAATTACTGTACTGAAAGTGTACTGTACTCAACGTACTAACTAATTACTTAGTATACTAATATACATAGTGTAAAATAATACTTCAATAGAACTAACTGTACTTAACTATACTATTTTGAGACACCACTAAGATTCACCAAGAGATACTTAAGTGCATATTAAAGTACATTTCTAGTACATTAAAATATACTTCATTTTTACCTGGGTAAACATTCAGATCTTACAATGTAATACTGAAGTCAAGAGGTACAGTTACTGAAGTGTGTCCTCTCTGTTTAAGTGCGCACGCCTAGAAAATCAGACCGAATCAGACAATCAGAGCAGGAAGTAGACAGATAGCGAGAGAGAGAGAAGGAGAACGCCAAACAGGACTGAATCTATGAATACCTGATGTGTCATCATGTGTCGGTTGGTTTCTAAATGGGACTACACTATAAGACAATGGTTCCTCAGGTCATCCTAAAGTATTAACTCCATGTGGTATTAAGCAAACAGTCTTAGTAAAGATGAACCAAATATGATATTTCACATTCAGTTAAACCTCAAAGTCACCAGCTTCAGCTCTGCACCGCTTTCAGAGTTTACATCCTGGAAACATAGATAAGCAGTCATAAAGCAATAATGCTGAGAAAGCATGGAGGGTGTAGAATGAGGGACCACAACCCGTCCGGTGCAACCAGCTCTGCTTGCGAGAGTGCAAAGCACTTCATATCTCTGTCCAGATTACAGGGAGCTGAGGGGAGGAGCCTGAGCTTACGAGTAAAAAGAGACGAGCTGGGACAAACGATCAGTGTGGCACGGGAGAGTGAGGAGAGAACGATGGGCTTTCTGCTGCCAATTCTGCTCGCTCTGTTTGTCTCCCTGCTCGGGGGACTCTATCTCCTGGGAGCTTTCCGCCGGCAAAGACCTGGAGAACCGCCAGTGGATAAAGGTCCCCTGCCCTGGCTAGGACACGTGCTGGAGTTCAGGAGAGACACAGCGAAGTTCCTGGAACGGATGAAGAACAAGCATGGGGATGTTTTCACAGTGCAGCTGGGAGGGTTTTATTTCACATTCCTGATGGATCCACATTCCTTCGGTTTGGTGATCAAAGAGTCACGAGCGAAACTAGACTTCACAAAGTTTGCACGGCCTCTAGTCGAGCGTGTGTTTGGCTACCGTGGTATAGAGAATGACCACAAGTTCATCCAGGCTTCCAGCAACAAGTTTCTGATGGGTGATGGCTTGGTTGTAATGACCCAGGCTATGATGAGCAACCTCCAGAACCTCATGCTGCACAGCATCGGCTCCAGCGACAACGGCAACCCGTGGCAGGAGGCCGGGCTCTTCTATTACTGCTACAACATTGTCTTTCGCGCTGGTTACTTGGCGCTGTTTGGAAACGAGACTCCAAAAACCTCAGGAGGTTTGGAGAAAGCCAAGGAAATGGACCGGAACCACTCAGATGAACTGTTCCGTGAGTTCCGCAAGTATGATCAGCTATTCCCCAAGTTGGCATACGGGGTCCTGGGGCCCTCAGAGAAGATGGAGGCTGAGCGTCTAAAGAGGCTCTTCTGGAACATGCTGTCGGTGCCAAAGGGGAAATCCAAAGACAACGTCAGCGGTTGGGTGATGGAGTCGCTGCAGGTACGTGCTGAGCAAGGTTTGAGCGAGCACATGCTGGACAGGTTCATGTTCGTTCTCTTGTGGGCATCCCAGGGCAACACGGGTCCCGCCTCTTTCTGGCTGCTCCTGTTCCTCATGAAGCACCCTGATGCCATGAAAGCCATCAGAAACGAGGTGGAGGAGGTTCTCCGTGAAACAAAGCAGGAGGTGAAGCATGGTGGACCACTGATCAATCTGACCAGAGACATGCTTCTCAATACCCCCGTTCTGGACAGCGCAGTGGAGGAGAGCCTTCGCATGACGGCGGCCCCTGTCCTTGCCAGGGGTGTCCTGCAGGACATGACCCTGAAGATGCCCAACGGGCAGCAGTACAACATCCGCAAGGGTGACAGAGTGGCACTGTTTCCGTACACAGCTGTGCAAATGGACCCAGAGGTTCACCCTGACCCTCATACGTTCAAGTACGACCGCTTCCTCACCCCTGAAGGTGACAAAAAGACTGAGTTCTACAAAGGTGGGAAGAAGCTCAAGTACTACACCATGCCCTGGGGTGCTGGGCCCACCATGTGTCCCGGGAGGTTCTTTGCCACGAATGAGCTGAAGCAGTTTGTCTTCCTCATGCTCACATACTTTGACTTTGAGCTGATTAACCCAGACGAGAAGATTCCCGACATTGACACCAGGCGTTGGGGATTTGGAACCATGCAACCAACCAGGGATGTCCAGTTCAGATACAGGCTCAGGTTTTAGGCCCATGAAAAAGTAGAGATGCATAACTGAAATAGAGCACTGGGTCCCATTTATGCGGGCGGTCTGAGGGCTGGTTTAGGACTGAGTAGGAAGAACCTTTTAAAGAGGGATTACAGAGCGTTCACATTATGTAAATGCTCCATACCAATTTAAGGTTCCACATTGTGGCAGGGCCACACAGCTAGCCAGCTGTCTTCCTAAGGACCATCCATTAAAAAAGCCCCTTTGGGTCCTTTATTGTGGCTTGTGCTTTGTTTGTCATTGAGGCCCTTTTTATTTCAATATGGTTCCAGTTAAAAAAGGACTCACATGTTGTTTATGTGTCAATAGATAGATACACACACATGCAGGTCTGAAGACAGACATACAGGATATTACAGAATAATGAACATTTACATTATTGTAATTAGCAGACACTCTGACCCAGAGCGATTTACCACCGTGCTTAGTGTTCTATCAGAGGGTGTTTCCTAGCCAGCACCAGAAGGTTAGAGTCTAGAACTCGCCCTGAGCTCAGTGAAGTTTTTCATTGAGGCATTTGTTCTATATTAGTTCCACCAGTACACTGTGGAGTAAGTTAAGCCTGGCAGCGTTATCTAAATTAAATTAAATTAAATTAAATTAAATTAAATTAAATTAAATTAAATTAAATTAAATTAAATTAAATTAAATTAAATTAAATTAAATTGTCATTATACTAATATATACACAATGCACATGTTCTATATTAGTTCCACTGGTACACTGTGGAGTAAATTAAGCCTGGCAGTGTTAAATTTTAATTTAAATAAAATAAAATTAAATTAAATTAAATTAAAACAAATTAAATTAAATTAAATTAAATTAAATTAAATTAAATTAAATTAAATTAAATTAAATTAAATTGTCATTATACTAATATATATCATATATATCAGCGTTATCATAATTAAATTAAATTAAATTAAATTAAATTAAATTAAATTAAATTAAATTAAATTAAATTAAATTAAATATACTAATACAGGGTTGCACAATCGAGCTCCTTTTCCAGTGCAGCGATTAAAAACATAGATACATAATAATTAACAGACAGAAGGCACATTATAATATCTACATAAATAGATGGATGTGCAGGAGCAGTAACTGAACGCCAGTATGTTAGAGCACTAGACCTGAGGTCCTAACAGCAGTCAGCATATGCAGTAGAGTGAAACACAGCTGAGTGTAAGTGTCTACATAGGAGTGTACAGTGTGTTGAGGTAGCCAGGTGTGCAGTAAATACGTGGCTGTAAACAGTAGATGCATATACAGTAGTGTACAGTACAGAACAGCAGCTCAGTGTTCAGATCACTGTAGATTACATAGATCACTGTAGTGCAAGCTCCTGCGACCTTTGGTTTGTGTACATGAGGTTAAGTAACCATGCAAACATTAACGGCAGCAGAAGGCCAGACCACCACACGGACCTGGTGAATATCTAAGGCAGAAACCCAGTAGAGCTCGCGGTGGGTGGAAACAAAGCCACATGAGTGTGGTGCGTCTGGTGGGGCTGATGCTGCCTGACCTGTTTTTCTGGAAAAGGGTGTTTTTTCCTGAAAGCCTTCAGTACTCCAGAGCACAAGCAGGACACGCAAATGTGCAGCTCCCAGTTGGGTCCCTCAGGACCAGTGGTGTTAATACCTAAAGGCCTTGGCTTGGTTCATCTCTCCTATGCTAACTGATCCACTAAATACAGAGAACAATATTTGGAACATAGAATAATTGCCAGTGGGCCGGTTACTGTGCGCTAATGTGTGCAGATGTAGATGTGTGAATATTTCTCACCACCAGAATAGTTACGCCAATCACACGAGAACAAAGCTACTTAGCAATGTGTAAACTGAGACATCCTGTACATACTCCAAACAGTAGAGGACAACACATCACCAGGAAATGTATAGCCCCTTCTCCTCCCTCATCATCAGTGTGTGTGTGTGTGTGTGTGGACGTCTTCCACGCCTGCTCCTTTGTGGTTCTGAGTGGCTTACAGGTTACTGGACTTTCTCCTTCACTGGAGTCTTTGTATGTTAAAGTCAAGGCACTACAATACACTACACTAAACTAAAATACAATACAATACACTATATTATAACACACTGCACTACAGTACACTGCATTACACTACACTATAATACACTACACTACACTACACTAAAACACACTATAATACACTACACTATAATACACTACAATACACTACACTAAAATACACTTGACTAAAATACATTACATTCAAATAAACTACAATACACTACACTACAATAAATCACATTACACTACATTACATTATAATACACTACACTACAATAAAATACACTACAATGCAATACAGTACACTACACTATAATACACTAAAATACACTTTACTAAAATACATTACATTAAAATAAACTATAACACACTACACTACATTATAATACACTAAAATACACTACACTATAATATACTACAATACACAAGACTATTATACACTACACTACACTATAATACACTACAATACACTACACTATAATACACTACAATACACTACATTATAATACACTACATTACATTACACTACACTAAAATACACTACAATACACTGCTGTATACTACACTATAATACACTACTCTAAAATACACTGTAATACACTACACTAAAATACACTACAATACACTACATAATAAAATACTACACTACAATACACTAAACTAAAATACATTAAAATACACTTGACTAAAATACATTACATTAAAATAAACTATAACACACTACACTACATTATAATACACTAAAATACACTACACTGTAATACACTACACTACAATATACAATAACACACTACACTACAATACAATACACTACGCTATAACAGACAACACTATACTATATATAGCACAATACACTACACTATAATACACTACACTAAAATACACTGCAATACACTACACTATAATACACTACACTAAAATACACTGCAATACACTACACTAAAATACATTACACTAAAATACTCTGCAATACACTACAATATAATACACTACTCTAAAATACAAGTCAAGTCAAGTCAAGTAGTTTTTATTGTCATTTCAACCATATACAGTGGTGAACAGTACACAGTGAAACGAAACAACGTTCCTCCAGGACCAAGGTGCTACATAGAACAATAAATACAATAAATACACACGACAATTTACAATACACGATACTGTAATACACTGTAATACACTACACTAAAATACACTACAATACACTACACAATAAAATACTACACTACAATACACTAAACTAAAATACATTAAAATACACTTGACTAAAATACATTACATTAAAATAAACTATAACACACTACACTACATTATAATACACTACGCTATAACAGACAACACTATACTATATATAGCACAATACACTACATTATAATACACTACACTAAAATACACTGCAATACACTACACTAAAATACATTACACTAAAATACACTGCAATACACTACACTATAATACACTACTCTAAAATACACTGTAATACACTACACTATAATACACTACTCTAAAATACACTGTAATACACTACACTAAAATACATTACACTATAATACACTACACTAAAATACACTACACTAAAATACATTACACTATAATACACTATAATCCACTAAAATACACTACAATACACTACACTATAATACACTACACTAAAATACACTACAATACACTACAAAACACTACAATCCACTACACCATAATACACTATTCTAAAATACACTGTAATACAATACAGTAAAATACACTACACTATAATACACTACAATACACTACAATCCACTACACTATAATACACTATTCTAAAATACACTGTAATACAATACACTAAAATACACTACACTATAATACACTACACTAAAATACATTACACTATAATGCACTATAATACACTACAATCCACTACACTATAATACACTATACTAAAATACACAACTCTAAAATACACTGTAATACACCACACTAAAATACACTACAGTACAATATAGTACACTACAATAAACTACATTACACTATAATGCACTGTAATACACTACACTATAATACACTACACTAAAATACACTACAATACACTGCAGTATACTACACTATAACACACTAAACTAAAATACATTAAAATACACTTCACTAAAATACATTACATTAAAATAAACTACAATACAACTACACTACATTATAATACACTACAATGCAATACAATAAACTACACTATAATACACTAAAATACACTACACTATAATATACTACAATACACAAGACTATAATACACTGCATTACACTACACTACACTATAATACACTACACTATAATATACAATAACACACTACACTACAATACAATACACTATGCTATAACAGACAACACTATACTACAATACAGCACCATACACTACACTATAATACACTGCAATACACTACACTATAATGCACTACACTATAATACACTACACTAAAATACACTACACTAAAATACATTACACTAAAATACACTGCAATACACTACACTAAAATACACTACACTATAATACACTACACTAAAATGCATTACACTATAATACACTACAATACTCTATACTATAATGCGCTATAATAAATTACAATACACTACACTATAATACACTAAAATACACTACACTGCACTACACTATAATACACTGCAATACACTACACTTTAATGCACTACAATACACTACGCTATAATGCACTACAATACACTACACTATAATGCACTGCAATACACTACTCTACACTATAATACACTACACTATAATACACTACACTACACTACTCTACACTATAATACACTACACTACACAATAATAATACACTACACTACACAACTCTACACTATAATACACTGCACTACACTATAATACAATACACTACACTAAAATACATTACACTATAATACACTAAAATACACTACAGTATAATATACTACAATACACTACTCTAAAATACACTGTAATACATTACACTATAATACACTACACTAAAATACATTACACTATAATGCACTATAATACACTACACTATAATACATTACAATACACTACACTATAATACACTACACTATAATACACTACTCTAAAATACACTATAATACACTACACTAAAATACACTACACTATAATACTCTACACTAAAATACATTACACTATAATGCACTATAATACACTACAATCCACTACACTACAATCCACTATAATACACTACACTAAAATACACTGTAATACACTACACTATAATACATTACAATACACTACACTATAATACACTACACTAAAATACATTACACTGTAATACACTATAATGCACTATAATACACTACAATACACTACACTATAATACACTATACTAAAATACACTGTAATACACTACACTAAAATACACTACACTATAATACTCTACACTAAAATACATTACACTATAATGCACTATAATACACTACAGTTCACTACACTATAATACACTATACTAAAATACACTGTAATACACTACACTAAAATACATTACACTATAATACACTACACTAAAATACACTACACTATAATACTCTACACTAAAATACATTACACTATAAGGCACTATAATACACTACAATCCACTACACTATAATACACTACACTAAAATACATTACACTATACTATAATACACTACACTAAAATACACTACACTAAAATACACTATAATACACTACACTATAATACACTACACTACACTGTAATACACTACACTACACTATAAAACAGTAAAATACACTACACTAAAATACACTATGCATAAAAACCACTAAAATACACTGCACCACACTATAATACACTGCAATACACTACACTATAATGCACTACAATACACTACTCTACACTATAATACACTACACTACACTACTCTACATTATAATACAAACCGGATTCCAAAAAAGTTGTGACACTAAACAAATTGTGAATAAAAACTGAATGCAATGATGTGGAGGCGCCAACATCTAATATTTTATTCCGAATAGAAAACAAATCACAGATCAAAAGTTTAAACTGAGAGAATGTATCATTTTAAGGGAAAAATATGTTGTTTCAAAATTTCATGGCGCAACAAATCACAAAAAAGTTGGGACAAGGCCATTTTTACCACTGTGTGGCATCCCCCCTTCTTCTTACAACACTCAACAGACGTCTGGGGACAGAGGAGACCAGTTTCTCAAGTTTAGAGATAGGAATGCTCTCCCATTCATGTCTAATACAGGCCTCTAACTCTTCAATCGTCTTGGGCCTTCTTTGTCGCACCTTCCTCTTTATGATGCGCCAAATGTTCTCTATAGGTGAAAGATCTGGACTGCAGGCTGGCCATTTCAGTACCCGGATCCTTTTCCTACGTAGCCATGATGTTGTGATTGCTGCAAAATGTGGTCTGGCATTATCTTGTTGAAAAATGCAGGGTCTTCCCTGAAAGAGATGACGTCTAGATGGGAGCATATGTTGTTCTAGAACCTGAACATGGTTCTCTGCATTAATGGTGCCTTTCCAGACATGCAAGCTGCCCATGCCACAAGCACTCATGCAACCCCATACCATCAGTGGTGCAGGCTTCTGAACGGAGCGCTGATAACAGCTTGGGTTATCCTTGTCCTCTCTGGTCCGGATGACATGGCGTCCCAGTGTTCCATAAAGAACTTCAAATCGTGACTCATCTGACCACAGACCAGTCTTCCATTTTGCCACACTCCATTTTAAAAGACCCCTGGCCCAGTGCAAACGTCTGAGCTTGTGGAGCTTGCTTAGAAATGGCTTCCTTTTTGCACTGTAGAGTTTCAGCTGGCAGCGGCGGATGGCACGGTGGATTGTGTTCACTGACGATGCTTCCTGGAAGTATTCCTGAGCCCATTCTGTTATTTCCTTGACAGTGGCATTCCTGTTTGAGGTGCTGTGACGTTTAAGGGCCCGGAGATCATGAGCATCCAGTAGAGTTTTACGGCCTTGACCCTTACGCAGCGATTGTTCCAGATTCTCTGAATCTTTTGATGATGTTATGCACGGTTGATGATGATAACTTAAAAGTCTTTGCTATTTTACGCTGGGTAACACCATTCTGGTATTGCTGCATCTTTCTGCGCAACAATGGTGGAATTGGTGATCCTCTTACCATCTTGGCTTCAGAAAGACACTGACACTCTGAGAAGCTCTTTTTATACCCAATCATGTTGTCAATTGACCTAATTAGTGTTAATTGGTCTTCCAGCTGTTCGTTATATGCTCAATTTCCTTTTTCCATCCACTTATTGCTACTTGTCCCAACTTTTTTGGGATTTGTTGACGCCATGAAATTTTGAAACAACATATTTTTCCCTTAAAATGATACATTCTCTCAGTTTAAACTTTTGATCTGTGATTTGTTTTCTATTCTGAATAAAATATTAGATGTTGGCGCCTCCACATCATTGCATTCAGTTTTTATTCACAATTTGTTTAGTGTCCCAACTTTTTTGGAATCCGGTTTGTACACTACACTACTCTACACTATAATACACTACACTACACTACTCTACACTATAATACACTACACTACACTACTCTACACTATAATACACTACACTACACTACTCTACACTATAATACACTACACTACACTACTCTACACTATAATACACTACACTACACTACACTACAGTACACTACTCTACAATATACTGTAATACACAGGTGACTATATATATCCAGGTATTTATGGACCTGACTGAATATCTATGGAACCTGCTTTGGTGATAACCTAGCTTGTCATATCAGATCTAAGAGCTCTGCAGAGAAAGCAAAAGACAGATGAGCATCTCTGACCTTGGGTCATGTGTTTGCACAGTGTTGTGTTTGTGCAGGTCAGAGTGCAGGTTTTCAATGTTTATTTGACTCCTCAGTCCCCAAATGACACTACAGCTGACTTTTACATTACTGTCCTTAGTTAGCAGCAGTTACAACTGGACAAAGCTTTCGCTGGCCATGGTGAACCATCCTGGAGACTGTACCCTGCAGCTGTGCTCAAATCTACATGGATGATATCCAGGTTACAACAGCTGCAGTTGTATGCAAATGTTTGGGCACCCTTGGCCAGATCACAAGCACATGTACAGTTACTGTATGTCTGATAAATGAATACAGTAGGAAGAATCTAGCAGTGCTTTCATTTGGACACGCTGCTACAGGCTTGTCCAGTCCTCTCTGCAAACAGCTGCAGGCTTTCACTCTAAGCAAGCTGGAGCTCACCTGGCTCCATATGTTTAATCAGTTCATCTCAGTCTTCAAACATTTGATCAGATGATCTCCCACTTTGTTGGAATGTAAGCCTGCAGCCAAACTGGCTTGAAGATAAGGTTGGAGACCTCTGGCCTAGTAAGGAGCTCTAACACCTCTTTGCCACAGTTTGAAAAAGCTTTTCAGCTGGGGTTCAACTGTCTGGGCCGGCTCTGGACATTCTCACCCACTCCTCCAAACAGGACATTTGTAGTTCTCTGGAATTCTTGGGCCGACTTGCTTCAGATTTTTAGGAGGTGTGTTTACTGTACTCAGTAATCTGATACCTGCAGAAAGGGAAGTCTGGTCACCGTGTTTACATGCTCTTCAGTAATCTGATAATGGGGAATCTCCAGGTCTACAGGCAGTAAATGGATACCTGCTCTGTTACCGGCTAACCAACTCACAGAATAAGATGGAGTCCAGAACTCAATCTTCCGGCCAGGACTGTTTATAGTACTGCAATCACTTCATCAGGATGAAGAACACTCAGGTCCTTCACCCAGCGTGCTGGTTCAGTGCCTCCTAAAGGGGTTCTGTTGCCCTCTGGCGATCTGATTATCTAAGGTACCGCGGTCTGTTTCCATGCATGCCCAGACTGAGACTCTGAATGGAGCCAGAGTTACCTGTATACTGAGAAATCCAACTACTCAACTAAAATCCAGCCGGTCTAGGAATCCAGGGTAGTTGGAGTCAAATAAGTCAGCTGCTTCGAGGAGCCCTTGGCGGTTGAGTGCTGGCAGGGTTAAAGAGTCAGAGACGCATTTACTCTTGGGATTATCATCAGTAGACAATTCCCACTGACCTGCCTAAACAGCCCTAATTAAGATCTAACGAGCTAATTAAGATCTGGCATGTTACAGTGGGCCGGGTGTCCATTTGTTCAGACTCCATCTGATATAAAGTAACTGATGGTTCAAAGGTATCCTGCTCCAGACATGACGTTTACTAATTCATACCGGATTATAAATATTAGAAATCATGCAGTATAAACAGCCTGTTAAAAGGAGGTCTCACATTGTGTTCAAAACAAAAATCTAAGTTTATTTGTCACCTATGTGGTACAACTGGCAGTGATTTTCACAACTATCTGTTTACATGAAACAGTAAGATCATGTCGATGCTGTCCAAAGAACAACATGTATCTCCATTTTTGTTACTTTTAGACCTTATTTGACCACATAAGCTGCTGTTTACACTGTGTGGAAATTTCATGAAGAATGGACCAACAGAAATGACGTTTGGTTCCATTGACTTCCATTCAAATTTAATTAGGTTTTTGGCCTCTCCTGTAAAGTTGCCCTTTTGGAGTTACTTGTTTTTCTTTGGACAGCGACGATATAAAGATAAAACATCTAAAAACAATGGAATATAAAAAACAGAAAGTTCAGAACAAGACATTATATATAAACATTTACACCACATTAACGATAAAGGAAGCTGAGAATGTAAAAACAATAAATGTACTGTATATGTTCGGTGCAGGGGTGTAGAATTGAAAGAATGTGCAAAAGTGAATGTGCAATGTACAGCCAGTCAGCAGAAGGCATCAATCAAACAGTCAATCAAGCAATCAATCATCAGTGGTCAGAAGTGCATAGAGATGTTAACACCCCTTCTTTCATCTTGTCATAGCGGCGTTCCCCAAGGTTACATTCCGGGCCCTCTGCTGTTTCTGCTGTTTATGTTCATGACCTAAAGTCCTTTACAGACCTCCCATAATTCATTTCACTCACCTCCAGTCAATATGGTCATACGGTACAAGCTGTTCATTCTTTCTCATCCCTGAGAGCCACCTTGAACACCCTGGTAGACCCACCAACGCCATCCCCATCAGATAAACACCACCTTCATCTCTGAGAGAGAGGAGAACATCCAGCTCCACTCCTGCTTCAGATCTGAGACCAGGTGTGTCTGTCCATCCTTCCACTGTAAGAAGACTCCTTCCTTAACACTATGGAGGTCTGAAAGGAGGTGTAGCTGTTCAAGGAGCTCCTCACTGAGAGAAGGAGACTCACACATCTAACAAAGAAGCTGCTGGTGTTCTCAGAACCTCCAATGAACCTCAATACCACTGAATGTGTTTGGGGTTATCTGGATGGAGAGAAGAAGTAGAAGAACCACATATTAAACTCCTGATACATAGTCCATGCATACAAAATTTAGATTTCTCTTCCTCGTGTTTGCTTCAAAACGGTAAGGGTTTACAGATGCCAAAAGAGGTTCATTCTAGCCATGGTCTGGAAATGATCTACAGTTAGTTCTCAAATATAGCAGCCAAACTGACAGGCGTTCAGATAAAGGGCCCAGGTTAATACACTGAGTGGACAGTGAGTGGACACAGTGTTTACATACCCCATATGCTCAGACCATAAACAGTAAAAGTCTAAACATAAACATAAACAAAAACCAAAAAAAAGAAAGTGAGAGAGAGAGAAAGAGAGAGAGAGAGAGAGAGAAAGAGAGAAAGAGAGAGAGAGAGAGAGAGAGAGACAGAGAGAGAGAGAGAGAGAGAGAGAGAGAGAGAGAGAGAGGCTTGTGTTAGTGGACTCACCACACACCACTCTGAGCGACTCTGTTAACCAGTTAAAGTCTGGTTGGAGAACTGATGTATGAAAAATATCCATACCCTGGTCGATATTCCAGGGTAGGAATGCTGACATGGTAATTAATAACCTAGGAGTGGTCTCAGAGAACTGCTCCAACATCTCCATCACTAGAGCCCTGCACTGAGGTGAGGAGCACTGGCACTGTGAGAGCTCCAGCTGTGTCTGAAGCAGCTCCTATGAGGAGGAGATGTTGGGTAACGGTGATTATCACTGCAGAGAGCCGGAGTGAGCTGAACCATTCCAGGACTCCGGGGGGCTCTCTTTATCAGTATCAGTGTTGAGAGTTGCAAGATTTATAGTATCAGTGTTAAGAGTTACAGGATTGAGAGTATCAGTGTTGAGAGTTACAGGATTGATAGTTCAGTGTTGAGAGTTGCAGGATTGATAGTATCAGTGTTGAGAGTTACAGGATTGATAGTATCAGTGTTGAGAGTTACAGGATTGAGGGTATCAGTGTTAAGAGTTACAGGATTAAGAGTATCAGTGTTGACAGTTCCAGGGTTGAGAGTATCAGTGTTGAGAGTTGCAGGATTTATAGTATCAGTGTTAAGAGTTACAGGACTGATAGTATCAGTGTTGAGAGTTACAGGATTGATAGTATCAGTGTTGAGAGTTGCAGGATTTATAGTATCAGTGTTGAGAGTTACAGGATTTATAGTATCAGTGTTGAGAGTTACAGGATTGATAGCATCAGTGTTGAGAGTTACAGGATTGAGGGTATCAGTGTTAAGAGTTACAGGATTAAGAGTATCAATGTTGACAGTTTCAGGGTTGAGAGTATCAGTGTTGAGAGTTGCAGGATTGAGAGTATCAGTGTTAAGAGTTACAGGATTGATAGTATCAGTGTTGAGAGTTACAGGATTGATAGTTCAGTGTTGAGAGTTGCAGGATTGAGAGTATCAGTGTTAAGAGTTACAGGACTGATAGTATCAGTGTTGAGAGTTACAGGATTGATAGTTCAGTGTTGAGAGTTGCAGGATTGAGAGTATCAGTGTTGAGAGTTGCAGGATTTATAGTATCAGTGTTGCGAGTTACAGGACTGAGAGTATCAGTGTTGAGAGTTACAGGATTGATAGTATCAGTGTTGAGAGTTACAGAATTGATAGTATCAGTGTTGAGAGTTACAGGATTGATAGTATCAGTGTTGAGAGTTACAGGATTGAGAGTATCAGTGTTGAGAGTTACAGGATTGATAGTATCAGTGTTGAGAGTTACAGGATTGAGAGTATCAGTGTTGAGAGTTACAGGATTGATAGTATCAGTGTTGAGAGTTACAGGATGAGAGTATCAGTGTTAAGTGTTACAGGATTGAGAGTATCAGTGTTAAGAGTTGCAGAATTGAGAGCATCAGTGTTAAGAGTTGCAGGATTGAGAGCATCAGTGTTGAGAGTTGCAGGATTGAGAGCATCAGTGTTGAGAGTTACAGGATTGAGAGTATTGTTTTTTTTTTCTTTTCTTATATACATCAAACTGATTTTCTATGAAGCTGCTTTGAGACAACGTTGGTTGTAAAAAGCGCTATACAAATAAACATTGATTGATTGATTGAGAGTATCAGTGTTGACAGTTCCAGGTTTGAGAGTATCAGTGTTAAGAGTTGCAGGATTTATAGTATCAGTGTTAAGAGTTACAGGACTGATAGTATCAGTGTTGAGAGTTACAGGATTTATAGTATCAGTGTTAAGAGTTACAGGACTGATAGTATCAGTGTTGAGAGTTACAGGACTGATAGTATCAGTGTTGAGAGTTACAGGATTGATAGTTCAGTGTTGAGAGTTGCAGGATTTATAGTATCAGTGTTGAGTGTTGCAGGATTGATAGTTCAGTGTTGAGAGTTGCAGGATTGAGAGTATCAGTGTTGAGAGTTACAGGATTGAGAGTATCAGTGTTGAGAGTTACAGGATTGATAGTATCAGTGTTGAGTGTTACAGGATTGAGAGTATCAGTGTTAAGAGTTGCAGGATTGAGAGCATCAGTGTTGAGAGTTACAGGATTGAGAGTATCAGTGTTGAGAGTTGCAGGATTGCGAGCATCATTGTTGAGAGTTACAGGATTGAGAGTATCAGTGTTAAGAGTTGCAGGATTGAGAGTATTGTTTTTTTTTTCTTTTCTTATATACATCAAACTGATTTTCTATGAAGCTGCTTTGAGACAACGTTGGTTGTAGAAAGCGCTATACAAATAAACATTGATTGATTGATTGAGAGTATCAGTGTTGAGTGTTGCAGGAATGGCAGGAACAGTGCCATGTAACATGATTGATAGTAATGGTGGACAGTAACAGAGTCAACGTTTATAGTATATAACAGATCTAACAGATCACCCTGATCTCTCAGTTACACTGTGCTCTCAGCGCTGCGGTTGCCAGCTCTGTCGTTTCTGCGCTGCTTTAGAGGATGTAACAGAGACAGTAAGAGGCGCGACAGAAACTGGCTGTAAAACAAAAGTCACGATTGATGCAGCAAACAAATGCAGCTCCTTCTCTGAGGGGAATCACAGCGCTGCAGCAGGAACAATAGAACCATTGGTGGAGGTTTGGTTCCTGAGTGTCACCGCCTGTACTTGGTGGTGAGGGGTTTTGAAGCTAAATGAGCCATTGTCCTTTTCCCTCCATCCTGATTCAGACACGCGGCTGTAGGTTACAGGTCGGAGAGCCATCGCTGCACCTTCTGCCGGAGAACCAGTCCCCCACTGATACACGGATGAGCTGCCCAGATGGGGAGGTAGGTGCCTCTCTACGTCATCATCAGTGCTTTGCTAGCTTTGGTCTGGGAGCAGGAGTCTGCTCAGATGGTCTGTTTCAGTCTGTTGCATCTCTGTTGGTCTGTTCAGATGAGGAACTCAGGGTCTGTTTTGATTCCATTGGTTGTAAGATTTTGATTATAAATGTGATGTACCTTTAGAACCAAAACGGGTTCTATAAAGCAGTGCCATCTTTGGTTCCTTAAAGAACCTTTACATAGAACTCAATCAATCCATAGTTAAATGGTTCTTTATGGAACAAAAAAGCAAATATTAGATGTTAACTCATCGTTCAGCATGTCTTCTATATAACTCTAAACTCTAAATGTAGGTACTGTGGTATAGACTGAGTCTGTTCTACAGTTTCTCATTAGGTGGAGTGTATAACTCTAAGCTCTAAATGTAGGTACTGTGGTATAGACTGAGTCTGTTCTACAGTTTCTCATTAGGTCGTGTGTATAACTCTAAGCTCTAAATGTAGGTACTGTGGTATAGACAGAGTCTGTTCTACAGTGTCTCATTAGGTGGAGTGTATAACTCTAAGCTCTAAATGTAGGTACTGTGGTATAGACTGAGTCTGTTCTACAGTTTCTCATTAGGTCGTGTGTATAACTCTAAGCTCTAAATGTAGGTACTGTGGTATAGACTGAGTCTGTTCTACAGTTTCTCATTAGGTCGAGTGTATAACTCTAACTCTAAATGTAGGTACTGTGGTATAGACTGAGTCTGTTCTACAGTTTCTCATTAGGTTGAGTGTATAACTCTAAGCTCTAAATGTAGGTACTGTGGTATAGACTGAGTCTGTTCTACAATTTCTCATTAGGTCGTGTGTATAACTCTAAGCTCTAAATGTAGGTATTGTGGTATAGACTGAGTCTGTTCTACAGTGTCTCATTAGGGCGAGTGTATTACTCTAAGCTCTAAATGTAGGTACTGTGGTATAGACTGAGTCTGTTCTACAGTTTCTCATTAGGTTGAGTGTATAACTCTAAGCTCTAAATGTAGGTACTGTGGTATAGACTGAGTCTGCTCTACAGTTTCTCATTAGGTTGAGTGTATAACTCTAAGCTCTAAATGTAGGTACTGTGGTATAGACTGAGTCTGTTCTACAGTTTCTCATTAGGTTGAGTGTATAACTCTAAGCTCTAAATGTAGGTATTGTGGTATAGACTGAGTCTGTTCTACAGTGTCTCATTAGGGCGAGTGTATTACTCTAAGCTCTAAATGTAGGTATTGTGGTATAGACTGAGTCTGTTCTACAGTGTCTCATTAGGGCGAGTGTATTACTCTAAGCTCTAAATGTAGGTACTGTGGTATAGACTGATTCTGTTCTACAGTTTCTCATTAGGTGGAGTGTATAACTCTAAGCTCTAAATGTAGGTACTGTGGTATAGACCGAGTCTGTTCTACAGTTTCTCATTAGGTGGAGTGTATAACTCTCTATATTTATGGTGTCTGGACTGTGTAGATGAAGGGGGTGATTAAGGTTTAGGAGTAATGGGATGGAGTGAGTAGTGGAGTCAGTTTTTCAGTGTTTTGTGTTTTACCTCTGCTGAAGCATATGAGCAGACGGAGAGACAGGGTCAGTCCTGAATGGCTGATCCCGAGTGGCTGAGTTCCAACATACTTCTAATATTTGGACAACAAGTCGTATCCAGATCTCGCTACCTGTGTTTCTCATTCCGGAGTCAACGACCTGAAAACTGTTATTTATTTATAGGCTGTTAATCGCTCTCATTAAGAACATGTTTGTAGGAACAGTTCTGCATACATGTTTGGAATACTTTGAATAGTTTTGGTTGATTCAAAATAGTAACTTATAGTTAAGATAGTATCTATCTATCTATCTATCTATCTATCTATCTATCTATCTATCTATCTATCTATCTATCTATCTATCTATCTATCTATCTATCTGAAAAGAGAGCAGCACTGAGGAATAGTTGTACTGGAGTGCCATCTAGTGGCTGAGTCAGTCCCTGCACTGAATTAACTTCATTCCATAACAGAACCCCCTGAAGAATAAAATACCATACACGACCTTAAATCAGCCTTAATGCATTATTACTTTTAGCTATAACTGGTAATTTATTAATAAAGTAATCATTAATTAAATATTTATATAAATGATAACATGTAATATTTATAAGCACATTGTATCTCAGTAATACTTCAGTGGATCTAATATTAGTAATACTAATTCATGCTCCCAGGTAGAAATGAAGTATATTATAATTTACTATAAATGTACTTTAATATGTACTGAAGTGTCATTAAGTGAATCTCAGTGTGTCTCAGACTAGTACAGTTCAGTACAGTCAGGTCTATTACAGTACATGTTTAATATCACTACTGATTATATTTAGTATACTAAGTACATAGTTAGTATATCGAGTATAGAACACTTTCAGTACAGTACTCATGAGTACAAGGAGGTATACTAAGTACATAGTTAGTATATTGAGTATAGAACACGTCAGCACAGTACTCATGAGTGTCAGGACGTATACTAGCTGTGTTTAAATTTAGTGTAGTCCTTTATTTACTCCTGGGTTACGCTGTGAACAGAGTCCGCCCTGGAACAGTGACTGAGCTGCATGTTTCTTACCGTCGCTCTCACAGAGCCCGAACAGTTATCGCTGTATGTTCAGTACTACATCAGTGTAATTGTGGACCAGAGGAGGATGGGTTCCCCTTCTGAGTAGTCGTCTGGGTGGCCAAAAAAGAGGATTTGAAGAAATAAAAAGTGAAGTGTTTTATTGTGCAAACAGGAAAATCTCAATTCTAAATTTCCCAAAATGGGGAATATTTCAGAGCTAACAAGGCTGGCTTTGACCTCGAAGTGACCCGATGACCAGCGACAGATTGGTACATGATACCCCTCCAACCTTCTCTGGTTCCCCCTCCTGCTTTACCTTCAGCTGTTCCGAGTTTAGTGTCGTATCCAGTGAGCTGGTTCTTCTCAGAATGTTGCTGAAACCAGAGCTTCATGTTCCTTATCTGGGGTTTGAGAGAGGTGCGCTTGGACTTGGCATTAACCACATGGGATTTGTCTTTTCACAAACTTACACCCACTAGTAAACACACTAGTAAACACACTAGTGAACACAGACTAGTGAACACAGACTAGTGAACACACACTAGTGAACACAGACTAGTACACACACACTAGTGAACACAAACTAGTGAACATACACTAGTGAACACACACTAGTAAACACACACTAGTGAACACAGACTAGTGAACACAGACTAGTGAACACAGACTAGTGAACACACACTAGTGAACACACACTGGTGAACACACACTAGTGAACACAGACTAGTGAACACAGACTAGTGAACACACACTAGTGAACACAGACTAGTGAACACACTAGTGAACACACACTGGTGAACACACACTAGTGAACACAGACTAGTGAACACAGACTAGTAAACACAGACTAGTGAACACAGACTAGTGAACACACTAGTGAACACAGACTAGTAAACACACACTAGTGAACACAGGCTAGTGAACACAGACTAGTGAACACAGACTACTGAACACAGACTAGTAAACACAAACTAGTGAACACACTAGTGAACACAGACTAGTGAACACAGACTAGTGAACACACACTAGTGAACACAGACTAGTAAACACACACTAGTGAACACAAACTAGTGAACACAGACTAGTAAACACACACAAGTGAACACACACTAGTGAACAGACTAGTAAACACACACTAGTGAACACAGACTAGTGAACACACACTAGTGAACACACACTAGTGAACACAGACTAGTGAACACACACTAGTGAACACACACTAGTGAACACAGACTAGTGAACACAGACTAGTAAACACACACTAGTGAACACAGACTAGTGAACACAGACTAGTGAACACACTAGTGAACACAGACTAGTAAACACACACTAGTGAACACAGGCTAGTGAACACAGACTAGTGAACACAGACTACTGAACACAGACTAGTAAACACAAACTAGTGAACACACTAGTGAACACAGACTAGTGAACACAGACTAGTAAACACACACTAGTGAACACAAACTAGTGAACACACATTAGTGAACACACTAGTGAACACAGACTAGTGAACACAGACTAGTGAACACACACTAGTGAACACAGACTAGTCAACACAGACTAGTGAACACAGACTAGTGAACACACACTAGTGAACAAACTAGTGAACACAGACTAGTGAACACAGACTAGTGAACACACACTACTGAACACACACTAGTGAACACACACTAGGGGGCACTGAGCACACTTGCTCGTTGGTGAGAATCCCTATTCAAAGCACCCTGGGAGCAGTTGGGGGTTAGGCTGCTTCCCTAACCAAGAACCTGCTGGTTTGCTTTGTTGAGGTTCTCTTGAAACTCTTTGCCGGCACCAGAGCTCAAAGCCATCGCTGTACGGGTCAGCCTCTCTGTCCATGAGACCTTCCGAGTGATTACCTACATGGTGCGAACACTAACAGGGAGGACTGCAGAGGTGGAGCTGAACTGAGGCGAAGGCTGGCGCTGTGAGAGCTCCAGCCGTGTGTGGAGCAGCTCTTATGAGGAGGAGATGTTGGTTAATGGTGACTATCACTGCTAAGAGCTCTACAGCGGTGAGGCCCGGAGCCGGAGTGAGCTGAGCTAACCCCGCTCGCTGCGCTCCTCCAGGGCTGGGGCTGAGCGCCCCTCTCTCTCTGATCCAGCTCGCTCTCTCACTGCCAGCCCACATGACCCGCGACGTGAGGAAGACTCCGGGGGGCTCGCCTTAGCCTGCTCGTGACATGGGCCGTGTTGACAGGATCATGTTGCTGAAGACGAGGGACCTCCAGCTCTCTTCTGAGCTGCATGGTTATGTGTATGTGTTCCAGACCAGGGGTTAACCCTTGGAAGCCTAATGACCTGTATGAGGGTCCACGCTACAGTTCACTCCCACCAGTTCATACTGGGATATTCATAATGGTGACTATAATAATCAGAGCTGCAGCACTACAGTCCTGGGACGTGGTCTTACCTCAGTTGTGACATTGTTCAGACACAGTCTTGTCACAGTGCTGTTTGATTTCTTATCTTAGTCTCACTGTCGTTTGGACGTGGTCTTGCCTCTGTCTCAATTTCATTTGGACACTGATAGAAAACTATATAATAAACTTATTATAATAATTATCATGAACAATCTATAGGTTTCGCAGTTTATAGACAGTAAATAATTCAGATCAGTTTAAATTATAATGTCACTAATTACACACAGTGTTACACAACTTCTCCTGATCGGAATGAACCATCGTTCACTAATCCCAATCTCCTCAGGTTAGTTAGAAGTTCTCATCAGTTTACTGTTCACAGTAAATAAGCTACGGAGCAATTCTAAAAACCTGAATAAGTCTCAAGACAACAACAACAACAACAACAACAATAGTAATAATAATAATAACAATAATAATAACAGTAATAATAATAATAATAATAATAATAACAATAAAAATAATAACAGTAATAATAATAATAATAATAATAATAATAATAATAATAATAATAATAATAACAATAAAAATAATAACCGTAATAATAATAAAATAATAATAATAATAACCGTAATAATAATAATAATAACAGTAATAATAATAACAATAAAAGTAATAATAATGATAATAATAATAACAGTAACAATAATAATAACTATATTAAAAGTAATAATAATAATAATAATAATAATAATAATAATAATAATAATACCAATAATAATAATAAGATAAGATGGCTTTATTGTCATTGCACAGTGTACAATGAAATTGAGCAGCAATCCAATGGCACTTTACACAAAAAATAATTAAACATAGAGCTAAAATGTTTACAGTGCAGGACTGAGAGATATAGAGGGACAAAAAAATAAATAAATAATAATAATAATAATAATAATAATAATAATAATAATAATAATAATAATAATAATAAAAATAATAATAATAATAATGGTGGTGATGATGATGATGAGGAGGAGGATGGAGTAATGTAACCTGGGCTCTAAGGGTTAAAGGAGAAGGGTAGAGAGATCACTGAAGATAATTACAGGCATTAACTGGCGCATGGCAGCACAGCGGAGTTCAGTAAACAGGCCCTGTAAAAGCCTGCAGTGCAGCGGCTCTCCAAACAAATATGACAGCTTGACGAATGTGCTGGTTTCATAACAGGGGTCACGGCTGGCAGTGAAATGGTTTCATTCGCTCTCAGAGGTTCCGAGCAGAGAACCGGAAAGTAAACACTTACTGGTGACTGAAACCGTTAGAAGCTGCTCAGGATCCCTGAAGCCCCGGAGGAGCGCAGTCTTCTGACCACTGAACTAAAAACACAGATACTTCCTTTCCCCAGCCCGGCCAGCTCCGACACTGCTCCTGCAGTCTGTCCGCTTCCTGTACGCTTCAGACATTACCCTGTCACACAGCCAGCCTGCAGAGATCGCCTAACACGATAGGAAGGAAAAAGGCCAAGCATCACGGCGGGGGAGGGGTCTTCACTTCCTCACACTCCAGCCTGACGGGGAGACATGGGGAAGGACACTTTAGTTTTAAACTAAACTTAAACTAACCTTAAACTAACCTTAAACTAAACTTAAACTAACCTTAAACTAACCTTAAACTAAACTTAAACTAACCTTAAACTAACCTTAAACTAACCTTCAACTAACCTTAAACTAAACTTAAACTAACCTTAAACTAAACTTAAACTAACCTTAAACTAACCTTAAACTAAACTTAAACTAACCTTAAACTAAACTAACTTAAACTAACCTTAAACTAAACTTAAACTAACCTTAAACTAAACTTAAACTAACCTTAAACTAACCTTAAACTAACCTTAAACTAAACTTAAACTAACCTTAAACTAAACCTAAACTAAACTTAAACTAACCTTAAACTAAACTTAACCTAACCTTAAACTAACCTTAAACTAACTTAATCTAACCTTAAACTAACTTAAACTAACCTTAAACTAACCTTAAACTAACCTTAAACTAACCTTAAACTAAACTTAAACTAACTTAAACTAACCTTAAACTAACCTTAAACTAAACTTAAACTAACCTTAAACTAACTTAAACTAACATTAAACTAAACTTAAACTAAACTTAAACTAACCTTAAACTAACCTTAAACTAAACTTAAACTAAACTTAAACTAGATCTACCACACCTCTCTCGTTGTCAGGGCTGAGGTCCCTGTTATAGGGCCCTGTAGTGAGAAGATGTGTAAGCGTGCCATTCTCTGACATAGCAGCACACACTGTGATGGCTCCTCCCCGCTGGCCTGACACATCACTGGTAGCCCTTTAGCCATAGATGCTCTGACCACACCTTCTGTATTTTGTAGAGCTGAAGCCAGCCTCACCCAGGTATATGAGTGTGGGGTGGTCCTCCTGATTCCAGCTCCAGGATCTGCTACAGCACAGAGGGAGTAATGAAGTGTGTATAAGGTCCATTCTGAAACGTTGTCCTGTATGACGGCTCGCTGGCTCTCCCTCGGGCTCATGGCACTATTCGCTCTGACCGCAGCACATACCGCCTCCTCGTGTTGAGGTGTGAAGCGGGACCTCTGCCACTCTGAGCTAGTGTCGCAGTCCTGTATGAGATCCAGTAACGTTTGTAAAGGTGTGGCAGTGTGCAGCGTTCCAGCAGAGCGCACACGTCTGAACTGAACGCCTAACCGATTGAAGACACTGGTCTGCCGATATTCGGCTGCACCCGGCGCCCAGCTCCAGACACTGTAAGCCCATGATTTAAACACGGTCCACAGCTGTCGCCCTTATTTCATCTGGGACAAACGTACGGGCATGGCTGTCCTACCTCGTCCTCGTCCACCACGCAGCCTTACCCCTGTTCTAGCCTGTCTGTACACGGCCTTGTCTGTCCATGGTGAGACTTTGTGATGCTGCAGTGTTGGGTCTATATATGTTTGTCTATTGGAGGTTCATGAGAGCAACCTCTGACCTATGGTGGGCAGCTGTTTGCTCATTGGTTGATCTAAACCTTCACAAATTCCCCTTCCTGACTGAAAGCCAAGATTCACCTGAGAACAATTGAGTCAGTTTAGGATAAATGACCAAAATTGACCATAAACGTTTCATAGAAATGTAGGAATTTAGCCTGAGAGATGATGGCCATGTGTTCAGCAGTTTTGGATGTTATGATGTAGGCAACAGCCTAAATGAAGTTTGGTGTTCCGCTGCAGCAGGCTGCTTCGGTTCCTCGTCCGTGTCCTTGTGTGCTAGCGTCAGCTGGCTGGAAGACTTGAACCAGGCTGAGGGAACTTTTCCAGGACATGGAGCTCAGGGCTCCTGGCCGCAGTCGCATCAGTGGACTGTGGTTTTCATTAAAACTCGGCGGGGCAGGGGCCTCGGGACGTTTCCAGCCGAGAGAGGAGATATCAGAGGCTGAAATGACCAAACGAGACAAGACGGCCGCCACTGCCAGGCTGCCTGTAGGACAGCCCCAGTGCGCTGGGCGTGTGGGGGTAGATGGCTGTATCCGAACGCTCTGCGCTTGATGGAAAAGGGCTTTGGAGTTGTTTGGTTGCCTGTTTGTTTATTTATTTATTTGCTGATTTACTTCTTTACATGCGCCCTTGCCTGGTGTCTTGTGTCACTCCTCCCTCTGCGGGGGCAAAACCGCAGTCACATGGTGCTGCCCCATCTGTTACGTAAGTCAGACCATGCGCCCCTTCAGCTTCTGTTCAGCAGAAGATCTGGAGAGACGACGCCAGCGAGGGCAAAGATCAGCTGGTGGGACGCTCACTTCAACATCCGGAATGATTGCATCATCTCAGAAAACATCTAACAGGCCATATGCTGTTCTGAACCCAAGACAAGAACTGTATGTTGGAGCTGCAGTGATGATTATACACTCCTCATCAAAGTAACAGCTGCTCCCAGGAGGAGGTGTGGGAGTGCAGGTGTGTTGGGAAGGAGGATAAAGGAGACCAGATGGTGTGGTAGGGCAGCAGGTGGAGGTCGACACGAGGCCGTCCTCGTCCCAAACATGTTCCCTGCTAATCACTCCAACACGCCAGAAACATGTCTCATGGTTATGTTCATCACTCACTTGTTCCCAAACAGGTGTCAACTGGATCTTCATCACTAACTGTCCCAAAAGAACATGTTCACTGGAGCTTTATCACTCAAACACAGTCCCCAAACATGTTCACTGGAGCTTCATACTCCAACTCGTCCCAAAACATGTTTCACTGGATGGGGACATCATCACTCCAACTCGTCCCAAACATGTTCACTGGAGGCTTCATCACTCCAACTCGTCATTACCCAAACTAGTCCCATGTTCACTGGAGCTTCATCACTCCAACTCGTCCCAAACAGGTTCACTGGAGCTTCATCACTCCAACTCCCAAACACAGTTCATCACTCCCGCACTCCAAACTGTCCCCGAACTGGAGCTTGGATCTAGCTCCCACGCCAACTCGTCCCAAACCTCTCACTGGAGCTTCATCACTCCAACTCGGCCCAAAATAGATGTTCACTGGGAGCGTCATCACTCCAGCTCGTCCAAACATGTTCACTGGAGCTTCATCACTCCAAAACTCGTCCCTAAACATGTTCACTGGAGGCTTCAAGCATTCACTGTCCCTTAACATGCTTACACTGGAGCTTCATCACTCCAACTCGTCCCAAACAGTGTTCACTGGAGCTTTCATCATATCCAAACTCGTCCCAAATCATGTTCCAAATCCTCTCACTGGATCACTTCCAACATCTAACTCGTCCCAAACATGTTCACTGGAGCTTCATCACTCCAACTCGTCCCAAACATGTTCACTGGAGCTTCATCACTCCAACTCATCCCGAACCTCTCACTGGAGCTTCATCACTCCAACTTATCCAAAACATGTACACTGGGGCTTCATCACTCCAACTCGTCCCAAACATGTTCACTGGAGCTTCATCACTCCAACTCGTCCCAAACATGTTCACTGGAGCTTCATCACTCCAACTCGTCCCAAACCTCTCACTGGAGCTTCATCACTCCAACTCGTCCCAAACCTCTCACTGGAGCTTCATCACTCCAACTCGTCCCAAACCTCTCACTGGAGCTTCATCACTCCAACTCGTCCCAAACATGTTCACTGGAGCTTCATCACTCCAACTCGTCCCAAACATGTTCACTGGAGCTTCATCACTCCAACTCGTCCCAAACATGTTCACTGGAGCTTCATCACTCCAACTCGTCCCAAACATGTTCACTGGAGCTTCATCACTCCAACTCGTCCCAAACATGTTCACTGGAGCTTCTTGACTCCAAACTCGGACCACCAAACATGTTCACCGTGGAGCCCAAACATGTCTCACTGGAGCTTCATCACTCCAACTCGTCCCAAACATGTGCTCTGGAGCTTCATCACTCCAACTCGTCCCAAACATGTTCACTGGAGCTTCTTCATCACTCATCAACTTGACTCGTCCCAAACATGTTCACTGGAGCTACATCACTCCAACTCGTCCCAAACATGTTCACTGGAGCTTCATCACTCCAACTCGTCCCAAACATGTTCACTGGAGCTTCATTACTCCAACTCGTCCCAAACATGTTCACTGGATCTTCATCACTCCAACTCGTCCCAAACATGTTCACTGGATCTTCATCACTCCAACTCGTCCCAAACATGTTCACTGGAGCTTCATCACTCCAACTCGTCCCAAACATGTTCACTGGAGCTTCATCACTCCAACTCGTCCCAAACATGTTCACTGGAGCTTCATCACTCCAACTCGTCCCAAACCTCTCACTGGAGCTTCATCACTCCAACTCGTCCCAAACATGTTCACTGGAGCTTCAATATTCCAACTCGTCAAACTCTGGAGGCTCATCACCAAACGTCCCACATGTTCACTGGAGGAGCTTCATCACTCCAACTCGTCCCAAACATGTTCACTGGAGCTTCATCACTCCAACTCGTCCCAAACATGTTCACTGGAGCTTCATCACTCCAACTCGTCCCAAACATGTTCACTGGAGCTTCATCACTCCAACTCGTCCCAAACATGTTCACTGGAGCTTCATCACTCCAACTCGTCCCGAAGCTTCAATACTCACTGGAAACATGTCACTGGAGCTTCATCACTCCAACTCGTCCCAAACATGTTCACTGGAGCTTCATCACTCCAACTCGTCCCGAACCTCTCACTGGAGCTTCATCACTCCAACTCGTCCCAAACATGTTCACTGGAGCTTCATCACTCCAACTCGTCCTGAACCTCTCACTGGAGCTTCATCACTCCAACTCGTCCCAAAAATGTTAACTGGAGCGTCATCACTCCAAGTCGTCCTGAACATGTTGACTGGAGCTTCATCACTCCAAAATCGTCCCAAACATGTTCATCACTGAGCTTCATCACTCCAACTCGTCCCAAACATGTTCACTGGATCTTCATCATCGTCCAAACAATGTTCAATTTGGAGTCCCAAACTCGTCCCCAACATGTTCACTGGATCATCACTCCAACTCGTCCCAAAAACATGACACTGGAGCTCTCACTCCAACTCGTCCCAAACATCCTCACTTGGAGTAAGAATAGAACTTCATCGCTCCAACTTCACTGGAGCTTCACATGTTCCACATCGTTCCAACTTCATCGCTTGTCAATATACGCAACTCGTCCCAAACATGTTCAATAGAACTTCATCGCTCCAACTCGTCCCAAACATGTTCAATAGAACTTCATCACTCCAACTCGTCCCAAACATGTTCACTGGATCTTCATCATTCCAACTCGTCCCGAACATGTTCACTGGATCTCGTTCCAAACCTCTCACTGGAGCTTCATCACTCCAACTCGTCCCAAACATGTTCACTGGAGCTTCATCACTCCAGCTCGTCCCAAACAAATTCAATAGAGCTTCATTACTCCAACTCATCCCAAGGTCCACCACTCCAGATTCCCCAGTCTGGTGGTGGGCTTTTCCATTCCTTTATTAATCAGTTAGCTGGAATGTTTATGTAGTAGATGACTTGGCAGTAAAATGAGAGCAGTAAGTGATGTACCAGAGAGAGGATCTGAAGTGTAGGACCACACACTGAGATCAGGGTTCCGTTCTTTAATTAGAACCAGTGTCTAAATACTTTCTGGTATGTTGTGTATGTGCCAGTAGAGACTTAACCTCCAGCATGAGCAAACAGAGATGCAAGCCATGAAGGAGAGAGGCATGCAGGGCCTCTGGAGAGTCTGGAGGCCCATCTGGGCGAATAGGCTGATCAGCAGGCCTCAGATCTTCCCTTTGGTCCACAGCAGGTCTTGGCTCATTGAACACACAGTGCTCTTCCACGGCAGAAGCTTGGCTGGTGGAGGGGGGCATCCCTCTGGACAGAGAGCGCCCCTCTACGGTAGAGATGCCACGAGTGGAAGAAATTAAAAGAGGAGTTATGTAAGATGTTTGGCTGTGGAATGAACCCTGGTGACATTGAAGTTCCTTCCGTTCCTCACCAGTACTGAGATGGAACAGCTAGCGTAGGTACTCGTTTCAAAGTGAATGGTGTAGTTTACCCTGAGCTTCGTTAGCTTACACGTACTCACTCAGTAAACATGTATCTGGTGCCTGAAGTTAGCTTCTTTAGTTTTAGCACTGGAGCTACAAGGCTAAAGTGGCTAACAAGCAATGGATGCAATTAGCATGGTGCTAACAGTATGTCTACGCCATTAGAGTGTGTGGAAGTGTGTTCAGTATCTCCAGTAGACTGGATTATGTGGTTTCTGGCACTGTATAACACATTAGCTAAAGTACATTAGCATAGCTAACCACAGTAGCAGCAGACAGTGCCTGGTGTGTGGTGTATATATGTAGATGGTACTCTGTGGTTATACATATAACCGAGTCTGTAGTGTGTAGTAAAAGACAAACCTTACACTGACTTAGTGTAGGGAGACATCCCTGCCATTCAATTCATTCAACTCACACCTAACTACAATACCTCCATCGCCAAATAGTGAAGGCCAAAGTAGACCGAAGACTTTACATTGATATTATTATGTGGTTGGGGTTATTACGTGGTTGGGGTAGCTCAGTGTAACACCACTACTCAGGGTGCTGCCTCTATGTGTGGGAGACTGGGGTTCGAATCCCGGTCTGGGTGACTGTGCTACACCAATAAGAGTCCTTGGGCAAGACTCCTAACACTACGTTGGCCTACCTGTAATCATTAACCTTGTAAGTCACTCTGGATAAGGGTGTCAGTTAAATGCCATAAATGTTATAGATATATAAGTTTTTTTTGTATTTTATTTTAACTTATTACTTAATTTATATTAAAAATATATTTATTATCATTCCTATTATCCTTATTTCATTTTAGTCCTTCATGTTTTTTTCCCAAATAAATGTTATTTTACTTTGTTTAATCTCATTTCTTTTTTATTGAATTATTTTTTATAATGCTTTTATTTGGCTGGTTTAGCTCGCCTATTTATCTTTCCATATTATCTTATGAATTTATTATATTGAGTTTATATTTCAATTAATATTTTATTATATTTTTTACTTCATTTCTTTAATTCTTTTACATTTGATCTTGTTTTAGTTTATTTTTCCAAATTAATTCATTTAGTTTTCCAAATTTCATTTCCATTTCCATTTCTTTTTCAATGCTTTAAGATGTAAATGCTTGGAGGTTCACCCTCACTGTGTTTCCTAGTGAAAATAAAGGTTGGTTGGTTTAGTGTTAACCTTTACACCGAGAACATTCGACTGAATTAGTTTAAACTGCAGGCCAACCTGAACAAACATGATTTACAGTGGTTATATTCTGTAACAGAGGCAGTAATAAACTAAATATATACACAGTTATCATTTATAACATGCTTTCTATTGGCAGGTGTCAGCCCAAAATCTATAATGTAAATCTACAATGTTTTCCTAAAATATGTAGAATTTAATTTTTAAAACCCGCTTTAATGTCACCACTGAAACACTGGACACAGTTTGGGTAGTGTTATGATTGTTTGGGTAGAGATAAAATGGACTGTTCAGTTATTGATTTTAATGAAGTTAGCAGAATGTGAATAAATAAACAGAGCTAGCTCAGTGTCTTCATATCAGTAAGTGACATACCTTCCTGAAAGTGAGGAGTAGCAGCCAGGTGTTCCTGGTTACTGGCCTATTACAACATTCATAACCCCACAATCAAACGCCAGAATCTCGGAGACCTGAGGCGGATAAAGGCTGTAGCTCTCAGACGTCGACCTGCTCGTATATCCTCCGGCACTGAGTGGGCCTCACCTCTCAGACCAGCGTGGGGAGTTACTGTTATTGTCGGGGGAGCGGAAGCGCAGGCTCCGACCGGAGCAGCTCCTCGCGGATACGTCTCGGCGTTCCAGACGCTCCGGCTATCTGTTAACTGTTCCTAAAGCTTCCAGGCCTCCTCATGACACAGAGCAGAGGAACCGGTGGAAGCACACTGTCACTGCCGGGCTTATAAAGGAACTCAGGAAAACAGGTTCATCACTCCGATGGTGTCTGGTGTCAGGGCTGAACAGACTGAAGCCAGTTAGCTACACCTTCATTATCTCCATTAGAACACATGACTGAACGGCCCATTATGTCATACGAACGCTAGAAAGCTAATGAACGGCGGACATCTGTCTTTCAGGGGCGACGGTTCCTAACGGTCCAAGGGTCTTTGCAAGAGTCTATCCCAGTGTTCACTGGGTAGAAGGTTCCTACCGCCAGTCCATCACAGGACAGACGTACTCACTCACACATGGGGGGGCGTAATTCAGCATCTCTAGTTCTCCTGGCCGCATGTGTTTGGACTGTGGAAGGAAACCGGACCACCCATGAGAACAGACAGGACCCTGAATGGCCCTGCCGGGGACTCCAACCATGCCACTCAAATGAAACTCATGATAAATCTAAACAGCTCAGCTTCGTGTACAGAATCCAGCGACAACTGTGTAGACTAGTGTTACCTCCTCGCCCCATCGTTACAGACGTCCGTTCATCTTCATTCAGGAACACAAACTGATCTTCGGGTGTGGCTGCGTCTGTATTCCTGCCAAACCCCGCAGGTTTTTCCACTCCTCCTCTGCAAATGAGCGCGATACTACCACCGCCATGCTTCACATTAGGAATGGTGCTGGTATTTGGTTTGGGGCAAACGCTCTGCCTTCAAACCATGTAGCTCTACGTGTGATGCTTTCCCAAAGGCTTTCGGAATTTGTCGCATGGCCTCTGCCAACCTCTCAGCATGCCTTAGTGTCAGCCTGGCCCAGATGTGGCTTCCCTCTGGTCACTCTCCCACAGAGGCCGGATCTGAGAGGGGCTGATGATTTTGTTGATGTCTGCACAGGCTCTCGTATTTCAGTCTGTGAGCTCTGTGATTCCTTCAGTGACACTTTGCAGACGACTGCCTGTCTCGTCCAGGAGCCCCGTTTGGCGGGCCGGATCTCGGCAGTGTCGGTGTTGTGCCAGTTTCATACAGGGTATTTATTTGTTTGTGTTTTGATGTTATCATGGAATCCAGAGTGGAGTGGTAGCTTTGCTCTCTCCAGAGTACTGTCCTCTTTACGGCTTCATCTGGAAGCTTCCCAGGTGGTTCCTTGGTCTTCCTGATTCACTATGTTGCCAAACGTATTCACTCCCCCATCCAAATCATTGAATCCAGGTGTTCCGATCACTTCCATGGCCATAGGGGTATAAAACCCAGCACCTAGTCATGCAGACTGGTTCTACCGACGTTAGTGAGAGAATGGGTCGCTCTCAGGAGCTCAGTGAACTCCAGCGTGGTACCGTGATAGGACGCCACCTGTGCTACAAGTCCAGTCGTGGAATTGCCTCCTACTAAATATTCCACAGTCCACTGTCAGTGGGATTAGAACACAGTGGGAGTGATTGGAAACGACAGAAAGTGGTAGGATAGTGGTAGAAAACTTGACCTGGCCTTCAAAGAGTCCTGACCTCAACCCACGGAGACTGCGAGCCAGGCCTTCTCGTCCAACATCAGTGTCTGATCTCACCAATGTGCTTCCCATGAACATTAAGAATGGGATGTCACTCCGGTTCATATAGGTGTGAAGGCAGACGAGCGAATACTCGTGGCACTAGAGTGCAGGCCTGATCTGCTGTGGGAGTGAACGAGCGAACTGTCATAGCCGGGAAGTGTTAACCAGTGCCGGCTTTCAGAAATCAGAAATGCATCTGATCTCAGTGAACTCCTGGATAGGTTTAAAGTCGACCCTTGACCTCCTCATCCCTCTGAGGGCTCACAGGAACAGCTCCTAAGAAGACTTCCCCAAACTCCTCTGGCCCAAATCTGGCCCACATTCCCCATTCACATCTGGCCCACTTGCCAGATGGGTTGAGGGCACTTGGGTGGACCGCTCACGGTAGCGAGATCCACCACATTATGGCCACACTTCGGCCATAGGTAGGCCACTCTGCCGTATCTGTGCCAGAAGTGGACCTGATCTGGTTCAGGGACGGGTGGGCCACCTTTGGGCCACATCCACTTGCTTTCTGGGTAGGGGCAGCAATGAGGCCAACTACAACTGTACTCGGACATCGGACTACAACTGTTCTGGGCTGGACTCTGGATTAGCATAGGCGCCAGTGCTGCAGGTGAGTATAACTATGCTGATGAAGTCCAGAGTCTCCGTCCGGACACTAAACAGACGCAGTTATTTCTGATACAAGAGACCATGAAGCTCTATTTCAACAGCACAGATTGCCTGCCGGGTTTCAGCTGGCCAGGAGACAAGCCAGGACATAAAACACTGTTATATTGGTGGGATTAAATCCATACGGCCAAGGTTTTATTTCCCCCACCTGTTGCTGGGTGACGGACGCGAGAGTAGACAGCCGGCCAACCCAGGAGAAGGAAAAAAACATATTCCTAAAAGGAAAAGGAGAGGGAGCTGGAGGACGCTGTCGCCCTGGGAGAAGGAGTGTGTTCCTGTGGAGAGATTTCCCAGTGTAAACACGGCCGCGCTGCGTCGCCGAGGACTGCCCTGCCTCTGCCTCTGCCTCGCTCCATCATCTAAATATTATGACACTGAACATGACAGGACGTACCTGCCAGAGACCCTGCCTTACCCTTTACTCTCAGCGTCCCTGGGCATCGGGGACACCCAGGAGATCCCGGTGGGCGCTGCTGGGTGCTGAGTGGCTAGCACGCTAGTTCCGTGGTTGTTGTCCCGTGTTGCTGTATTGGTCAGTAGATCGGTTCATGCAGCTGGCCACTTTATTAGAAACGCCTACCTTGTGCTTTCACTAGCTGGCCACTTTATTAGAAACGCCTACCTTGTGCATTCACTAACTGGCCACTTTATTAGAAACGCCCACCTTGTGCATTCACTAACTGGCCACTTTATTAGAAACGCCTACCCTGTGCTTTCACTAACTGGCCACTTTATTAGAAACGCCCACCTTGTGCTTTCACTAACTGGCCACTTTATTAGAAACGCCCACCTTGTGCTTTCACTAACTGGCCACTTTATTAGAAACGCCTACCTTGTGCTTTCACTAACTGGCCACTTTATTAGAAACGCCCACCTTGTGCTTTCACTAACTGGCCACTTTATTAGAAACACCTCCCCTGTGTTTTTACTAACTGGCCACTTTATTAGAAACGCCTACCTTGTACATTCACTAACTGGCCACTTTATTAGAAACACCTCCCCTGTGCTTTCACTAACTGGCCACTTTATTAGAAACACCCACCTTGTGCTTTCACTAACTGGCCACTTTATTAGAAACACCCATCTTGTGCTTTCACTAACTGGCCACTTTATTAGAAACACCCACCGTGTGCTTTCACTAACTGGCCACTTTATTAGAAACACCTCCCCTGTACATTCACTAACTGGCCATTTTATTAGAAACACCCACCTTGTGCTTTCACTAACTGGCCACTTTATTAGAAACACCCACCTTGTGCATTTACTAACTGACTCGGGTGGTTGTGTACGTTGGGAAGATGCTCTAACACTGGCCTACAGACACGCCCACTGACTGCGACAGACTGACTTCGGGCTGTATGTGACGTATGACACTGATGCCTGAAGCCTACAGACATGACTGGAAAACGAGGGATGATGGCTGTATGTGACCTTGACCCTGTTAAACCCAGTTGCTAGAGGGTCATTTCCCGTCTTCACCCTCCTTCTCTTTCTCCTCTTCCTCTCCTTCTCTTGCTCTTCTCTTCCTCTCCTTCTACTTTTT
Source organism: Prochilodus magdalenae (assembly GCA_024036415.1). Taxonomy (NCBI): domain Eukaryota; kingdom Metazoa; phylum Chordata; class Actinopteri; order Characiformes; family Prochilodontidae; genus Prochilodus; species Prochilodus magdalenae. Next base: position 155,650 of record JAMWET010000118.1, on the reverse strand, counting down.
TCCCTTTTCTTCCTCTTCTTGCTCTTCCTTGTCTTTTTCCTCTTCCTCTTTATCTTCCTCTTCTCCTTCTTGTCCTCATGGGTAATGAAGTGCAGACCACACTCCATGCTGTGCTGGGGATGTTCAGAGCTATTTGGGGTTATTTTTTACTCCACCTCTTTTCAGACAAGCCACGCCCCCTTCTCTGGAACTGGCTTGTAGTTCTCCCTCACAAGCAGTCCATCCTTATGTGGCTCCACCGACCTATTGCTGCGCCTGGGCGGGGCCTGTCTGAATAGGGGTGGGTAAAGAAGTGCATGTGGAAGCAGAGCGGTGGAGGAGCTCCAGTGCGGGCTGAATGGTGGAGCAGCCATGGCAGAGAGGAGTCAGGAGAAAGGGGATTTACCACGGTCCTCCTCACGGCTGGAGTAAAACTGCGGCTCAATGGAGCCTCCCTGCAAGTTCTCCAGGTGCGTTGAGTCTGTTACGGTTCTTCAGACGGCTTTAAGCAGTGTTCTGTCTGGAGGGGGATTCGGAACCTGTTGCACGGGCAGAGAGAGGGGCTTGTTTACGGGGTCTTTCTGAAGCGCTGATGTTTGGAGCTGGTGTTTACAGTAAGGTCCAGACTTCAGGGTACGTTACTGACGGGACCCTTCCCTCCATGTTTCTGT
>JAMWET010000118.1:130000-150000 GCA_024036415.1 Prochilodus magdalenae | reverse complement strand
TGTTGAACATTGCTGTGAGGATTTGATTGAGTATTAGTGAGGTCAGGTACTGATGTTGAACATTGCTGTGAGGATTTGATTGAGCATTAGTGAGGTCAGGAGATGATGGTGGAACATTGCTGTGAGGATTTGGTAGAGCATTAGTGAAGTCAGGAGATGATGGTGGAACATTGCTGTGAGGATTTGGTAGAGCATTAGCGAGGTCAGAAGACGATATTGGAACATTGCTGTGAGGATTTGGTAGAGCATTACTGCGGTTCGTGGAGGGAGTCGAGTGAGAAGCCTCAGTGCGTCTCTCGTTCAGCGTTGGGCACATTTCAGAGAGCCTTCATTCCGAAACAGCCGCTGATGACAAGATGCTCATCCTTCTTTCCACATCAGTGGAGGTGCAGATCTGTGCTCTCCTCAGGTTCCCTCCGCAGAACCGGTCTGAGCCGAGTCCTGTTTATCCTTCAGGTCCCTTCATTTACATTCCTCCACATACTCTATAATATTTACATCTCTGGTTTTGGCTCCAACTTCACTCATAATGCATAGGACTGGGGCTGGACTGTGGACCACGTGGGGGCTTGAAGGGGTTCTGGATGTAGCCACATCAGTGTTCAGACCCTCCTACATCAGAGAACTGGTCCAGATTTGGTGGAGGCCTTCCCTGGCACAGTTCCGAGGAGAATTCCCTGTAGACTGGGATTGTATCCACTGCTGGTAGACCCGTATGACCATACGCTTCCACACACCTGCAGATTCAGCTACTTCCTCACTCAATGGTCTTTGGCCACGCCCACATGCAGTCTCTCCTTTTAGCCAATCATTAACATCTGCTCTGGAGCCATTTTCCACACATGGGCCGAGACATTCCCTGCACTGTAGCACCTCCTCCCAATCTATGGATCCCGTCACTCACACCCCACAGGGGTTTATAGCCCCATCGTCCTCATACAGCGCCATCTGCAGGAGCCTGAAGGTACTACCACCCTAAACACACAAGGTGACTCATTTATAGCCCGGTGAGCTTACTTGCGTCCTAGTACCTTGACTTGGAATATGACACGGAATATATGAACGGACTCTCAAACCTGGAACAGCATTTTGTAATTCCAGTACATTAATTCCGTTTTCCAATCCATAAATAAAATCACCATGCTTCCGAAACAGAACCACGTCTGCCACAGTAAGGCTAGGCAGGCTAAGCTAGCGTAGCTTCCTATGCTAACACAGCTTTCACACCCCGGGTTTTGGCTCCAGTGATCTTAATAACTCGGCTCCACATGATCATGGTTTACGCACAGCCGTGAGTCAAGCTGGCTTCAGAGAATTCCGGTTTACTGAGCGAGGAGCTAGGAGGAGCTGGGCCATGGAGGCACTGGGCTGGATTCGGGGAAGCTTTGTCTTCAGCCTCCATCAGATATAACTGATGTTTACATCTTTACTTGAGGTTAGCCTGGAGCAGAGATGCTCCTCTGATAAGGTCCTCCGGTTTCAGGGCCTGCTGCTAATCCCAAAGAATTCCTTGCTGTACGTTCCCATCAGAGACGCTTAGTAGTCAAACAGGAACCAGCCAGGAAGGGATGAGTGGGGAGTGAGAGAACAAACCTAAACTATGAACCCCATACGCCCATACACCATTTCCATCTGGGGGGCTAGATCCAGACGGCCGGGGACGGGGGGAGGTTGGTGCTGCCGGCCAGGGTTTTCGGGAACACCATGGAACACCACTGTAGCCCAGGACTTGGGACCGAAGGATGGTGGCTGGCATCTTTGTACACTCACTCTGATCTGAAAACCTTCGTCATAGAGTCCTGCCACTAGAAGTCCCAGCCACAGATGCCCCGCCCACACGTAGGCGGAGCGTCAGATGTCTTTAGTGCATTAACCTGGACACACTGTCAGGATTCCGGACGCTGGCTTGTTCCAGCTATGCTAAAGTGATTCCCGTGCCCGATCAGGGGACTTGCGGTTGCGACTTGGGGCCTCTGTCTGAAAATGTCCCACCTTGTTTGCCAGTTTGAAGGCACCAGAATGTCGTTCCCAGGTGGAACATCGGGAATACCGTTGTCGGGAATACTCGGATCTGCTGAGCTGACTGTGTGGTCTTCCTCCCTCTCTACAGATCGTAGGTGAATAGCTTCTACGACCAACATGAGTTGGAGCTTTCTCACACGTCTCCTGGAGGAGATCCATAACCACTCCACCTTCGTGGGGAAGGTGTGGCTCACGGTCCTCATCGTCTTCCGCATCGTGCTGACGGCCGTGGGTGGAGAGTCCATCTACTCGGACGAGCAGACCAAGTTCACCTGCAACACCAAGCAGCCCGGCTGCGACAACGTGTGCTACGACTCGTTCGCCCCGCTCTCGCACGTCCGCTTCTGGGTCTTCCAGATCATCATGATCTCCACGCCTTCCGTCATGTACCTGGGCTACGCCATCCACAAGATCGCCCGGACCTCGGAGGAGGAGCGCCGCAAGCAGCAGCGGCAGCACAGGAGGGGCCGCAGGAGCAGGTGGAGGTCGGGCCATCACCTGGAGGAGATTATGGAGGAGGAGGAGGATGATGATGATGCGGAGCCGATGATCTACGAGGAGGCGCTGGAGGTACTGAGGCACCGACACTGTTCCTTCATCCCTTCATTCCTCTATCCATCGCCAACACTGTTCCTTCACCCCTTCATTCCTCTATCCATCGCCAACACTGTTCCCTCATCCCTTCATTCCTTCATCCATCACCAACACAGTTCCTTCATCCCTTCATTCCTCTATCCATCGCCAACACTGTTCCTTCATCCCTTCATTCCTTCATCCATCACCAACACTGTTCCTTCACCCCTTCATTCCTCTATCCATCACCAAAACTGTTCCTTCACCCCTTCATTCCCCTGTCATCACCACACTGTTCCTTTCATTCCTCTATCCATCCGCCAACACTGTTTCCTTCATCCCTTCATTCCTCTGATCCATCACCAACACTGTTCCTTCACCCCTTCATTCCTCTATCCATCGCCAACACTGTTCCTTCATCCCTTCATTCCTCTATCCATCACCAACACTGTTCCTTCACCCCTTCATTCCTCTATCCATCACCAACACTGTTCCTTCACCCCTTCATTCCTCTATCCATCGCCAACACTGTTCCTTCATCCCTTCATTCCTCTATCCATCACCAACACTGTTCCTTCATCCCTTCATTCCTCTATCCATCACCAACACTGTTCCTTCATCCCGTAAGATTCCTTCTATCCATCACCAACACTGTTCCTTCATTCCCTTCATTCCTCTATCCATCATCACACACTGTTTCTTCACCCCTTCATTCCTCTAATCCATCACCAAAACTGGTCCTTCATCCCTTCATTCCTCTATCCATCACCAACACTGTTCCTTCATCCCTTCAATTCCTCTATCCATCACCAACCACTGTTCCTTCTCCCTTTTACGGATCATCCTTCCCAACACTGTTCACCCCTTCATTCCTCTATCCATCACCAACACTGTTCCTTCATCCCTTCATCCCTTCATCCATCACCAACACTGTTCCTTCACCCCTTCATTCCTCTATCCATCACCAACACTGTTCCTTCATCCCTTCATCCCTTCATCCATCACCAACACTGTTCCTTCCTTCATTCCTCTATCCATCACCAACACTTTTCCTTCATCCCTTCATCCATCACCAACACTGTTCCTTCATCCCTTCATTCCTCTATCCATCACCAACACTGTTCCTTCATCCCTTCATCCCTTCATTCCATATCATCCAACCTGTTCCTTCATTCATTCCTCTATCCATCACCAACACTGTTCCTTCATACCTTCATACATCACCAACACTGTTCCTTCACCCCTTCATTCCTTCATCCATCACCAACACTGTTCCTTCACCCCTTCATTCCTCTATCCATCACCAACACTGTTCCTTCATCCCTTCATTCCTTTATCCATCACCAACACTGTTCCTTCACCCCTTCATTCCTTCATCCATCACCAACACTGTTCCTTCATCCCTTCATTCCTCTATCATCACCAACACTGTTCCTTCATCCCTTCATTCCTCTATCCATCACCAACACTGTTCCTTCATCCCTTCATTCCTCTATCCATCACCAACACTGTTCCTTCATCCCTTCATTCCTCTATCCATCACCAACACTGTTCCTTCATCCCTTCATTCCTCTATCCATCACCAACACTGTTCGTTCTTCCTATCATTCCTTTATCCATCACCAACACTGTTCCTTCACCCCTTCATTCCTTCATCCATCACCAACACTGTTCCTTCATCCCTTCATCCAACACTGTTTCCTTCATCCCTTCACTCCTCTATCCATCACCAACACTGTTCCTTCATCCCTTCATTCCCTTCCATCCCAACACTGTCATCCATCACCAACACCAACACTGTTCCTTCATCCCTTCATTCCTCTATCCATCGCCAACACTGTTCCTTCATCCCTTCATCCCTTCATCCATCACCAACACTGTTCCTTCATCCCTTCATTCCTCTATCCATCACCAACACTGTTCCTTCATCCCTTCATTCCTTCATCCATCACCAACACTGTTCCTTCATCCCTTCATTCCTTCATCCATCACCAACACTGTTCCTTCACCCCTTCATTCCTCTATCCATCACCAACACTGTTCCTTCACCCCTTCATTCCTCTATCCATCACCAACACTGTTCCTTCATCCCTTCATTCCTCTATCCATCACCAACACTGTTCCTTCACCCCTTCATTCCTCTATCCATCACCAACACAGTTCCTTCATCCCTTCACTCCTCTAACCATCACCAACACGGTTCCTTCACCCCTTCATTCCTCTATCCATCACCAACACTGTTCCTTCATCCCTTCATTCCTCTATCCATCACCAACACTGTTCCTTCACCCCTTCATTCCTCTATCCATCACCAACACTGTTCCTTCATCCCTTCATTCCTCTATCCATCACCAACACTGTTCCTTCACCCCTTCATTCCTTCATCCATCACCAACACTGTTCCTTCATCCCTTCACTCCTCTATCCATCACCAACACTGTTCCTTCACCCCTTCATTCCTCTATCCATCACCAACACTGTTCCTTCATCCCTTCACTCCTCCACCCATCACCAACACTGATCCTTCATCCCTTCACTCCTCCACCCATCACCAACACTGCTCCTTCACCCCTTCACTCCTCTATCCATCACCAACACTGTTCCTTCACCCCTTCATTCCTTCATCCATCACCAACACTGCTCCTTCATCCCTTCACTCCTTCATCCATCACCAAACATTGTTCATTCATCCCTTCATTCCTTTATCAGAACACCAACACTGTTCCATCATCCATTCATTCCTCATCCACCAACAACTGTTCCTTCATCCCTTCATTCCTTCATCCATCACCAACACTGTTCCTTCATCCCTTCATCCTTTATCCATCACCAACACTGTTCCTTCTTCCATTCACTCCTTCATCCATCACCAACACTGTTCCTTCATCCCTTCATTCCTTCATCCATCACCAACACTGTTCCTTCACCCCTTCATTCCTTCATCCATCACCAACACAGTTCCTTCACCCCTTCATTCCTCTATCCATCGCCAACACTGTTCCTTCATCCCTTCATTCCTCTATCCATCACCAACACTGTTCCTTCATCCCTTCATTCCTTTATCCATCGCCAACACTGTTTCTTCATCCCTTCACTTTCCTCATCATACCAACACGGTTCCTTCATCCCCTTCATTCCTTTATCCATCACCAACACTGTTCCCTCATCCCTTCATTTCCTCTGCATCCATCATCCATACACACTGTTCCTTTACATCCCTTCATTCCTTCATCCATTCACCAACACTGTCCTTCATCCCCTTCATTCCTCTATCCATCACCAACACTGTTCCTTCATCCCTTCATTTCCTCCAGATATCCATTACACCAACACTGTTCCTTCTCACCCTCTTCATTCCTCTATCCATCACCAACACTGTTCCTTCACCCCTTCCTCCTCTATCCATCCCTTCCTTCATTCACTCCTCTATCCATCACCAACACTGTCCCTTCATCCCTTCACTCCTCTATCCATCACCAACACTGTTCCTTCATCCCTTCATTCCTCTATCCATCACCAACACTGTTCCTTCATCCCTTCATTCCTCTATCCATCACCAACACTGTTCCTTCATCCCTTCATTCCTCTATCCATCACCAACACTGTTCCTTTCAGCCCTTCATTCCTTCATACCATCACCAACACTGTTCCTTCCATCCTTCATTCCTTTTATCCATCACCAACACTGTTCACTTCATCCCTTCATTCCTCTCCATCACCATACACCAACACTGTTCCTTCATCACCCTCACTCATTCCTTTATCCATCACCAACACTGTTCCCTCATCCCTTCATTCCTCTATCCATCACCAACACTGTTCCTTCATCCCTTTCATTCCTCTATCCATCACCAACACTGTTCCTTCACCCCTTCATTCCTCTATCCATCACCAACACTGTTCCTTCACCCCTTCATTCCTCTATCCATCACCAACACTGTTCCTTCACCCCTTCATTCCTCTATCCATCACCAGCACTGTTCCTTCACCCCTTCATTCCTCTATCCATCACCAACACTGTTCCTTCACCCCTTCATTCCTCTATCCATCACCAACACTGTTCCTTCATCCCTCATCATCCATCTCATCCATCACCAACACACTGTTCGTAAATCATCCCTCATTCCTTCATATCCATCACCAAACACTGTTCCTTCACCCCTTCATGTCCTCTATCCATCACCCAACACTGTTCCTTCAACCCCCTTCATTCCTCTCATCCATCACCAACACTGTTCCTTCACCCCTTCATTCCTCTATCCATCACCATAACACTGTTCCTTCAACCCCTTCATTTCCTTCATTCCATCACCAACACTGTTCTTCATCCCTTTCATTCCTTCATCCATCACCAACACTCTTTTCTAATCATCCCTTCTCACATTCACTATCCATCACCAACACTGTTCCTTCATCCCTTCATTCCTCTATCCATCACCAACAGTCTTCCTTCATCCCTTCATTCCTTTATCCATCACCAACACTCTTCCTTCAACCCTTCATTCCTCTATCCATCACCAACACTGTTCCTTCATCCCTTCATTCCTTTATCCATCACCAACACTGTTCCTTCATCCCTTCATTCCTTTATCCATCACCAACACTGTTCGTTCTTCCTATCATTCCTTTATCCATCACCAACACTGTTCCTTCACCCCTTCGTTTCTTTATGCATCACCAACACTGTTCCTTCACCCCTTCATTCCTTTATCCATCACCAACAATGTTCCTTCATCCCTTCATTCCTTCATCCATCACCAACACTGTTCCTTCATCCCTTCATCCCTTTATCCATCATCAACTGTTCTGTTAAGATGTTCTGAAGACTCCAGTATTAGTTTTGGGTGGTGTAACCTCTGTCCTGTCGAAATCAGATGACAGCTCCACCCCTTTGATATTTCCCCCTTCTGGAGATCCACTTGGTGCTGGAATAAGGAACTGATAGCACCATGTTTATACATTCCAGAGAAATCTAAGTTCATTATTTCTGTATTTAATGAAGTGTAAAGTATTCAGTCACATATCAGGTTTTCTAATATACAATATTTGACAAGTTCAATTGCAGTGCCGCCTTTTTCTAAACAACCCGATAAAATGGACCGTTAAACTCGGTGTGTTTACAACACCCACAAATTTAAGGAGTGTAATAAAAAGGGAAAGCACCGCCTACTGCGCATCCAAACACTCTTCCTTATATGAACAAACACACTTGGTCAATAAAACCTGATCCTTGTCCTTATTTTGATTCTCGAGGTTCAGGAGACCAAGCCGGAGGTGGAGAAGAGTTCTGCTCCAGGTCCTGCCAAGCACGATGGCCGCCGCAGGATCATGCAGGAGGGCCTGATGAGGATCTATGTCCTCCAGCTGCTGTCCCGTGCCGTGTTTGAGGTGGGATTCCTTGCGGGTCAGTACCTGCTTTACGGATTCCGCGTGAGTCCCTCCTATGTGTGCAACAAGGTACCCTGCCCACACAAGGTGGACTGCTTTGTGTCGCGACCGACGGAGAAAACCATCTTCCTGCTCATCATGTACGTGGTGAGCTGCCTCTGTCTGGTGCTAAATCTGTGCGAAATGTTCCACCTGGGGATCGGTGCATTCCGGGACACGATCCGCAAGCGCCGGAGCCAGGGCCGTACCCATTCCTACGGCTACCCATACTCCAGGAATATTCCGGCCTCTCCGCCGGGGTACAACCTCGTGATCAAGTCCGACAAACCCGCAATCCGCATGGCCAACAGCTTGCTCTCCCATGACCAGAACTTGACCGGAGTCGGGCAGGAGCAGCACTGCACCAGCCCAGATGAGAACATTCCGTCAGATCTGGCCAGCTTGCACCGTCACCTGCGGGTGGCACAGGAGCAACTGGACATGGCCTTTCAAACGTACAACGCCAAAAACCCTCAGACATCCAGAACCAGCAGTCCAACCTCCGGGGCCACTGTGGCAGAGCAGAACCGGGTCAACACGGCCCAAGAAAAGCAGGGCGCCCGGCCCAAAGCCGCCCCAGAGAAGACTGGGACAATAGTGAAAAATGGAAAGACTTCGGTGTGGATTTAGGAACTCTCGGACCGCCAAGGGCGTCGCTGGCATAGACTTTTGTAGAACACGTTATCCGGTTCTGGAAACTCAAACAACTCCTCGATCTAGTCATCCTGTGAGGAGACAGGAGGATGCAGGAGCGGCATCCCGGTCCTCTCAAAGCATCTTGTAGTGCTTACCAACCCTCAGAGTAGCTCTTAGTGCACTGACTGATCCGTGTGTTGAGTAGTTTTGAAGCATGCACCAGTCAGATGAGGTGTTTCGTTAATGGACTGTGGACTGAATTAATTTATTTCATCTTTGTTGAGCTGTTGAGATTCTGTCCGAGCAAGGACATGCTACGATAGCTTGATCAGCCTGTCGCGGTATCATCTTCACCCGGTCTTAAGGACATGCAACCCCCGGACATCTGGACACTCGGCTACAATTCACGAAGCGGTGTGATGAACAAGACTCGAGTTGGGGCCCTGTTGGAAAGCGTGGGGGGTCAGCTCAGTGTGCGATGGACGGGTGGACATGGTGCCGTTGAGATTTCCTGACGGTGGTAGAGTATCTGTACACTGAACACTGTAGGATAGGACCACTAACACGCCCACAGTAACGCTGTGTGAGGGCTGTAGTATTTATTTCGTAGCACTGGAACAGGAGGAGGAACACTGTAACGTTTAACACTGTAAATAAATACAGGACTACTTTTAGAGTCTAGACCTTTAGACAACTTAGAAACCCAGACGGAACCATCCTGCCGTTCTCCCGAGAGCCGTTCTAGAGTATGCAGTGAGGGACAGTATACAGGGACACTGGGGGACCAGGACTGTCTTACAATGTGCAATAAGGCCAAATGGTTTAACCTGCCGCGTCCTCGAGTCCTGAGGTCCTGCAGTCCACACCGTACGAGAGTACATCAAGGTCTAGATATTTTAAAGGCTATGCAACCCGACGCAGAGGATTTGGGTTCTATGCAACGTGTGACTTGTTCCGTGATGCAGTTCTGCCGTCGGAGTTGATCTTCCCTGATGTGCCTTTACTGGTTATGATTGTAAGAGTGATGTGATTTCTTCATAACTAACATCATAATAAATGTAGGACTAACTCAACAGTCTGGACTGGGCTTCATTTACAGAACTCAGCTCCACCCATTCAGCCTACAGCACTTCAGCTCCACCCATTCAGCCTACAGCACTTCAGCTCCACCCATTCAGCCTACAGCAGGTCAGCTCCACACATTCAGCATACAGCAGGTCAGCTCCACACATTCAGCATACAGCAGGTCAGCTCCACACAGTTAGCCTACAGCACTACAGCTCCACCCATTCAGCCTACAGCAGGTCAGCTCCACACAGTCAGCCTACAGCACTACAGCTCCACCCATTCAGCCTACAGCACTTCAGCTCCACCCATTCAGCCTACAGCAGGTCAGCTCTACTCATTCAGCCTACAGCACTTCAGCTCCACCCATTCAGCCTACAGCAGGTCAGCTCCACACAGTCAGCCTACAGCACTACAGCTCCACCCATTCAGCCTACAGCAGGTCAGCTCCACACAGTCAGCCTACAGCACTACAGCTCCACCCATTCAGCCTACAGCACTTCAATTCCACTCATTTAGCCTAAAGCACTTCAGCTCCACCCATTCAGCTTACAGCGGGTCAGCTCCACCCATTCAGCCTACAACACTTCAGCTCCACCCATTGAGCATAAAGCAGGTAAGCCCCACCCATGCAGTCTACAGAAGTTCAGCTCCACCCATTGAGCATACAGCAGGTAAGCGCCACCCACGCAGTCTACAGCACTTCAGCTCCACCCATTCAGCCTACAGCAGGTCAGCTCCACACATTCAGCCTACAGCACTTCAGCTCCACCCATTCAGCCTATAGCAGGTCAGCTCCACACATTCAGCCTACAGCACTTCAGCTCCACCCATTCAGCCTACAGCAGGTCAGCTCCACACATTCAGCATACAGCAGGTCAGCTCCACCCATTCAGCCTACAGCAGGTCAGCTCCACACATTCAGCATACAGCAGGTCAGCTCTACTCATTCAGCCTACAGCAGGTCAGCTCTACTCATTCAGCCTACAGCAGGTCAGCTCCAACCTTTCAGCCTACAGTGGGTCAGCTCCACCCATTCAGCCTACAGCAGATCAGCTCCACCCATTCAGCATACAGCAGGTCAGCCCTACCCATTCTACAGCAGGTTAGCTCCACTCATTCAGCAGGTCAGATCCACCCATTCAGCCTACAGCACTTCAGCTTCACCCATTCAGCCTACAGCAGGTCAGCTCCACCCATGCAGCCTACAGCACTTCAGCTCCACCGATTCAGCCTACAGCACTTCAGCTCCACCTATTCTACAGCAGGACAGCTCCACTCATTCAGCAGGTCAGCTCCACACATTCAGCCTACAGGACTTCAGCTCCAACCATCAGTATAGAGCACTTCAGCTCCACCCATTCAGCCTACAGCACTACAGCTCCACCTATTCAGCCCACAGCACTTCAGCTCCACCCATTCAGCCTACAGCACTTCAGCTCCACCCATTCAGCCTACAGCACTTCAGCTTCACCCATTCTACAGCACTTCAGCTCCACCCATTCAGCCTACAGCACTTCAGCTCCACACATTCAGCCTACAGCACTTCAGCTCCACCCATTCAGCCTACAGCACTACAGCTCCACCTATTCAGCCTACAGCACTTCAGCTCCACCCATTCAGCCTACAGCACTTCAGCTCCACCCATTCAGCCTACAGCACTTCAGCTTCACCCATTCTACAGCAGGTCAGCTTTACCCATTCAGCCTACAAAACTCAGTCCACCTTTCAGCCTACAGCAGGTCAGCTCCACCCATTCAGCCTACAGCACTTCAGTTCCACCCATTCAGCCTACAGCACTACAGCTCCACCCATTCAGCCTACAGCACTTCAGTTCCACCCATTCAGCCTAAAGCACTTCAGCTCCACCCATTCAGCTTACAGCAGGTCAGCTCCACCCATTCAGCCTACAACACTTCAGCTCCACCCATTGAGCATAAAGCAGGTAAGGCTCACCCATGCAGTCTTCAGAAGTTCAGCTCCACCCATTAAGCATACAGCAGGTAAGCGCCACCCATGCAGTCTACAGCAGGTCAGCTCCACCCATTCAGCCTACAGCACTTCAGCTCCACCCATTCTACAGCAGGTCAGCTCCACCCATTCAGCCTACAGCACTTTAGCTCCACCCATTCAGCCTACAGCACTTCAGCTCCACCCATTCAGCCTACAATGGGTTAGCTCCACCCTTTCAGCCTACAGCAGGTCAGCTCCTCCCATTCAGCCTACAGCATTTCAGCTCCACCCATTCAGCCTACAGCACTTCAGCTCCACCTCTTCAGCCTACAGCAGGTCAGCTCCACACATTCAGCCTACAGCACTTCAGCTCCACCCTTTCAGCCTACAGCACTTCAGCTCCACCCATTCAGCCTACAGCACTTCAGCTCCACCCATTCAGCCTACAGCACTTCAGCTCCACACTTTCAGCCTACAGCACTTCAGCTCCACCCATTCAGCCTACAGCACTTCAGCTCCACCCATTCAGCCTACAGCACTTTAGCTCCACCCATGCCATCTACAGAAGTTCAGCTCTACACATTCAGTATATAGCAGGTCAGCTCCACCCATTCAGCCTACAGCAGGTCAGCTCCACCCATTCTACAGCAGGTTAGCACCACTCCTTCAGCATACAGCAGGTCAGCTCTAGTCATTCGACCTACAGCAGCTCAGCTCCACCCATGCAGCCTACAGAAGGTGAGCTCCACCCATTCAGCCTACAGCAGTTTAGCTCCACCCATTTAGCCTACAGCAGGTCAGCTCCACCCATGCAGCCTACAGCACTTCAGCTCCACCGATACAGCCTACAGCTCTTCAGCTCCACCTATTCTACAGCAGGTCAGCTCCACTCATTCAGCAGGTCAGCTCCACACATTCAGCCTACAGCACTTCAGCTCCAACCATTCAGCATAGAGCACTTCAGCTCCACCCAGGCAGTCTACAGAAGTTCAGCTCCACACATTCAGCACACAGCAGGTCAGCTCTACTCATTCGGCAACAGCAGGTCAGCTCCACCTCTTTAGCATACAGCACTTTAGCTCCACCCATTCAGCCTACAGCACTTTAGCTACACCCATGCAATCAACAGCAATTCAGCTCCACCCATTCAGCATACAGATGTTCAACTCCTACCTTGAAGTCTACAGCAATAGTGCTCCATCCATTCAGTCTATAGCTGTTTAGCTCCATCTGTTCAACCTACAGAAGTTTAGCTCCATCTGTTCAGCATACAGAAGTTTAGCTCCATCTGTTCAGCATACAGAAGTTTAGCTCCATCTGTTTAGCCTATAGAAGTTTAGCTCCATCCATTCAGCATACAGACATTTAGCTCCATTTGTTCAGCATACAGAGGTTTAGCTCCATCTGTTCAGCCTACAGCATTTAACTCCATCTGTTCAGCCTACAGAAGTTTGGCTCCATCTGTTCAGCCTATAGAAGTTTAGCTCCATCTGTTCAGCATACAGTCATTTAGCTCCATCTGTTCGGCCTATAGAAGTTTAGCTCCATCTGTTCAGCCTATAGAAGTTTAGCTCCATCTGTTCAGCATACAGAAGTTTAGCTCCATCTGTTCAGCATACAGAAGTTTAGCTCCATCTGTTCAGCTTATAGACGTTTAGCTCCATCTGTTCAGCCTACAGAAGTTTAGCTCCATCTGTTCAGCATACAGAAGTTTAGCTCCACCTGTTCAGCCTATAGAAGTTTAACTCCATCTGTTCAGCATACAGAAGTTTAGCTCCACCTGTTCAGCTTATAGACGTTTAGCTCCACCTGTTCAGCCTACAGAGGTTTAGCTCCATCTGTTCAGCATACAGACGTTTAGCTCCATCTGTTCAGCATACAGAAGTTTAGCTCCACCTGTTCAGCATACAGAAGTTTAGCTCCACCTGTTCACCCTACAGAAATTTAGCTCCATCTGTTCAGCCTACAGAAGTTTAGCTCCATCTGTTCAGCCTATAAAAGTTTAGCTCCATCTGTTCAGCCTATAGAAGTTTAGCTCCATCTGTTCAGCATACAGAAGTTTAGCTCCATCTGTTCAGACTATAGAAGTTTAGCTCCATCTGTTCAGCCTACAGAAGTTTAGCTCCATCTGTTCAGCATACAGAAGTTTAGCTCCACCTGTTCAGCCTATAGAAGTTTAGCTCCATCTGTTCAGCATACAGACGTTTAGCTCCATCTGTTCAGCCTATAGAAGTTTAGCTCCATCTGTTCAGCCTATAGAAGTTTAGCTCCATCTGTTCAGCCTATAGAAGTTTAGCTCCATCTGTTCAGCATACAGAAGTTTAGCTCCATCTGTTCAGCATACAGACGTTTAGCTTCATCTGTTCAGCCTATAGAAGTTTAGCTCCATCTGTTCAGCCTATAGAAGTTTAGCTCCATCTGTTCAGCCTATAGAAGTTTAGCTCCATCTGTTCAGCATACAGAAGTTTAGCTCCATCTGTTCAGCATACAGAAGTTTAGCTCCACCTGTTCAGCCTATAGAAGTTTAGCTCCATCTGTTCAGCATACAGAAGTTTAGCTCCACCTGTTCAGCCTATAGAAGTTTAGCTCCATCTGTTCAGCCTACAGAAGTTTAGCTCCATCTGTTCAGCATACAGAAGTTTAGCTCCACCTGTTCTGCCTATAGAAGTTTAGCTCCATCTGTTCAGCATACAGAAGTTTAGCTCCACCTGTTCAGCCTATAGAAGTTTAGCTCCATCTGTTCAGCCTACAGAAGTTTAGCTCCATCTGTTCAGCCTACAGAAGTTTAGCTCCATCTGTTCAGCCTATAGAAGTTTAGCTCCATCTGTTCAGCATACAGAAGTTTAGCTCCATCTGTTCAGCCTACAGAAGTTTAGCTCCATCTGTTCAGCCTACAGAAGTTTAGCTCCATCTGTTCAGCATACAGAAGTTTAGCTCCACCTGTTCAGCCTATAGAAGTTTAACTCCATCTGTTCAGCATACAGAAGTTTAGCTCCATCTGTTCATCTTATAGACGTTAAGCTCCATCTGTTCAGCCTACAGAAGTTTAGCTCCATCTGTTCAGCCTACAGAGGTTTAGCTCCATCTGTTCAGCCTATAGAAGTTTAGCTCCACCTGTTCAGCATACAGAAGTTTAGCTCCATCTGTTCAGCCTATAGAAGTTTAGCTCCATCTGTTCAGCCTATAGAAGTTTAGCTCCATCTGTTC
Organism: Prochilodus magdalenae; assembly: GCA_024036415.1. Classification (NCBI taxonomy): domain Eukaryota; kingdom Metazoa; phylum Chordata; class Actinopteri; order Characiformes; family Prochilodontidae; genus Prochilodus; species Prochilodus magdalenae. Next base: position 135,117 of record JAMWET010000118.1, on the reverse strand, counting down.
AGCCTATAGAAGTTTAGCTCCATCTGTTCAGCATACAGATGTTTAGCTCCATCTGTTCAGCGTACAGAAGTTTAGCTCCATCTGTTCAGCCTATAGAAGTTTAGCTCCACCTGTTCAGCATACAAAAGTTTAGCTCCATCTGTTCAGCCTATAGAGGTTTAGCTCCATCTGTTCAGCCTATAGAAGTTTAGCTCCATCTGTTCAGCCTATAGAAGTTTAGCTCCATCTGTTCAGCCTATAGAAGTTTAGCTCCATCTGTTCAGCATACAGAAGTTTAGCTCCACCTGTTCAGCCTATAGAAGTTTAGCTCCATCTGTTCAGCATACAGAAGTTTAGCTCCATCTGTTCAGCATACAGACGTTTAGCTTCATCTGTTCAGCCTATAGAAGTTTAGCTCCATCTGTTCAGCCTATAGAAGTTTAGCTCCATCTGTTCAGCCTATAGAAGTTTAGCTCCATCTGTTCAGCATACAGAAGTTTAGCTCCATCTGTTCAGCATACAGAAGTTTAGCTCCACCTGTTCAGCCTATAGAAGTTTAGCTCCATCTGTTCAGCATACAGAAGTTTAGCTCCACCTGTTCAGCCTATAGAAGTTTAGCTCCATCTGTTCAGCCTACAGAAGTTTAGCTCCATCTGTTCAGCATACAGAAGTTTAGCTCCACCTGTTCTGCCTATAGAAGTTTAGCTCCATCTGTTCAGCATACAGAAGTTTAGCTCCACCTGTTCAGCCTATAGAAGTTTAGCTCCATCTGTTCAGCCTACAGAAGTTTAGCTCCATCTGTTCAGCCTACAGAAGTTTAGCTCCATCTGTTCAGCCTATAGAAGTTTAGCTCCATCTGTTCAGCATACAGAAGTTTAGCTCCATCTGTTCAGCCTACAGAAGTTTAGCTCCATCTGTTCAGCCTACAGAAGTTTAGCTCCATCTGTTCAGCATACAGAAGTTTAGCTCCACCTGTTCAGCCTATAGAAGTTTAACTCCATCTGTTCAGCATACAGAAGTTTAGCTCCATCTGTTCATCTTATAGACGTTAAGCTCCATCTGTTCAGCCTACAGAAGTTTAGCTCCATCTGTTCAGCCTACAGAGGTTTAGCTCCATCTGTTCAGCCTATAGAAGTTTAGCTCCACCTGTTCAGCATACAGAAGTTTAGCTCCATCTGTTCAGCCTATAGAAGTTTAGCTCCATCTGTTCAGCCTATAGAAGTTTAGCTCCATCTGTTCAGCCTATAGAAGTTTAGCTCCATCTGTTCAGCATACAGATGTTTAGCTCCATCTGTTCAGCGTACAGAAGTTTAGCTCCATCTGTTCAGCCTATAGAAGTTTAGCTCCACCTGTTCAGCATACAAAAGTTTAGCTCCATCTGTTCAGCCTATAGAGGTTTAGCTCCATCTGTTCAGCCTATAGAAGTTTAGCTCCATCTGTTCAGCCTATAGAAGTTTAGCTCCATCTGTTCAGCCTATAGAAGTTTAGCTCCATCTGTTCAGCATACAGAAGTTTAGCTCCACCTGTTCAGCCTATAGAAGTTTAGCTCCATCTGTTCAGCCTATAGAAGTTTAGCTCCATCTGTTCAGCATACAGACGTTTAGCTCCATCTGTTCAGCCTATAGAAGTTTAGCTCCATCTGTTCAGCCTAGAGAAGTTTAGCTCCATCTGTTCAGCATACAGACGTTTAGCTCCATCTGTTCAGGCCAGTGAGTGAAAGTACAAGGTAGGTGTTTCTAATAAAGTGGCCAGTGTGTGGAAGCACGAGGCAGGTGTTTCTAATAAAGTGGCCAGTGTGTGGAAGCACGAGGCAGGTGTTTCTAATAAAGTGGCCAGTGTGTGGAAGCACGAGGCAGGTGTTTCTAATAAAGTGGCCAGTGTGTGGAAGCACGAGGCAGGTGTTTCTAATAAAGTGGCCAGTGTGTGGAAGCACGAGGCAGGTGTTTCTAATAAAGTGGCCAGTGTGTGGAAGCACGAGGCAGGTGTTTCTAATAAAGTGGCCAGTGTGTGGAAGCACGAGGCAGGTGTTTCTAATAAAGTGGCCAGTGTGTGGAAGCACGAGGCAGGTGTTTCTAATAAAGTGGCCAGTGTGTGGAAGCACAAGGTGGGTGTTTCTAATAAAGTGGCCAGTGTGTGGAAGCACGAGGCAGGTGTTTCTAATAAAGTGGCCAGTGTGTGGAAGCACGAGGCAGGTGTTTCTAATAAAGTGGCCAGTGTGTGGAAGCACAAGGTGGGTGTTTCTAATAAAGTGGCCAGTGTGTGGAAGCACGAGGCAGGTGTTTCTAATAAAGTGGCCAGTGTGTGGAAGCACAAGGTGGGTGTTTCTAATAAAGTGGCCAGTGTGTGGAAGCACGAGGCAGGTGTTTCTAATAAAGTGGCCAGTGTGTGGGCGTGAGCGTGTGCTGGGGGCTCCGTTGTTGCTGTTTGTCAGTGGTCCCGGGGCTGCTGGTGGGACGACCTCACAGTGGGGCTGTTTATTTACACGCTGATATACAGAGCCGTGGCGTTTATGTTCTCCGGTGTCGGAGGCCGAGGGGCTCGTTTGTTGTTGAGATGTAGGTCAGATGTGGTCTGGAGGCGACGGGTTTATGGGGTTTGGAGGGGTTCTGAGAGGCGCTCTGTGGCTGATGGTGTTTGGGATATGAGTGGTCTCCGGGGGGATTGCCTGGTCTGAGGGACAGTCAGTCTGAGTTGCGTGTGTAATCAGAGATACGCCGCCTGGCAGGAGCCGCAGGACCCTCCGCAGCATCTAACACCGTCTGAGGACCACCGACTCCTCAATCACCACAGTCATGGGAAATACCAATGCACACACAGGTAAACACGGTGATGCAGCTGGGTGGTCTGACCTCCAGCGTCACAGAGGCTACACTCAGATAAACAAACAAACAAACAAATAAAAACACGCGCTGCCTGATGGAGCCTCATTCCTGTCCACGTGATATCTAGAACCAAACCTTCTAACTACTAGCTTTAGTCAAATTTTCTCCACCCATTCAGCCCACAGCAGTTTAGCTCTAGCCATTCAGCCTACAGCAGTTTAGCTCCACCCATTCAGCGTACAGCAGTGTAGCGCACCCATTCAGCCCACAGCAGTTTAGCTCCACCCATTCAGCCTACAGCAGTTTAGTTCCACTCATTCAACATGCAGCAGTATAGCTCCACCCATTCAGCCTACAGCAGTTTAGCTCCACCCATTCAGCGTACAGCTGTGTAGCTCACCCATTCAGCCCACAGCAGTTCAGCTCCACCCATTCAGCCTACAGCAGTTTAGCTCCACTCATTCAACATACAGCAGTATAGCTCCACCCATTCAGCCTACAGCAGTTTAGCTCCACCCATTCAGCGTACAGCAGTTTAGCTCCACCTATTCAGCCTACAGCTGTGTAGCTCACCCATTCAGCCCACAGCAGTTCAGCTCCACCCATTCAGCCTATAGCTGTTTAGCTCAACTCTTTCAACATACAGCAGTATAGCTCCACCCATTCAGCCTACAGCAGTTTAGCTCCACCCATTCAGCGTACAGCAGTGTAGCGCACCCATTCAGCCCACAGCAGTTTAGCTCCACCCATTCAGCCTACAGTAGTTTAGCTCCACCCATTTAGCCTACAGCAGTTTAGCCCCACCCATTCATCGTACAGCAGTGTAGCCACACCCATTCAGCGTACAAGAGTGTAGCTCCACCCATTTAGCGTACAGCAGTTTAGCTCCACCCATTCAGCATACAGCAGTGTCGCTCCACTCATTCAGCCTACAGCAGTTTAGCTCCACCCATTTAGCTTACAGCAGTTTAGCCCCACCCATTCATCGTACAGCAGTGTAGCTTCACTCATTCAGCCTACAGCAGTTTAGCTCCACCCCATTCATCCTACAGCAGCGTACCTCCACCCATTCAGCCCACAGAAATTTAGCCCCACCCATTCAGCGTACAGCAGTGTAGCTCCACTCATTCAGCCTACGGCAGTTTAGCTTCACCTATTCGGTGTACAGCAGTGTAGCTCCACCCATTCAGCCTACAGCAGTTTAGCTCCACCCATTCGGTTTACAGCAGTTTAGCTCCACCCATTCAACCTACAGCAGTTTTAACTTCAACCAATTCAGCGTACAAGGGTGTAGCTACACCCATTCAGCGTACAGCAGTTTAGCTCCACCCATTCAGTAATTTTTTATGGTATATATGATAGTATGACTGCAGTGTGTAATGGCGCAGCACTACCGCTGGGTCGGCGGGGGCGCTGTGGTGCGCTCTCTGTAACCCGGCCGCGATCAGAGGGGTAAAGAAGAAGAGCGGAATGTCAAACCCAAACAGAGCGGCGTCCGGCGCGCTCTATCAGCTCCATTAGCCCTGTTATCTCTAATATCAGCGTTACTATCAGCTCCGTCACGATGAGAGTCGCTCTGATGGTCCGGATGGCTGGAACGGGTCTGCTCTGCAGGCTCAGCCGGCCTGGAGCGACTCTGCGCTGGATCAGCTCCACCAGCAGGGCGTCGGAGAAAGCAGCGGCGCCTCCACACGGAGCCCCCGCCCCGCTGTGGTGCTTCAGGCTCCCCTGCAGGTCTCTGCTGCACATCCACGGAGCGGACACGGCCTCCTTCCTCCAGGGCATCATCACCAACGACATGAAGCTGCTGGAGGAGGACCTGCAGGCTCTGTACGCCCACATGCTGAACGTCCAGGGCAGAACCCTCTACGACATCATCATCTACAGGTGAGATGGAGAACCTTACAGGTGTCCTTCTCCTGGGCTCCTGACTTCTCCAGGGTTCTTTACTTCTCCAGAGTTACTCACTTCTCCAGGGTTCTTTACTTCTCCAGGAATCCTTACCTCTCCAGGGTTCTTCTCCAGGGTTCTTTATCTCTCCAGGGTTCTTCTCCAGGGTTCTTCTCCAGGGTTCTTCAATTCTCCAGGGTTCTTCAATTCTCCAGGGTTCTTTACTTCTCCAGGGTTCTTTACTTCTCCAGAGTTACTCACTTCTCGAGGGTTCCTTACTTCTCCAGGGTTCCTGACCTCTCCAGGGTTCCTGACCTCTCCAGGGTTCCTGACTTCTCCAGGGTTCCTGACCTCTCCAGGGTTCTTTACCTCTCCAGGGTTCTTTACCTCTCCAGGGTTCTTCTCCAGGGTTCCTTACCTCTCCAG
>JAMWET010000118.1:0-125000 GCA_024036415.1 Prochilodus magdalenae | reverse complement strand
CATGGGCTATGACATCATAGGTCTGTTCTGACCACAACAGGCTTTACGTCATACAGTAAAAACCACCGGAAGGCGGCAGACAGTCCAGCGCTCCTCCACGCTCCTCAGCGCGCCTCCACGCTCCTCCTCAGACTCGTTAAGAACGTGTTCAGAAGTGTTTCTGTATAAAGGTTTATCGTATTTATATAAATCAGATGTTTGGATTTGAAGTTCTGTTTAAATAAACAAGGTTGGAAATGAATCTGCTGGCCTACCTGCCTGGAGTGAGATGAACGGCTGCGCTAGGCAGTGCTAAGCTGTGCTAAGCTGCGCTAGGCAGTGCTAAGCTGTGCTAAGCTTTGCTAGGCTGAGCTAGCCTGCGCTAGGCTGCCCTAGGCAGTGCTAGGCTGTGCTAGGCTGCGCTAGGCTGCGCTAGGCAGTGCTAGGCTGTGCTATGCTGCGCTAGGCAGTGCTAGGCAGTGCTAGGCTGCGCTTGGCTGCGCTAGGCTGCGCTAGGCTGCACTAGGCTGCGTCAGACGATACACAGTGTATAGAAACAGTCATGAACACAGCCACGTACTGTGTACAGTACGGTTACGTAGAGGGCTAGGCCTCTTAATAGAAACCGATCCCGTTCGAGCAGAATTCCCAGTCCAGGAGAACTCCGGAGCTCTGGGTGGTCTGATATGATCTGTTGATTGACACAGCCGAGGAAGGACGCAGGGCACGTTTGTCCATAGAGTTTTATTGGCACTGAAATGCAGTTAACACACGAGCAGCCACAACACCGACCCTCAGCACGGCGCCTCAGGGTCTGATAACACTGACGGTCAGGTTCCGGTGGTTGGGTATGAAACGGGTCATCGTAGAGACGCCTTACAGGGGTGTGTTGTTCCAGGGGACGTATGCTGACGCAGACGGCCACAGAGTTTGCCGTCACACCCCCTGAGACACCGACCCCCTGTGGCTCAGAGGCTCCTCAGACTGGCTGTACACGGCTGCCTAGGCCGGGTGCTTGGTTGACGCTGCACTGCAGCTCCTGTTGGGCTGCCTGGACTGGTGGCGTTTGGCCGAGCAGCCCTCCTCCGCAGCCATGAGGCCTTGCTACATCACGGGTATGTGCAGGACACTTGGGTGAGGCTGCCTGGACTGGTGGTGTTCAGCTGCATGAGCGCTAAGCACTATAAGGACCACCTATGTGTTTCACTGTGGGCGCCGAGTGAGATCTTCGCCAGTAGCTGAGGTCTCTTTCTGGGCTAGCTGTAGGACTAGCTAGACGATGGTCGGTGTATCCCCCTCTATTATTAGAAGTGGTGGTGATGGGAACCAGGGTTCTCCATGTCTAGAACATACACACAGACGTTTTACTGACTATCTAAACCACCAGTGACCCTACACGTGTCTTCTGAGTGTGTATGGAATGTTGATGAAAATCTGGAAACACTAAGTTCACTGTGGGGGACTATTTGACCTCACAGCGCCCTGCAGCATGTATCCCTCCACCATGAATGGAGTTTAAGGCTGAGATCTTCTCCACACTATCATAAACAGCGTCTCAGACATCAGGCAGCGTATTCAGAACCACCTCATGTAGGAACTTCCTGTGAGGGAGCTTTTAGGGGGACGTCTGGTTACCTTCACCACCACTGGGAACAGCTCTGATGTTCTCTAGAACGAAGCGTTTGACACCGAACCCCTCTGAACGACTCTGTTTCCACCTGAAACCTCTAATTCTACAGAAATGTTGGTGGACTAGGACCAGTAGATTTCCTCTGTAGGCCTCGTCTTAGATTACATAACACTCTAAATGGAGTTTCTCCATTAAAGGGAAACTGTAGTCCAGTACCAGGCTTTATCCCCGCCTGGGAAACCCAACCACGGCCACCGAGCTTGTAGCTGCTCTAGTTTCATCCCAGGCACCACCATACTGTGGGTTGCTGTTTCTGATCAAATGGCCAATGCGTGTAGGTAGAAGGTATCGTTAAGGCTATTATGTGTCTGATGATGTGTCCTTGTTTTCAAACGATGGTGTGGACGGCCTCCCTGATCTCCTGCAGAAGGTCCTCTGGGTTGAAGCCCAGCGCCGATAGCTCGAGTCTCTTAAAGTCTTCGTTGCTGAGCATGCTCTCTAAGATGTGGATGACCCTCTGCAGGTCGAAGGCGGCGTGGTGAGGACCTAGCGTGCTAAGAGTTTCAGACAGGAAGCCGTGACAGCTGGAGGCACTCCCAGGACAGGAGCCCAGGAAGGAGATCCGGTTATTGGCGATGGTCTTCAGAAAAGAAGTGAATTCCATATAGTCTATTCCTGTACACGACTTCATGATCACCTGGAAACAACAACAAGCAGACAATCAGTTTCACTAACCTGCTGTCTGGTCGGTAATGAGTATGGCAGGTGTGGCGGATAGTGGTTGGTGGTAGACCCCACAGGAGAGTGGAGCTCAGGGGCCACTGGCTTACACCTTCCCCTGCTTGAGAACGCAGAGCAGGGAATCTGGAGGATCAGTTGTCCACTCTCCACCTTCATTCCAGCTTCCATTCTTCTCAGCAGACTCACTTTCAGTTCCCTCAAAGTTCAGTCTTAGAAGTTGTTTCAGCATCTTCTGCTTCTCACCATTCAACCATCCACCTACCATCCATCTGTCCATCTTCTTACACTGGTTGGTCACTGGTTGCAGTTGGGAACGCGGGAGGTCCAGACTGGAAATTCCTTCAGCTCATTCTGGGGAATCCCAAGTTATTCCCAGGCCAGCTTGGAAATATAAATCCCTCCAGTGGGTCCTGGGGCACCCACAAGGTCAGGTCCCAACTGACTATGCCTATGCCCTCTAATGGGAGGTGGTCAGGGGGCATGCCTGAACTGCATCAACTGGCTCCTCCGAATGTGGAGGAGTGCACCCCACTAACCTGCAAAAGTAAAGCTAATTTCCGGCCGCCTGAATCTGCGAGCTCATGACCACAGGTGAGGTGTCGGGATGTAGATCTGCCCTTACAGCTCCACCCCCTCTTCACCACTAGTGCCACTTCACCACTACCACTACTGCTTCTCGCCATCCAGATAACCCCAAACACTTCAGTGGTGTTGAGGTCCTGGACTCTGGGGTGGTCAGTCCATCGGTCTGAAAACACCAGTAGGCTCTCAGTCTTCTCCGCAGTGTGCTCCCGGCTGTTATCCTGCTGTTGATTTAATTTCTTGTACTTCAGTCCCAAACAAATCTCCAGCTCCAGATGTTCTATATCCCCAACCCTGTACCGATCCTTCAGCATGCTTGACGGACGGTTGGCTTTCATTGCCTCTCAGGTAGCTATATTTCCATCTGTTACCTTCAAAGACTCCTTTTCTCAGGGAGGAGCTTCCTGAACAGCTACACCTCCTTCTGCATGAGGACAGTATTAATGGGTCTGTCAGGCCTTCCAGGTGGTTGTTAGGAGTGACGTTCTCCTTCCTCATGCAACTCCAAATACCTCCTTAAATTGAATCACCTGTATTTTTGGTTGACCAATACAACAACACTTGTTTATGGACAGTTGTGATTCTATTACCTGACAGTGTTGGTGCCAGGTGTCCATCGTGTCCCGCCACTCCGCTATCTCCTTCTGAACGGACGAGAGTTCCTCCTGCAGGAACTGCCACATGACGTCCAAGTTACAGCCATTTAGCCAGTTATGATTGATGGAGATCGTGTCCTCCTGACATGCAAAGGAACCACATTAGTTAGTTTATACACAATATCTACATTTAGAGTTATACACTCCACCTAATGAGAAACTGTAGAACAGACTCAGTCTATACCACAGTACCTACATTTAGAGCTTAGAGTTATACACTCGACCTAATGAGACACTGTAGAACAGACTCAGTGTATATCACAGTACCTACATTTAGAGCTTAGAGATATACACTCGACCTAATGAGAAACTGTAGAACAGACTCAGTCTATACCACAGTACCTACATTTAGAGCTTAGAGTTATACACTCCACCTAATGAGAAACTGTAGAACAGACTCAGTGTATATCACAGTACCTACATTTAGAGCTTAGAGTTATACACTCGACCTAATGAGAAACTGTAGAACAGACTCAGTGTATATCACAGTACCTACATTTAGAGCTTAGAGATATACACTCGACCTAATGAGAAACTGTAGAACAGACTCAGTCTATACCACAGTACCTACATTTAGAGCTTAGAGTTATACACTCCACCTAATTAGAAACTGTAGAACAGACTCAGTGTATACTACAGTACCTACATTTAGAGCTTAGAGTTATACACTCGACCTAATGAGACACTGTAGAACAGACTCAGTGTATATCACAGTACCTACATTTAGAGCTTAGAGATATACACTCGACCTAATGAGAAACTGTAGAACAGACTCAGTCTATACCACAGTACCTATATTTAGAGCTTAGAGTTATACACTCGACCTAATGAGAAACTGTAGAACAGACTCAGTCTATACCACATTACCTACATTTAGAGTTTAGAGTTATACACTCCACCTAATGAGAAACTGTAGAACAGACTAAGTATATACCACAGTACCTACATTTAGAGCTTAGAGTTATACACTCACCCTAATGAGAAACTGTAGAACAGACTGAGTTGGATGGATAAGAACCAGAGAGACCAGCATCTTTCCTGATTTACTGAGGGTATAGACAGATGTAAAACTGAATCACAGTTCCTCACCAGATTGTAAACCTGATGATGCCACCCGCTCGGCACGAAAATGATCTCCCCAGCCTCCTGGATGATCTCCAGAGGCTGACAGGCCTGCTCAAAGTGTGGGAACTGGCCTTTGTCCTGGAGCACAGCCGCCGTGACGTCATATGCCAGGTTGCCATGACAATCCCTCAGGAACTCCTCCTGGCCCGGAGGGTACAGGAGCCACTTCTTACGGCCGCAGATGTTGGCGGACCAGCTGTAGGAGCGGAAAACGTCAGCGTGGAAGGGCGTCCTGAAGAGGAGAGCACAATCAGGTTTAGCCAGTGTTCTCTTCTTTAACCCAAACATCAGACAAGACAGGTGTGGCGTTAGCAGACATGTATACACCGTGCGTCCAAACGCATCCAGATGTTCAGCTACTGTAAGGGAACCCCTCAACACAGCATGTATAATGACCAGTAGAAGCGGACATTCTGGAATGCTACACATCGCATAGGCTGGAGGGGTATATAGCTCCCCAACACTGGGCTCTGAAGCAGCGGAGGTCCACCTCACGAATACTCAATCATATCCTCACAGCAATGTGTTTGTACATAGCAGTGAATATAAGAGGACCAGGATTAACCAAGACTCCTCCAGCCCTCACTCTGTCCTTACCAGGAACCTTTGGGTCCCATATAAACAAAGCGATAGTCGTCCACTTCCATGGTGTCCCAGTACTCGTTCAGCCAGTCTGAGGAGAAGTAGACTGGAGTCTTGTAGGTGTTGTGTTCTGGAAACATCCTGAAACGAAAATGCAGATATATAAATTTACATATATTAGCATTAGCTAACATGGGGTCAGAGGACATATAGCATATAGCAGTCAGGGCTGAAGTATGCAGAACGTCAGTGAGTGGGTGGTGCTAAACTGCTGTAGGCTGAATGGGTGGGGCTAATATGCTGTAGGCTGAATGAGTGGAGCTAAATTGCTGTAAGATGAATGGGTGGAGCTAAATTCCTGTAAAATGAATGGGTGTGACTTAACTGCTGTAGATTAAACTGTAGGAGCTACACTGCTGTAGGCTGAATAGATGGAGCTAAGTGGATGTAGGATGAATGGGTAAAGCTAAACTGCTGTAGGCTGAATGGATGGAGCTAAATCAAAGTTTGTCCACCTCTGGAAAACTTGTATGATGGTATTCCTACCTCTGCATGTGCCAGTCCTTCAGGTACAGGCACCCTTTCGGCGAGGAGTGGCCGTTCTGGATGTACTCTCTCCAGTACTGGACGAACTCCTTGAAGGGCATTATTTGTTTGGGGTTGGCGTTGTACTCTTTAGTGTTGCAGTTGGCCACCGGCACAGGCGTGTCCTCTGGAGAGATGAAGACAGAGCATGGGATAAAGATGGTGCTCTCATTCTTCAGCAGAACCTTCTAAAGAGCTAATCCAGGCCAGTTCCTCCACTCACTATATGGTGCACTACACGAGTCATGGAGTAATGGCTTCTACATCCAAACAGTCCATGTGGAAATCTGGGTCATTTGGGATCTTAACGTCCCACAGACCATCTAGATCTATGGTACCAAACAAAGAGCCCTTTCTTTCGTTGCTATGCTTTCATTTGAGTTCAGTAGTCAACAACCCTACTCCTGGAGACCTCCTCCTCCTGTAGGCTGTATCATCAACACTATTTCACCTGATTATTGCCTTCGCTAAGCGCATGATTAGCCTATTAGCTAGGTTTGGTTGGAGGCGTCCGTTGCTGAAAGATAGATCTCCAGGTGGAGGGATGTTACATATTTAAACCCTCTTAATCCAGCATTTGAAGCCTGGCTAGTTCAGCTAGTCAACCATCAGCTAGTTGACCATCTCAGACCACCAAGAACCTATGACCATCAAAGACCAGCTCAGACCATCTAACCATATCTGAGATGGACTCATGAGCTCCCCATGCTCACCAAACTCCTGCAGGAGCTTCTGGAAATTGGGTTTGCCCTCCTCTGTGACCCAGTGCTTCCTGCAGTTCCAGTCCTCAGTGAACCTCTTGGAGAACATGCAGGGCTGGTTCGGGAGCAGGTAGTTCTTGAAGAACTTGCTGTAGGCTGTGGCTCTCTCCATGTAATCCACAAAGTGAGAGGGCTGGTACTCCAGCCAGGAGCGCCTGGGCATCTTCACCAGGCTGCAGCAGTTATGAAACGTCTCTCTGTCCATCTCAGGACATCTCCAGGTGCCCTTTAGCCTCGATGCCTTGCTTTACCACCACACAGACAGATTAGCATACTAGGGGTCTATAATATTAGCATGCTAGCTGAAGTGACAGTATCCATTCGCTAGTCCTATTTTCCCAGGATTACAAGCGGCGTGTCGACACGTATTACACAGTAATTACACACAGAAGCCCGTCACAGAAAAAGCCGGGCTGATTTTAAAGGTTTTAAAGCTCTGAAGCGAAAATAAAGCGTGTTTGATTATCATGGCTGCTCTGGTGTCCAGCGGGGGAAGCAGTTTACCGGCACACCTCACAGACGCGGAGATCATTTCTGGGTTTAGCTTGTAAATATAATTGGGATAATTTTAGATATACAACCAGCACATTTATACAGGGCATAAAAACAACAAAGTATCTCTGCATGTGTTTGTGGGGGAGGATTTGTGTGTGTTCGCCGGAGCGGAACGATTTATATTCGACTCAGACCCTGCGGCGGTCCACGTCGGACTGTAAACATGGTTGCACCCACAGCAGCGGCGACCTCTCTCGGAAGCGCAGCTGCGAAATTTATCACCATATATCATCATTTTCTCTCTGTTTTCCGATACTGTCAGTGTTCGAGCAGCACTGGGCGGAAGTGAGCCTACAGGAGCGAGTATACCCATCACCCCGCAGACACATGGCGGCCTGTTGTGAGTCCGATCTCTGAAAGGTAAACAATGAGTCTGTGTTTAGTGATCTGACCATGGTACACGCTCCGCTGTTATGACTGGACATGCTGCTGATGAGACTGGTGGGGACAGGGGTCGAGATGGCTGTGAGTCCACAGGGTTTAATGTGGACCGTATATGAACGCGTCTTAATACCTGAATCAGGACTACACTTAAAGGGACACTCCAACCAAAATCCAGAATTTCACCATCCCTGAATCTGCAGGAGACATGTCTGTCTCAGCTCTTGGAGTGGTGCTGCAGGTGACGGTAGAGTGTCTTTCCCATTGAAAACTAGGACAACCACCTTCTGATGATGCAGTTTAGGGGCGGGGCTGCTTGGAAGCTGTAGGCTTCAAATCGTCATCACAGTGGAGAGAATGTGTTACAGGAAGGGACAGAAATGATGTCAGATACTGAAGAATACGCTCTAAACCCCAACACTGTCCTAACTTTAGTATAAACCCCAACAGCGTCCTTACTTTAGTATAAACCCCAACAGCGTCCTAACTTTAGAATAAACCCCAACACTGTCCTAACTTTAGTATAAACCCCAACAGCGTCCTTACTTTAGTATAAACCCCAACACTGTCCTAACTTTAGAATAAACCCCAACAGCGTCCTAACTTTAGAATAAACCCCCAACGAGGTCCTCCGACTTCAGAATAACCCCAAAAACCACACAAAAACAGCGTCCTAACTTTAGAATAACACCCAACCGTCCAACTTTAGACTAAACCCCAACACTGTCCTAACTTTAGAATAAACCCCAACAGTGTCCTAACTTTAGAATAAACCCCAACAGCGTCCTAACTTTAGGATAAACCCCAACAGTGTCCTAACTTTAGGATAAACCCCAACACTGTCCTAACTTTAGAATAAACCCCAACACTGTCCTAACTTTAGAATAAAACCCAAACAGTGTCCTAACTTTAGAATAAAACCCCACACCCGTGTCCTAACTTTAGAATGGCGTCCTAAACCCCACCACAGCGTCCTAAACTTTAGAATAAACCCCAACACTGTCCTAACTTTAGGAATAAAACCCAACACTGTCCTAACTTTAGAATAAACCCCAACACTTGTCCTAACTTTAGAATAAACCCCAACAGCGTCCTAACTTAGAATAAACCCCAACAAGCGTCCTAACTTTAGAATAAAAACCCCAACACGTGTCCTAACTTTAGGATAACCCCAACACTGTCCTAACTTTAGAATAAAACCCCAACACTGTCCCTAACTTTAGAATAAACCCCAACAGCGTCCTAACTTTAGTATAAACCCCAACACTGTCCACTAACTTAAAGAATAAACCCCCAACAGCGTCCTAACTTTAAAATACCCCAAGGCGTCTAACTTTAGAATAAACCCCAACAGCGTCCTAACTTTAGAATAAACTCCAACACTGTCCTAACTTAGAATAACCCCAACACTGTCCTAACTTTAGAATAAACCCCCAAACAGCTGTCCTAACTTTAGATAAACCCCAACACTGTCCTAACTTTAGAATAAACCCCAACAACTGTCCTAACTTTAGAATAAACCCCAACAGCGTCCTAACTTTACGAATAAACCCCAACACTGTCCTAACTTTAGAATAAACCCCACGTACAGCCTGTCCTAACTTTAGAATAAACCCCCAACAGCGTCCTAACTTTAGAATAAACCCCAACCACTGTCCTAACTTTAGAATAAACCCCAACAGCGTCCTAACTTTAGGAATAACCCCCAACACGTCCTTAACTTTAGAAGCTAAACCCCAACACGTCCTAACTTTAGAATAAACCCCCCAACAGCGTCCTAACTTAGAGATATAAACCCCAACACGTCCTAACTTTAGTATAAACCCCAACAGTGTCCTAACTTTAGAATAAACCCCAACACTGTCCTAACTTTAGAATAAACCCCACTTTGAATCCCCCACCGCGTCCTAACTTTAGAATAAACCCCAACACTGTCCTAACTTTAGAATAAACCCCAACAGCGTCCTAACTTTAGTATAAACCCCAACACTGTCCTAACTTTAGAATAAACCCCAACAGCGTCCTAACTTTAGAATAAACCCCAACAAGACGTCCTAACTTTAGAATAAACCCCAACACGAGAACTGGGAATCCTAACTTTAGAATAAACCCCAACAGCGTCCTAACTTTAGAATAAACCCCAACACTGTCCTAACTTTAGAATAAACCCCAACAGCGTCCTAACTTTAGTATAAACCCCAACACTGTCCTAACTTTAGAATAAACCCCAACACTGTCCTAACTTTAGAATAAACCCCAACACTGTCCTAACTTTAGAATAAACCCCAACAGCGTCCTAACTTTAGAATAAACCCCAACACTGTCCTAACTTTAGAATAAACCCCAACTGCGTCCTAACTTTAGAATAAACCCCAACAGCGTCCTAACTTTAGAATAAACCCCAACAGCGTCCTAACTTTAGAATAAACCCCAACAGCGTCCTAACTTTAGAATAAACCCCAACAGCGTCCTAATACAGTGATAAAGTAATACAGTGGGTGGTGGTGAATACTGAGGAGGCGGAGCTGAATGTTGGGCTGTTTATTAGGAGGAATAACATGCTAGTTTGGCTAAAGTGTTTGGTAAGTGGAGACTGAAACTGGGGAGCAGTGACTCTGATAAACCCCAGGGGGCGCTCTCACAGCGTTAGAAGAGGATGTAAGACTGTTCTGAATCATTCCTGGTGTGCGTGTGGTCATACCTGTGTTTTGGTCCAGCAGGTGAGCTTTCTACACTCCCGGGCTGCTGAGCTTGAGCTCCGCCCACTACAGCAGGATGAGCAAGGACGCCCCCATCCACAGCTGGCCTGGCTCGTACTACGTAAACGGTGATAAGCGCTGGGTGAGCGGAACCCTCTCTCTGACCCGCACGACCGTCCGCTTCACCTCGGAGCAATGCCGTGACGCTCTGGCCAGCTTCCCCCTGTCCCGCATCGTGGAGATCAAAATGGAGTCTTCCAGCTTCATCTTCAGCGCCCTGACGGTGCTGGAGCAAGGGAACGTCAAGCATTGGTTCGGCTCCCTGAGGCCGTGCCGGGCCGCCGTCTTCCACGTCCTGGAACACTTCTGGAGGGAACGGCTGCTGTCGCCCAGCGAGGCTCAGGCCCAGGCTCCTCTCAGCAAGGGTCAGGAGCTCATCAGCCTGGTGTCTGGAGCCCAGCGCAGGCTAGCTGACACCGGCAAAGTGCTCAATCACCAGGGGGAGCAGTTCGACAACATGATGCAGGGTCTGGACAAGATCGAGTCCGACCTGGGCGTGGCTGATAAGTAAGAACCATCATGCTTTATTTGGTGTGAGGTGTGTACAGAGTGAGGGAGAGAGGGTTTGGTGTGAGGTGTGTACAGAGTGAGGGAGAGAGGGTTTGGTGTGAGGTGTGTACAGAGTGAGTGAGAGAGGGTTTGGTGTGAGGTGTGTACAGAGTGAGGGAGAGAGGGTTTTTGGTGTGGGTGTATACAGAGTTGAGGGAAGAGAGGGTTTGGATTGTGAGGTGTGAACTAAGTGAGCCTAGAGAGGGTGTTTGGTGTGAGGGTGTGAACACTATGAGTGAGTGATCAGAGGGTTTGGTGTGAGGTGTGTACAGATCTGAGGGAGAGAGGGTTTTTGTGTCAGGTGTCCACAGAGTGAAAGGTAAGAGAGGGTATGTGTGACGTTAGGTGTGGTACAGGGAGTGAGGGTGAGGAAGTGGGGGTGTTGGTGGGTGAGGTGGTTTGTTCAGAGTCAGGAGAGATGGTTTGGTGTTGAGGGGTGTACAGAGTGAGGGAGAGAGAGGTTTGGTGTGAGTGTGTTACAGAGTGAGGGAGAGAGGGTTTGGTTTGAGGTGTGTACAGAGGTGATTGAGAGAGGGTTTGGTGTCACGTGTGTAACAGAGTGAGGGATTCCAGAGGGTTTTGTGTCGGTATGTACAGATCCACTATGAAGGGTTTGGGTATTGAGGTGTGTACAGAATGATTCAGAGAGAGGTTTTATGAAATGTTGAGGTATCTCACTAGAGTGAGGGAGTATCCGACTAATGAGTGAGATTGTAGCATCCACTAGTGAGGGAGAGAGGGTTTGGTGTGAGGAATGTACGCAGTATCCAGAGAGGGTTTGGTGTGAGTGTGTACAGCTATTGAGTGAATTCAGGGTCTTGGTGTGGGGTGTGTCAAGTATCACGATCATGAGGGAGATTCAGGGTTTGGTGTAGGATTTGTACAGAGTAAGCACTATGAGAGGGTTATTCAGGTGAGGTGTGTACAGAGTTTTAGTGAGATCCACTATGAATTATGCGGCAGCAGTAAGCACTATGAATTATTCAGTATTCGGGTTTGAATGTGAGGTGTGTACTATGAATGAGGGAGACCAACTTGGTGTGAGGTGGTATCAGGAGTAAGTGCTCAAGCGAATTATGTGAGGTGTCCACTAGAGTGAGAAAGGAGCACCACTAAGAATTATTTCAGTTATCTGAGGTGGTGTACATTAGTGAGTGAGCAGCGGGTTTGGTGTGCTCCAGTTGGTGTACTAGTGATTATCACGGTATCGGTGTGTAGCAGACCTCACTCACTAATGGAATTATTCAGTATCCACTGTGAATTAGACAGTATCGTCTGGAACTGAAGCTGCCTTATTATTCAGTATCTACTGTGAATTATCAGACCAAATCACTATGAAATTTATCAGTATCCCCCACTATGAATTATTTCAAGTAAAGCAGGTATGACTTCTTCAACCGCCACTATGAACTTACTCAGTTACTCCACTATTGAATTACCCGGGTCTTACATGAAATATATTCAGCATCCACATAGAATTAATTCAGCATTCTACTATGTCAGAGTTCAGTATCTACCACTATGAAAAATTATGGAAGTCAGCACATCCCTATGAATTAAATTCAGTCCCACTATGACATTACTCAGTATCTACTATGACTTACAGGCTTCTCCGGACTTACCTCACAGGCTCCTTATTCATCTGATAAGAATCCCCCTCTCCTGTGGGTTATTCATGATGTCATCGAGATCAATCAGTGTCGCCTCCATGTACATCACATAACTGTCATGCCTAGCATCCACTATGAATTATTTAGCATCCGCTATGAATTATTCAGTATCCACTATGAATTATTCAGTATCCACTATGAGTTATTCAGTATCCACTATGAGTTATTCAGTATCCACTATGAATTATTCAGTATCCACTATGAGTTATTCAGCGTCCACTATGAATTATTTAGCATCCACTATGAATTATTCAGTATCCACTATGAATTATTCAGTATCTAATATGAATTATTCAGTATCCACTATGAATTATTCAGTATCCACTATGAGTTATTCAGCGTCCACTATGAATTATTTAGCATCCACTATGAATTATTCAGTATCCACTATCCACTTATTTTCAGTATCCATGAATTATTCAGTATCTACTATGAATTACTCAGTATCCACTATGAATTATTAGCAGCATCCACTATGAATTACTCAGTATCCACTATGAATTACTCAGCATCCGCACTATGAAATTACTCAGTAATCCACTATGAATTATTCAGCCCATCTACTATGAATTATTCAGTATCCACTATGAATTACTCAGTATCTACTATGAATTACACTCAGTATCTACTATGAATTATTCAGTATCCACTAGACTATGAATTATTCCAGCATCCACTATGAATATTATTCAGTATCCACTATGAATTATTCAGTATCCGCTATAAATTACTCAACATCCAATATGAATTATTCAGCATCCACTATGAATTATTTAGCATCCACTATGAATTATTCAGTATCCACTATGAATTATTCAGTATCTAATATGAATTACTCAGTATCCACTATGAATTATTTAGCATCCGCTATGAATTATTCAGTATCCATTATGAATTATTCAGTATCCACTATGAGTTATTCAGTATCCACTATGAATTATTCAGTATCCGCTATAAATTACTCAACATCCACTATGAATTATTCAGTATCTCTCTGATGTGTGTTTAGGCTGCTGTCAGAGCTGGAGTCTCCTCCATGGTGGCCGTTTGGTAAGCTTCCCTGGAGGAGCCAACAGGAGGCGAAGGCAGAGTCTGCCACCAAAGCCCAGTTTCCCAGAGGCTCAGGAAAGGCCCAGAAGGTGATCTGCAGCATTCCGGCGGTCGTGGGACGCGGCAGTGATGCGGGTGAGTTAAAGCCGGGCTCTCTCACCCTGTTGCCGTCCGCGCTGGAGCTGAGGGATGCCAGCGGTCAGCTGGTCCACCGCTTCGAGAGGGAGGAGGTGGATGACATCCGCATCCATAACCCGTACGAGATCAGCGTCCGGCAGCGATTCATCGGCAAGCCCGACATCTGCTTCCGCCTGCTCTCCGCCAAGATGGCCGAAGCCCTGTCTGTCATGGAGGTGCAGTACAAGAAGAAGGTGGAGTTCACCAGCGATTACACTGCATTCCAGGGGACGCCCAGCACCACGCCTGGCAGTACCGACAGCGGCGCAGCGTTCTGGGGTGCAGGTATGTCAGCAGGTACGACTCTCAACCCTGTACGCTAGCAGTCATTTCCTCAGTCGTATGCAAATGAAGTATGACTAGCTTCGGACTGGTTGTAGAGACGAGGGTCCAACGAGGGTCCATTCTTAAACCTGCTGGAACAGCTCACGGCTGAGAGGGGTCATGGGTCACAGGATATACAGCTCCTCCCAGAGAGGCGGAGTCTGTCATCATCATCTACCCCACATACTATCATTAACAGATCCAGAGAACCCAGAGAACCTCTGTACATGAGGGGTAGGAACCACACACAGTACCGGATGGTCGTGAGCTCAGGACCCTGGAATGGCACCTCATTAAAAACAGGCCCTATGATCCCGGATAGAGTCACTGCATAGGATCGCCAACCCTACCCAACACCATCCTCGGTGAACACAGTTCATCTCTGTCCCACAAACCTGTTCAAAGTCCAGTGGCCATGTTGCCCTTCTGGGGTGTGTGGCATGCTTAAGGCTGAATTGATTGAGATCGAAGTGCATTTTTCTGCCACATGGTGGCAGCAGTGCTCCATCTGTCTGAGAGGAAACTGGTGGAGAGCCTCAGACCACATACTGGTGTTTACTTTTTCAGAACAAATTTTTCGGATCATTACTCACGCTGTGCGCTTTGATCACTCTACAGAACCTTACTGAGCCAGACCCGCTCACAGTGGGGGTGAAGGTAACCAGACATCCCCCTCTAAAAGCTCCCTCACAGGAAGTTCCTACATGAGGCGGTTCTGAATACGCTGCCTGATGTCTGAGACGCTGTTTATGATAGTGTGGAGAAGAGCTCAGCCTTAAACTCCATTCATGGTGGAGGGATACATGCTGCAGGGCGCTGTGAGGTCAAATAGTCCCCCACAGGGAACTTAGTACTTCCAGGTTTTCCAGATTGGATTAGGATCAGCAGTTTGATGGTGCAGTGTGTGAACTGCCGCTTCGTGACTGAGCTTTGGTGGCTCCTGGATGAGTGGCATCCTCACGGTGCCACGCTCGATGTTCATGAGCTCCTCAGAGCGACGCACCCTGCTGCCTATGGCAACTGTGTGACTGTGTGTTTGGCATTGTACACTGGCTAGCTCCGCCCCGGAACCCTGTAATTGGGAGGAGCTGTGGAGTCTGTAGTGTATCTCTGTGTTCATTTTGTGGGTGTCGCCCCCTGCAGGTGCTCATGGTCTGGAGACGGACGTACCCGTAGAGGTTCCTGCAGGAGATCTGACACAGGTTCAGCTGCACGTCCTGCAGCCCACAGTGACAGAGGCTGAGGCCCAGGAGCTCAAACAGGTCTGTCTGATTCCATTAAAGCAAATTACCCGCACCACCCGAGTCCTCCGTCCTTACCCCAGTCCCATCTTACCCCATTCCAACCCCCTTACCCCATTAAAACCCCCTTACCCCTGCTCCTGCCCCAGTCCATCCCTCACTTACCCCAGTCCCTTTTCCTCTACCCACTTACTCCAGCAACCCCGTTAGCCCAATCCAAACTCCTAACCCGGGTCAACCCCTTTACCCCAATTCAAACTCCTAACTCGGGTCAACACATTTACCCCAGTCCAAACTCCTTACCCACGTTTACCCCAGTCCAAACTCCTTATCCAAGTTTACCCCAGTCCAAACTCCTTACCCAAGTTTACCCCAGTCCAAACTCCTTACCCAAGTTTACCCCAGTCCAAACTCCTTACCCAAGTCCAACACCCTTACCCCTACCCCATCCACCTCCCACTCACTATGCTCCCCGCTTCCCCAACTTACTCTTATTGTGCTGGAAAATCTGAACAAAGTAAAACCTTCAGGAATCAGAATTTCTTTACTCCTCTGCAGGTAATAAAATACCAGCAGTGAAAGCCCACTTGGTAGTAGCTCTGTGTTACAGTTACAAAGCGGCGCTATTAATAATTAATCCTGTCCTGTGACGTGTCAGCTCTCGTTCCTTCCGTGAAACACTGAAGCCTTTAAGTGGCTCATTCTTCTCCAGGCCTCCAGTGGATTCCACCGGGCATTAGATCCATTTCTCTTTGTCTTTCTTTTGTATAATTTATTATCAACACCCGATTAGCTAAAGTAAATCCTTATTGTTCCTTATCAGTGCCTCACCTAATGGTGTACAAATCGGGGAAGTTCAAACAGTGCGTCTCACTGAGCTGATTAATGAAGGCTTTTGTGTTTCCTATCAGGATTTCTAGTCATATCAGTGGAAACCGCACGGCTTTGGCACCTCAGCCAGAATTCCTTCCAAATGACTGAGTTCCAAGATAGGCCTCAAAACAGACGGTTCTGGATCGAGGAACTGATCTCGGCCACATGCGGAGCGTTGTATGGTACACATTTGAATTAGATTATTACAGTAAAGCAGCAGAGAGCAGCTGCTGTGGGGTTATGGGAGGGGTTCCTCAGGGGTCCGTTCTGGGCCCTCTTCATTAATAATACAGTTCTAAGTAGTCAGAGACCACCAAAATACCAAATCCTGTAGATCTTTTAGGAAACGTTTCTGAGGAGGGTAGAACATCCGTTTGCAGAATGTAGGAGAAAGTCAAAGTGAAGAAAACAGCCATCTCCAAAACCGGAATTCAAATACGATTTAATGGTACAGAGAGAATGAGGCTCGTAACAGCCACCTGGAGTTTCTGCAGTTCCTCAACTGACTATTTATGAAGGGCTAGAGCATGGTGTTTCTAATAAAGTGGCCAGTGAGTGGAAGCACAGGTGGGTGTTTCTAATAAAGTGGCCAGTAAGTGGAAGTACAAGGTGGGTGTTTCTAATAAAGTGGCCAGTAAATGGAAGTACAAGTCGGTGTTTCTAATAAAGTGGCCAGTTAGTGGAAGCACAGGTGGGTGTTTCTAATAAAGTGGCCAGTAAGTGGAAGTACAAGGTGGGTGTTTCTAATAAAGTGGCCAGTAAATGGAAGTACAAGTCGGTGTTTCTAATAAAGTGGCCAGTTAGTGGAAGCACAGGGTGGGTGTTTCTAATAAAGTGGCCAGTTAGAGGAAGTACAAGTCGGTGTTTCTAATAAAGTGGCCAGTTAGAGGAAGTCCAAGGTGGGTGTTTCTAATAAAGTGGCCAGTTAGTGGAAGCACAAGGTGGGTGTTTCTAATAAAGTGGCCAGTAAGTGGAAGTACAAGTCGGTGTTTCTAATAAAGTGGCCAGTTAGAGGAAGTCCAAGCTGGGTGTTTCTAATAAAGTGGCCAGTTAGTGAAAGTACAAGGGGGTGTTTCTAATAAAGTGGCCAGTTAGTGGAGACACAAGGTGGGTGTTTCTAATAAAGTGGCCAGTTAATGGAGACACAAGGTGGGTGTTTCTAATAAAGTGGCCAGTTAGTGGAAGTACACGGTGGGTGTTTCTAATAAAGTGGCCAGCTTCCTGTTTATGATACGCGAAGTATAATCCCACCGCTGTGAGTCTGTGGTGGTCTTCGCGCCTCACCCTGATATGACTCTGTCTCTGTGTAGATGCTGCTGCAGTTGAAGTCTCTGGCTCTGGAGGCTGAGACAGAGCTGGAACGGCAGGATGAGGCTCTGGATGTTTTAACGTCCTCCAGTGAGCGTGCCACCATGAGCATCGACAAACACACACGCCGGATGAGGAAACTGCTGTAATCACCGTCCTGCAACGGTAAGTCCTGCCGTAACACTCGCGCCATCCTGCTGCAGTAGCAGACTAGCTGTCACTGCCGGAACACTCGCGCCGTCCTGCTGCAGTAGCAGACTAGCTGTTACTGCTGGAACACTCGCGCCGTCCTGCTGCAGTAGCAGACTAGCTGTCCCTGCTGGAACACTTGTGCCGTCCCGCTGCAGTAGTGGACTCGCTGTCCCTGCTGGAACACTCGCGCCGTCCTGCTGCAGTAGTAGACTAGCTGTCCCTGCTGGAACACTTGCGCTGTCCTGCTGCAGTAGTAGACTAGCTGTCACTGCTGGAACACTCTCACTCATCCTGCTGCAGTAGTAACGATCAGTCGTGCCGGAACACTCGCGCCATCCTGCTGCAGTAGTAACGATCAGTCGTGCCGGAACACTTGCGCCGTCCTGCTGCAGTAGTAGACTAGCTGTCCCTGCCGGAACACTCGCACCGTCCTGCTGCAGTAGTAGGCTAGCTGTCCCTGCCGGAACTCTCGCGCCATCCTGCTGCAGTAGTGGACTAGCTGTCCCTGCTGGAACACTCGCGCCATCCTGCTGCAGTAGTAGACTAGCTGTCCCTGCCGGAACTCTCGCGCCATCCTGCTGCAGTAGTGGACTAGCTGTCCCTGCCGGAACACTTGCGCCGTCCTGCTGCAGTAGTAGACTCGCTGTCCCTGCTGGAACACTTGTGCCGTCCCGCTGCAGTAGTGGACTCGCTGTCCCTGCTGGAACACTCGCGCCGTCCTGCTGCAGTAGTAGACTAGCTGTCCCTGCTGGAACACTTGCGCTGTCCTGCTGCAGTAGTAGACTAGCTGTCACTGCTGGAACACTCTCACTCATCCTGCTGCAGTAGTAACGATCAGTCGTGCCGGAACACTCGCGCCATCCTGCTGCAGTAGTAACGATCAGTCGTGCCGGAACACTTGCGCCGTCCTGCTGCAGTAGTAGACTAGCTGTCCCTGCCGGAACACTCGCACCGTCCTGCTGCAGTAGTAGGCTAGCTGTCCCTGCCGGAACTCTCGCGCCATCCTGCTGCAGTAGTGGACTAGCTGTCCCTGCTGGAACACTCGCGCCATCCTGCTGCAGTAGTAGACTAGCTGTCCCTGCCGGAACTCTCGCGCCATCCTGCTGCAGTAGTGGACTAGCTGTCCCTGCCGGAACACTTGCGCCGTCCTGCTGCAGTAGTAGACTAGCTGTCACTGCCGGAACACTCGCGCTGTCCTGCTGCAGTAGTAGACTTGCTGTCACTGCTGGAACACTCGCGCCGTCCTGCTGCAGTAGCAGCAGTAGGTCCTGCCGTAACACTCACACTCATCCTGCTGCAGTAGCAGACTAGCTGTCACTGCCGGAACACTCGCGCCGTCCTGCTGCAGTAGTAGACTAGCTGTCCCTGCTGGAACACTCGCGCCGTCCTGCTGCAGTAGCAGACTAGCTGTCACTGATGGAACACTCGCGCCGTCCTGCTGCAGTAGCAGCAGTAGGTCCTGCCGTAACACTCACACTCATCCTGCTGCAGTAGCAGACTAGCTGTCACTGCCGGAACACTCGCGCCGTCCTGCTGCAGTAGTAGACTAGCTGTCCCTGCTGGAACACTCGCGCCGTCCTGCTGCAGTAGTAGACTAGCTGTCCCTGCCGGAACACTCGCGCCGTCCTGCTGCAGTAGTAGGCTAGCTGTTACTGCTGGAACACTCGCGCCGTCCTGCTGCAGTAGCAGACTAGCTGTCCCTGCTGGAACACTTGCGCCGTCCTGCTGCAGTAGTAGACTAGCTGTCCCTGCCAGAACACTCGCGCCGTCCTGCTGCAGTAGTAGGCTAGCTGTTACTGCTGGAACACTCGCGCCGTCCTGCTGCAGTAGCAGACTAGCTGTCCCTGCTGGAACACTTGTGCCGTCCCGCTGCAGTAGTGGACTCGCTGTCCCTGCTGGAACACTCGCGCCGTCCTGCTGCAGTAGTAGACTAGCTGTCCCTGCTGGAACACTTGCGCTGTCCTGCTGCAGTAGTAGACTAGCTGTCACTGCTGGAACACTCTCACTCATCCTGCTGCAGTAGTAACGATCAGTCGTGCCGGAACACTCGCGCCATCCTGCTGCAGTAGTAACGATCAGTCGTGCCGGAACACTTGCGCCGTCCTGCTGCAGTAGTAGACTAGCTGTCCCTGCCGGAACACTCGCACCGTCCTGCTGCAGTAGTAGGCTAGCTGTCCCTGCCGGAACTCTCGCGCCATCCTGCTGCAGTAGTGGACTAGCTGTCCCTGCTGGAACACTCGCGCCATCCTGCTGCAGTAGTAGACTAGCTGTCCCCGCCGGAACTCTCGCGCCATCCTGCTGCAGTAGTGGACTAGCTGTCCCTGCCGGAACACTTGCGCCGTCCTGCTGCAGTAGCAGACTAGCTGTCACTGCCGGAACACTCGCGCTGTCCTGCTGCAGTAGTAGACTTGCTGTCACTGCTGGAACACTCGCGCCGTCCTGCTGCAGTAGCAGCAGTAGGTCCTGCCGTAACACTCACACTCATCCTGCTGCAGTAGCAGACTAGCTGTCACTGCCGGAACACTCGCGCCGTCCTGCTGCAGTAGTAGACTAGCTGTCCCTGCTGGAACACTCGCGCCGTCCTGCTGCAGTAGCAGACTAGCTGTCACTGATGGAACACTCGCGCCGTCCTGCTGCAGTAGCAGCAGTAGGTCCTGCCGTAACACTCACACTCATCCTGCTGCAGTAGCAGACTAGCTGTCACTGCCGGAACACTCGCGCCGTCCTGCTGCAGTAGTAGACTAGCTGTCCCTGCTGGAACACTTGCGCCGTCCTGCTGCAGTAGTAGGCTAGCTGTCCCTGCCGGAACTCTCGCGCCATCCTGCTGCAGTAGTGGACTAGCTGTCCCTGCTGGAACACTCGCGCCATCCTGCTGCAGTAGTAGACTAGCTGTCCCCGCCGGAACTCTCGCGCCATCCTGCTGCAGTAGTGGACTAGCTGTCCCTGCCGGAACACTTGCGCCGTCCTGCTGCAGTAGCAGACTAGCTGTCACTGCCGGAACACTCGCGCTGTCCTGCTGCAGTAGTAGACTTGCTGTCACTGCTGGAACACTCGCGCCGTCCTGCTGCAGTAGCAGCAGTAGGTCCTGCCGTAACACTCACACTCATCCTGCTGCAGTAGCAGACTAGCTGTCACTGCCGGAACACTCGCGCCATCCTGCTGCAGTAGCAGACTAGCTGTCACTGCCGGAACACTCGCGCCATCCTGCTGCAGTAGCAGACTAGCTGTCACTGCCGGAACACTCGCGCCATCCTGCTGCAGTAGCAGCAGTAGGTCCTGCCGTAACACTCACACTCATCCTGCTGCAGTAGCAGACTAGCTGTCACTGCCGGAACACTCGCGCCGTCCTGCTGCAGTAGTAGACTAGCTGTCCCTGCTGGAACACTCGCGCCGTCCTGCTGCAGTAGTAGACTAGCTGTCCCTGCCGGAACACTCGCGCCGTCCTGCTGCAGTAGTAGACTAGCTGTCCCTGCCGGAACACTCGCGCCATCCTGCTGCAGTAGTAGACTCGCTGCCCCTGCTGGAACACTCGCGCCATCCTGCTGCAGTAGTAGACTCGCTGTCCCTGCCGGAACACTCGCACCATTCTGCTGCAGTAGTAGACTCGCTGTCCCTGCCGGAACACTCGCGCCGTCCTGCTGCAGTAGTAGACTCGCTGTCCCTGCCGGAACACTTGCGCCGTCCTGCTGCAGTAGTAGACTAGCTGTCACTGCCTGAACACTTGCGCCATCCTGCTGCAGTAGTGGACTTGCTGTCCCTGCCGGAACACTCACGCCATCCTGCTGCAGTAGTAGACTCGCTGCCCCTGCTGGAACGCTCGCGCTGTCCTGCTGCAGTAGTGGACTCGCTGCCCCTGCTGGAACACTCGCGCCGTCCTGCTGCAGTAGTGGACTCGCTGCCCCTGCTGGAACACTCGCGCCGTCCTGCTGCAGTAGTAGACTCGCTGCCCCTGCTGGCAGGCCTCAGTAACTGTGTGGTGACGTGTGTGCGGGCCGGAGAGAGTTTAAGGCTGACGAGTGTGTTTTGGTCTGCAGGTTCATGTAGAGTCTCCATCGCGTCCCCTCCGGTCCGGACCCTTTTCCTGCTCGACACACTGCATGGCTCAGTGCCCCTCCCCCAGATGGCCCCCTGCTGAGCGAGATGGATGTTCCTCAGATCCTGGGAGATCCTTCCTTCTGTTCTACGTGGATGATTAAGCTGTGATTACAGAACTGCACCTCTGACCCCTCAGACTCCGTTCCACTCCGTTTACTCCATCTACATCTCGGTCATGTGCTGTGCGTGTGAGACGCTGCCGGGCGTTTAGATCTGTACCGCTGTATTTATTGTTATGATGTTGTTTGTATGCGGGTCGAAGGTCATATAAACTCAGAACTGACGTGTTTTCACTGGTGGAATGTCTTTAATGTTTAGGAGGTGCAGAGCGGTTTACAGTGAAGCCGAGGACCCCCACCAACAAACACCCACTCTCCTTTAGTACATCAGGAAGACATGTCCACACAAACAGTCCTGCTGGAACAGAGGGAGAGAGAGACAGAGGGAGAGATGGGGAGAGAGAGACGGAGGGAGAGAAAGACAAAGACAAGGAGAGGGAGAAAGAGAGACTGGGAGAGATAGAGAAAGACAGAGAGAGAGACAGATGGGGAGAGAGAGAGATGGGAGAGAGAGACGGAGGGAGAGAAAGAAAAAGACAGAGGGAGAGGGAGAAAGAGAGACAGAGACTGAGAGAGAGAGAGAGAAATACTGAGAGAGAAAGACAGAGAGAGAGACAGAGACGGGGAGAGAGAGTGAGACAGTGGGGGAAAAAGACAGAGGGAGAAAGAGAGATGGGGAGAGAGATATTCAGGGTGAAAGAAAGACAAAGCGAGAGGAAGAGAGAGAAACAAAGAGAGATCGGAATATAGAGAGAGAGAGAGAGAGAGAGAGAGAGAGAGAGAGAGGGAGAAGAAATTGAGAGGACAACTTGTTGAGCAGGTGTTTCTGATAAAGTGGCCAGGTAGTGGAAGGACACTGGGTGTTTCTAATAAAGTGGCCAGGTAGTGGAAGGGCACTGGGTGTTTCTAATAAAGTGGCCAGTTAGTGGAAGGACACTGGGTGTTTCTAATAAAGTGGCCAGGTAGTGGAAGGGCACTGGGTGTTTCTGATAAAGTGGCCAGTTAGTGGAAGGACACTGGGTGTTTCTGATAAAGTGGCCAGTTAGTGGAAGGACACTGGGTGTTTCTGATAAAGTGGCCAGTTAGTGGAAGGACACTGGGTGTTTCTGATAAAGTGGCCAGTTAGTGGAAGGACACTAGGTGTTTCTGATAAAGTGGCCAGTTAGTGGCAGGACACTGGGTGTTTCTAATAAAGTGGCCAGTTAGTGGAAGGACACTGGGTGTTTCTGATAAAGTGGCCAGGTAGTGGAAGGACGCCAGCGGGTGGTGAGCTGGTGGTGAGCGGCGGCCGTGTGAGAGGAAACGGCCGCTCCTTCAGCGGCGCTGTTTGTTTGCTTGTTCCACTTACTCTGCGGAATGTGGGGCTCGTTCCGGCTCTCCCTCCGCTCCCTCCGCTCCGTCTGTTTACACTAGGCTTATTTACCGGCCGGCGGCGCGGAGGAGCGGCGGGCTCCGGGGATTTTCCTCCTGAACTGCAGCGAGGGCAGTGGAGCGGGAATGTGTGAGGAAGTGGTGGCGGTTTTGCTCCTACCGCAGAGTCCGAGCTCCAGATCCGGCCGCGGCACATGACGCTGAGACGCCGCTGGAGTTTTACTGGTTCTGACTCACGCGCGTGTGTTAGTGCTGTCTGAAGGCCTGTGTGTGTGTGTGTGTGTGTGTGTGTGTGTGTGTGTGTGTGTGTGTGTGTGGATGGTAAAGCGATCAGCCACCGCCGTGGGAAAACCAGAGGGACTCCTGGTTCCTCCCTGAAGAACCGGGGCGAGACCGGGACATACCCAGACTCAGTGATCAGACTCTGCTTAGGCCACAGTGCTCTGTACTACAGGGGGCGGAGTCAAATAATAATGCACAGCTCAGGTTTTGCCCTAGCTATGCTAATGCTAGCTATGCTAAGCTAATGCTAGCTCTGCCAAAACTGTATAAGCCCACAGGTACAACTCTCAGAAAGGTCCATAACCTGAAATGGTTCTGTACGCAGGTGTTTACACATGACGCTGTGTTCACTAATACTGTTCCAAACGTAGCTTTTCAGGAAAGGTGCGGGTTGGGTCGGGACAGATATCAGTAAAATAGTGGGTGAAGGTTCCAGGAGTAACCTGCTGTAAATGAAAGGTTCTGTTCATGTAGGAATTCGGACCAGCCCAGAACCTTTGTACTGATCATCGCTGTGTCTGATTGAATCAGGACCTCATTTACGAACAATGCTCTCTTGTAGGAGAACCATGTTTGGTCCCCCAGAGACCCGGTGGAAGGATGATTACCCCTCACCTGACATATCTGAAGGCTATGGGCTGGAAGTGTTCTGCTGCCTCTGGAATGGTTCTGCGTCACGTCGTTCGACAGGCTGTTTTATCCAAAGCGACTTGAAAGTGAAGTCCAGCGTCCAGTCCTAGCGCTCAGCGCCGCCGCGAGCCAACTCTGATGCAGGTGCTACTTCTCAGGGTTTTCATTTCAGGAACAGTGTAGACGGCTGCAGGAGAACACGGTGGAACCTTCAGTGAAGGAAGTCCGGTAAACACTGTGTAAACGTTCTTCCAGCTGTTATTTTATAGAATATTTCACTTTCTTTTAACTGTTGTAGCTGAATGTACATTACTAAGCTGGTTTCCGTGTGTAACATTAACAGTAGAGAACAGCTCAGCGCTATAATACAGTCCAGTGGTATAGTTCAGCATGCTGGTATGCGGTGCACATTAAGATTTTTGTACAGTACAGCGTGATGGTAAAGAACAATTCAACACGTATAAATAAGATCAATTAAACAATCTAGAACAATTCAACAGTTTTGTACAGTTGTACAGAACAATTTAGCACCATAGAACAGTTCAGCAGTACAGAACTGTTCCTCAGTATAGAACAGTTCAGCAGTACAGAACTGTTCCTCGGTATAGAACAGTTCAGCAGTACAGAAGTTTTCCTCAGTATAGAACAGTTCAGCAGTACAGAACTGTTCCTCAGTATAGAACAGCATGATGGTAAAGAACAATTCAACACAAATAAATAAGAGCAAATAAACAATCTAGAATAATTCAACAGTTTTGTACAGTTGTCCAGAACAATTTAGCACCATAGAACAGTTCAGCAGTACAAAACTGTTCCTCAGTATATAACAGTTCAGCAGTACGAAACTGTTCCTCAGTATAGAACAGTTCATCAGTACAGTGTGGATCAGCAGTACAGAACTGTTCCTCGGTACAGTGTAGTTCAGCAGTACAGGACCGTTCCTCAGTACGGTGTAGTTCAGCAGTACAGGACCGTTCCTCAGTACGGTGTAGTTCAGCAGTACAGAACTGTTCCTCTGTATAGAACAGTTCAGCAGTACAGAACTGTTCCTCTGTATAGAACAGTTCAGCAGTATAGGACCGTTCTTCAGTACAGTGTGGATCAGCAGTACGGTGTAGTTCAGCAGTATGGTGTAGTTAAGCAGTATGGTGTAGTTCAGCAGTACAGAACTGTTCCCTGGTACGGTGTAGTTCAGCAGTACGGTGTAGTTCAGCAGTACGGTGTAGTTCAGCAGTACAGAACCGTTCCTCAGCACGGTGTAGTTCAGCAGTACAGAACCGTTCCTCAGTACGGTGTAGTTCAGCAGTACAGAACCGTTCCTCAGTACGGTGTAGTTCAGCAGTACAGAACCGTTCCTCAGTACGGTGTAGTTCAGCAGTACAGAACCGTTCCTCAGTACGGTGTAGTTCAGCAGTACAGAACCGTTCCTCAGTACGGTGTAGTTCAGCAGTACGGTGTAGTTCAGCAGTACGGTGTAGTTCAGCAGTACAGAACCGTTCCTCAGTACGGTGTAGTTCAGCAGTACGGTGTAGTTCAGCAGTACGGTGTAGTTCAGCAGTACAGTGTAGTTCAGCAGTACGGTGTAGTTCAGCACTGGTGTGTGTGTGTTGGTGGGTCTGGGCCCCTGCAGGCCGTGTTTGGATGTGGAATGTGACTCATGCTCTGGCTGCTGTAGCCGTGACTGCAGGTGCTGCTGCTGCGGGAGATTCGGGTTACAGGAAATAAACCTCCCTGCTTAATGTTGGAGCTGGGCGGAGGGGGGAAAACCAAACACCAAAAACACCCTGGAAGGTGCCGTAGCAACCTGGGAGTCACGCTGCATGCCGGGGAAATGATAAGGCTCTCCGCGCGTCCAGTTCTGGGGTTCTAATGAATGCACGTGTGTACATGAGCGCAGGCTTGTTCGGCTGACGAGAGACGGACAGCTCCGCATTTTTAAACCTTGATTTACAGGAGTAAACATCCAGCGGGGACGCATCCGCCTTCCAAACATGACTAAAGGGGACATGGGGACTTGCTGAAGCTCACAGTAGCCAGGAGAATCTGCAGGCTTTCCACAGCTCCGGCAGTTTGTTGCCTCAGCTGGGATTTGAACCAGTAACGCTCGGTTTCAGAGCATGCGTTTTCTTCCCCAGCAGCTAAATGAATCATGATGTAACTGAGGCGTTTGGTGGGAATTCGTTTCTCTCCGTTCATCTTTAGTTTCACCACTGACCATTCAGTACGGCTCTGTGGACGGTGCCGGGTGCAAACAGACTACATAGTCTGAGAACCAGTAAGAATGGTTTCTCCTTTGGGGCAAAGTTCTACATAGGACCCTCAAAATGCACCAGACAGACGTCCCCTTGTGTGTTTAAGGTGGTAGTACCTTCAGGCTCCTGCAGATGGCGCTGTATGAGGATGGTGGAGCTATAAACCTCTGTGGGGTGTGAGTGACGGGATCCATAGATTGGGAAGAGGTGCTACAGTGCAGGGAATGTCTCGTTCCATGTGTGGAAAATGGCTCCAGAGCAGATGTTAATGATTGGCTAAAAGGAGGGACTGCATGTGGGCGTGGCCAAAGACCATAGTGTGAAGGAAGTAGCTGAATCTGCAGGTGTATGGAAGCGTACGGTCATACGGGTCTACCAGCAGTGGATACAATCCCAGTCTACAGGGAATTCTCCTCGGAACTGTGCCAGGGAAGGCCTCCACCAAATCTGGACCACCTGACCAGTTCTTAGATGAGACTGTCTGAACACTGATGTGGCTACATCCAGAACCTTGTCCAGTACATGCCCAATCTAGTCCCAGCTGGTATTGGTACTGGTGGAGGTACCCCTTTTCCACCGATATGGTGCCGGTGCCAAACTCTAAAATCATAAAAACTGGTCTGCAGCCGGAAAGGTCAGTGCCGTTCCAGCACCATTAACTCTCTGGTCTGGAACCGTGGAACCCCTGACTCAAACGACGAAGGGGCGTGGCGCTGCATGATGAACTGCACTGAGCTGACCTCGGGAACAGCCGTATCCCACCGGTGGATAAGGCATACAACAGGAGGCGTCCATCTTCTAATGAACCACAGTGTGAAAATGTGCAGGAGAACCGTAAAGTGGGAACCACTACAGACAGAGAACCTTAACGTGCTGCTTCATAATCGTCCACCTTCAACGGAGAGAGGGAACACGCATGGGTCGTCTATGACGATCCCTCTGGGCGGAGCACAGGTGCCGAAGAAGCTGGTTCTGGATGGTGGGATATCCGCCCTCAAAGCAGGAAGTACAGTCTGCACACATGTCCTGCTTACGGACTAAGGACCGCCCACCTCCAGATACGTAACCGCTCGGCTCGCAAACCAGGGGGCCCATTCTTAACGGGTTCAGTAGAGCCTGGGAACCAGCACGGGCACCAGCAACAGCACTTTGTTGGTGGAAAGGAGGGACTAGCGGGGCCGTTTGGCTGCATGTATCCATCAAAGGGTCATCATGACCCGGAGCTGAGGGTCTGTCCTGTTGAGAGAGAACCTTAGAGAACCTTGTTGGATGCTAAGAACAGCAAACCCAAACACGAGCCCTGCAGATACACAGTGTCCCGCTGGCTCTCCAGACAAGCTGAACTGCGGAAGTGTCCTCCGAGGAAAGCTGGAGACAGGTCTCCAGGGGTGTGAAATATGGGCACCCTCAGCAAAGCTGTGGGCTGTACTTTCCCGAAGCGCTGGGGGTCCTGAGTGGGGACGACCGTGATGTCATCAAGCTCCGGCGAATGTTATTGTTATCTCTGCTTTGTTCCTAAACGGCTCTGTCCTGTGTTGTTTGAGCTCATTCAGAGATTCCTTTCATCTCGGCTTGAAGGAGGCACTGTTCGACACGCCAGCCAAAACCAACATGGCCGGGGAATCGCCTCCAGACTCGCCAGTCTCGGGTTCGGCAGGGCAGGTTCCCTTCCACGGTCCGGTCACACCAGCACATGCTAGCATGGCACTGATGTTGGGCTGACTGGAAAACCAAACCCTGCTTTAAATGGTTCAGGGTTGAAACACCCTGATGTGGTTCTGCACTGGGTCCATCTCCACCCTATGGTCTGGCTCTAGAACGAAATGGGCTGTTTTCCATTTTCTGGTGAGTTCTGATAAGCTCTGCTCTGATTAGCTGGTCTACAGCGAGGCGCCGCCCACTATGAAGTACCATGTGACTAAATAAAAGGAGCCTCCGTGTAAATAAGCTCCACCCTCATACTATTTAGTGAGCTATGCTAGTTACTTGGAGCTAATCTGGGATCCGGTTAAAGATGTGGGAGTTGAAGTTCCTGTTCTCCGGCTTGTTTCGGGAAGGTGGAACAGACCATTGGGTTAAGAAGCTGGTGAAGAAGCGGCAACCAGCCATGTACCGCTGACAGGTGGGATCCTCGGGAAGGAACTGGGAAGTGCCGCCATCACCTTCCCAGCCTGGAACGCTGGAGTTCTCCACATAGCATAGCATGATGACTGGCTTCCAGTCGAGTCTCTGTCATGTTATATCACATCACAGTGAACTCTAACACTATCCCATAAACACAACAATGTCAGCTTAACAACAGCAAACAGCTAGCCAGGGTGCTACGTTAGCATGGCTAATGTCAAAGGTTAATGCTAATATTATATAATATACTGTACTTGATGGTGGAGTACCCTAAAGCCATACTGTTCACCCATACGGGTGTGGTGGTTAGAGTTTAGTGTTAACTGGGGTGGGGTTAGGGTTTAGTGTAAATGATGGGGTTATGATATTATTGGTTAGTATGATTTTGCCCTGCCGGCTGGACCATGGTGGGTAAAGGGGTTAGGGTAAATGGGTTTAGTGATGGTCTTATGGTGTTAGTTTGATCTTGCCCTGCTGGCCGGATCGTGGTGGTTAGTGTAAATGTAGGGGTTAGGGGGTTTAGTGTTAATGTAGGGGATAAGGGCTGTAGTGTAAATGTAGGTGTTAGGGGCTTAGTGTAAATGTAAGGGTTAGGGGGTTTAGTGTAAATGTAGGGGTTAGGGGGGTTAGTGTAAATGTAAGGGTTAGGGGTTTAGTGTAAATGTAGGGGATAGGGGTTTAGTGTAAATGTAGGGGTTAGGGGGTTTAGTGTAAATGTAGGGGATAGGGGTTTAGTGTAAATGTAGGGGTTAGGGGGTTTAGTGTAAATGTAGGGGATAGGGGTTTAGTGTAAATGTAGGGGTTAGGGGGGTTAGTGTAAATGTAGGGGATAGGGGGTTTAGTGTAAATGTAGGGGTTAGGGGGTTTAGTGTAAATGTAGGGGATAGGGGGTTTAGTGTAAATGTAGGGGTAAGGGGTTTAGTGTAAATGTAGGGGATAGGGGTTTAGTGTAAATGTGGGGATAGGGGTTTAGTGGGGGTTTAGTGTAATTGTTGGGGTTGGGGGTTTAGTGTAAATGTAGGGGTTGGGGGTTTAGTGTAAATGTAGGGGGTTTAGTGTAGGGGGTTTAGTTTAGTGTAAATGTAGGGTGGGGTTTAGGGGGTTTTTAGTGTAAATGTAGGGGATAGGGGTTTTAGTGTAAATGTAGGGGTTAGGGGGTTTAGTGTAAATGTAGGGGATAGGGGGGTTAGTGTAAATGTAGGGGAGTAGGGGATAGTAAATGGGTTTAGGGGTTTAGTGTAAATGTAGGGGATAGGGGTTTAGTGTAAATGTAGGGGTTAGGGGGTTTAGTGTAAATGTAGGGGTTAGGGGTTTAGTGTAAATGTAGGGGATGGGGGGTTTAGTGTAAATGTAGGGGATAGGGGGTTTAGTGTAAATGTAGGGGATGGGGGTTTAGTGTAAATGTAGGGGATAGGGGGTTAGTGTAAATGTAGGGGATAGGGGGTTAGTGTAAATGTAGGGGTTAGGGGGTTTAGTGTAAATGTAGGGGTTAGGGGGTTTAGTGTAAATGTAGGGGATAGGGGGTTTAGTGTAAATGTAGGGGATAGGGGGTTTAGTGTAAATGTAAGGGTTAGGGGTTTAGTGTAAATGTAGGGGATAGGGGGTTTAGTGTAAATGTAGGGGATAGGGGGTTTAGTGTAAATGTAGGGGTTAGGGGTTTAGTGTAAATGTAGGGGATAGGGGGTTTAGTGTAAATGTAGGGGTTAGGGGTTTAGTGTAAATGTAGGGGATAGGGGGTTTAGTGTAAATGTAGGGGTTAGGGGGTTTAGTGTAAATGTAGGGGTTAGGGGTTAGTGTAAATGTAGGGGTTAGTGTAAATTGGTTTAGTGATGGGGTTATGGTGTTAGTATGATTTTGCTCTGCTGGCCGGATCGTGGGGGGTTAAGTCAGAGAAACGCACGTGTTCAGTCTTGTAAATGATAGTAAGTGTGTTGAACATGAGCACACAAAGGTCAGCCTCAATTCAACACTGCATCTGCACACTCAACACCTCAGTGTTGATGCTTGTCTGCTAAGAGACTCGTTCTGTCATTCATATTTACTGGCTGGAGGTCCTGCTGTTTTACCAGGTGGTCCTGACTGAAGAGAAGTGCCCCCACTCGCCAGTAGAGGGCAGCAGCGCTCCGAGTCACTCCAGCAGCGTCCGCAACATTAGGGCCAAATCAATCACGCGGTTAATAGACCTGCTGCAGTGCAGTGATTCAGTGTGGCACTTCATTTCTCACGTCTGTTTACACGGTAGGATCAGTGTGCGGCTTAAATCTATACAGCCGGAGTAATAAAGCTCAACACTGAGGGGAACCGTTTCAAACATGATCCTGGAGCTCTGGAGAAACGTGCTCATGCATTTCTAGGCATTGATATACGATCTGTGTTCAGGCTGCACCCCTCCCATGAACATGGCTGCAGTACAGTCCAAACACCTTCTCCGGAACATCAGACCGGTGGAAGTCATCAATCTAGGGAAGTCCCAGGCTCTTCTGCAGGGTATCATATAAAGCAGACCCCCAGCAGCCCCCCGTTTACTGCTGTACTGCCACGGCGTTCGGCTCGGTGCTCATTAATCAGTGAGCCTGGTTCCTTACAGTGCAGTTCTGAACACGCTCCTCACTTCCAGGGGCTGCAGTGATTCGTAAACAGGACCCACATATCAGATGCTGAACGTGAGACGTTTACCACGTCATAACCTTATTACCTCATTCAGGTCCCGATGGCAGCTGCACATCTCAGAAACGCTGGGACAGGGGAAACACCAGGCAACCAACTGGAGGAGCAGCTAGCAACTACGTCAGATCACTGGGCCTAAAAAGAGTTCTGTAGAGAGGCAGAGTCTCTCAGAAGCAGAGACGTCCCGAGAATTCCCTGGGCAGTAGGGACCCTAGAGAAGCTGGTGATATAGGCCCTCAGGAGACCCCTCATTAAACACAGGCATGATTCTGTACTTGGAACTCGGTGCCTGGGAACACAGCTCACCGGGAAACCCACAGGTTACAGCTGTATCATGTAAAGAGGAAGCCGTATGTCAACACGATCCAGAAGCGCCGCCGACTTCTCTGGGCCAAAGCCCATTTAACCTGGACTGAGGCAGGATGGAAAACCGGGTCCAGATGAATCAAAATCTGGAATTCTTTTAGGAAACCACACATGCTGTTTCCTGGGGACTCGAGAGGAAAGGGACCGTCCAGCTTCTTCTCAGCACACAGCTCCAAAGCCTGTATCTCCATCAGGGCCTATGGCATGGGCTCAGTGCGGAACACTGTATAGAGGCTTTAGAACCACATACACTTCCATCCAGACCACGTCTCTTTCAGGGAAGGCCTCGGATATTCCAGCAGGACACTGCTAACCCACATACGGCACAGACTCAATATATACTACAGTACCTACACTTAGAGCTTAGAGTTATACACTCCACCTAATGAGAAACTGTAGAACAGACTCAGTATATACCACAGTACTTACACTTAGAGCTTAGAGTTATACACTTCACCTAATGAGAAACTGTAGAACAGACTCAGTCTATACCACAGTACCTACATTTAGAGCTTAGAGTTATACACTCGACCTAATGAGAAACTGTAGAACAGACTCAGTCTATACCACAGTACCTACATTTAGAGCTTAGAGTTATACACTCCACCTACTGAGAAACTGTAGATCAGACTCAGTCTATACCACAGTACCTACATTTAGAGCTTAGAGTTATACACTCCACCTACTGAGAAACTGTAGATCAGACTCAGTCTATACCACAGTACCTACATTTAGAGCTTAGAGTTATACACTCGACCTAATGAGAAACTGTAGAACAGACTCAGTCTATACCACAGTACCTACATTTAGAGCTTAGAGTTATACACTCCACCTAATGAAAAACTGTAGATCAGACTCAGTCTATACCACAGTATTTACATTTAGAGCTTAGAGTTATACACTCGACCTAATGAGAAACTGTAGAACAGACTCAGTCCATACCACAGTACCTACATTTAGAGTGAGTTCCTGAAGTGGCTGTGTTATTCGCTGGGTCCATGTTTCTATCAGGATTATGAATCTGCCAGTTTTAAATTCGTACATGACGTCGCTCCTGCGTATCTGTGCTGAAGTGTAGAGGGAGTGTGTCTCTGGTGTCTGTAGCGGAGCTGTCTGGGTGATGTATTCACTAAGCGATCATCTATCCAGCTCCCCAAACAGGTTGTCAGGCGTAAAGCCAGCGGCCACCGCATCATGGCCTTTATGGGGCGGCCCCCCAGAAACCCCCACAAAGCCTGCCGACCACTTGTTTTTAGTGGCCAGGGCTGCGAATGGAAACACTATGAAAACACTTACCCCCTGCAATAAATTACTGAGGGCTGCTGGGATGCCACGGAGGAGTGCTGAGGAGTCAGGACCGAGCGGAGAGCGCGTAAACGACAACAGCCACCGTTAACCATTCATCCAGAATCAGTACGGCATCTGGACTCCTTCAGTCCAAGACTAGCAACACCCACCCTGCGCTCTCACTAACCGGCCACTTTATCAGAAACACCCACCCTGCGCTCTCACTAACCGGCCACTTTATCAGAAACACCCACCCTGCCCTCTCACTAACCGGCCACTTTATCAGAAACACCCACCCTGCCCTCTCACTAACCGGCCACTTTATCAGAAACACCCACCCTGCACTCCTACTAACCGGCCACTTTATCAGAAACACCCACCCTGCCCTCTCACTAACCGGCCACTTTATCAGAAACACCCTCCCTGCGCTCTCACTAACCGGCCACTTTATCAGAAACACCCACCCTGAACTCTCTAACCGGCCACTTTATCAGAAACACCCACCCTGAACTCTCTAACCGGCCACTTTATCAGAAACACCCACCCTGAACTCTCTAACCGGCCACTTTATCAGAAACACCCACCCTGTGCTCTCACTAACCGGCCACTTTATCAGAAACACCCACCCAGTACTCTCACTAACCGGCCACTTTATCAGAAACACCCACCCTGCGCTCTCACTAACCGGCCACTTTATCAGAAACACCCACCCTGCGCTCTCACTAACCGGCCACTTTATCAGAAACACCCACCCTGCGCTCTCACTAACCGGCCACTTTATCAGAAACACCCACCCTGCGCGTCATCAGAAACACCCACCCTGCCCTCTCACTAACCGGCCACTTTATCAGAAACACCCACCCTGCGCTCTCACTAACCGGCCACTTTATCAGAAACACCCACCCTGCGCTCTCACTAACCGGCCACTTTATCAGAAACACCCACCCTGCGCTCTCACTAACTGGCCACTTTATCAGAAACACCCACCCTGCGCTCTCACTAACCGGCCACTTTATCAGAAACACCCACCCTGTGCTCCTACTAACCGGCCACTTTATCAGAAACACCCACCCTGCGCTCTCACTAACTGGCCACTTTATTAGAAACACCCACCCTGCACTCTCACTAACCGGCCACTTTATCAGAAACACCCACCCTGCCCTCTCACTAACTGGCCACTTTATCAGAAACACCCACCCTGCACTCTCACTAACCGGCCACTTTATCAGAAACACCCACCCTGTGCTCCTACTAACCGGCCACTTTATCAGAAACACCCACCCTGCGCTCTCACTAACCGGCCACTTTATCAGAAACACCCACCCTGCGCTCTCACTAACCGGCCACTTTATCAGAAACACCCACCCTGCCCTCTCACTAACTGGCCACTTTATCAGAAACACCCACCCTGCACTCTCACTAACCGGCCACTTTATCAGAAACACCCACCCTGTGCTCCTACTAACCGGCCACTTTATCAGAAACACCCACCCTGCGCTCTCACTAACCGGCCACTTTATCAGAAACACCCACCCTGTGCTCCTACTAACTGGCCACTTTATCAGAAACACCCACCCTGTGCTCCTACTAACCGGCCACTTTATCAGAAACACCCACCCTGTACTCCTACTAACCGGCCACTTTATCAGAAACACCCACCCTACGATCTCACTAACCGGCCACTTTATCAGAAACACCCCCCCTGTGCTCCTACTAACCGGCCACTTTATTAGAAACACCCACCCTGCACTCCTACTAACCGGCCACTTTATCAGAAACACCCACCCTGTACTCCCACTAACCGGCCACTTTATCAGAAACACCCACCCTGCGCTCCTACTAACCGGCCACTTTATCAGAAACACCCACCCTGCACTCTCACTAACCGGCCACTTTATCAGAAACACCCACCCTGTGCTCCTACTAACCGGCCACCCTGTGGTCAGAAACTGACCCCTGATGAAGCACAAGGCGGATGGACACTGCAAACTGTGCATGGTTAGATGGCCCACAGCCTCCAGGAGCAGATCCGGCCTGTAGTTTGGGTGGAGGTGTCTGTAGAAGGATGTGGATCGGCTGGAACGTTGCTGAGATCTGGTTCAGGCTCTGGACAGATGATACACAGACAGGTTTGTATTACACCGCCGCTTTACAGAGCGGCCTGTGCTCAGGGTCAGGCGGCCCGCTCCTCCGGGATCTCCCTCGCTGTTCCAGTCATGTTATTCCACCGTTACAGCACACCGCTCCAGGTCACGGCTGCTGTGTCGTTAGCGTCAGCGTTAGCGTTAGCGAGCAGAGCTGATTCGGTCAGAGTTTACGTGTCAGCAGGACGCTAGCGCACGCAGCGACTGGGTGGGACTGGGGAAAGTCCTCGCAGGCGCCTGGCCAGGACAGCTAGCATAGTTTCCACTGAGGGAACCTGCTCAGGTCACTGTCCAGATGCACATCCAGACGCTCGGAGCAGACGCAGAGCAGAGCAGCCTCACCAGCCGGAGACGAGTTGCGGTTAATGAGGCTAATGCAGAGCTAGCGAGAGGAAGTGAAGGATCCAGCGTTCGCACGCCATCCGTCACAGACACAGAGCAGAATCAGCCAGACAGCTCCGAGAGAGACGTGCTGAGAAACGAGCAGGCTGGATCAGCGGAGCAGTTTCTACATCTTCATTCCACCTCCTCCACCACGTCTACGTAGACAGCTTGCACCTCCACAACGAAGGAGTCAAGCATCTGTCCTAAACGGGTCTACCAGGACCAGGAGGAGCACCTTCTGGGGACGTGTCCTGTGAGGGCACCAGGGGACCAGGCTGGTGGGCAATGTTTCCAGGCTGGTGTTTCAGCTGGTGCAGAACTCTGATGGCCTGGTCCTGGACCAGCTGGTCACATAGGATGAACATTGGGTGGGCAGACGTCCGTTTTCAGGCTGGACCGTCCGGGTTTTCAGCTCCCAGGCGCCTGGACGGACGCCTATTGGTCCTCCTTTCGGGTTGACCTATTAGAAATGTTCACTCGCCAACAATGTTAGAGTGCCACTGGCTCACAGCCTTGCATTTGATTGGTTTAAGAAGGTCATGTGACAAACTAGGACCTTATGGAGCTTCAGCTGAGCTCAGTTTAATCTGGGATATAAGCATCAGATGGTCTACAGAAGCCCACCGAGCGTCTTTCCCCAGCTTCGGATGGCCCGAGGGTGATCAAACGGTCCTGCTGACCGGACGCCTGAAGCCGCATGGGTTTCAGCTCCTTCAGCAGGTGCAGTTAAATGGTCCTCAAGCCGAGGGAGGCTGCAGCCTGTCTCCTCCGACGTGTGAAAGATCTGAATCTGCACTTTCCGCCCTGTTCCTCCACATGTTCCTCCACACTGAGTCAGAAACCCGGGCGACCCTGCTGGTCCTGAGGTGACACAAGGTAACGCCAGGGAGAAGCTGGAGACGATGAAGAATAACACCAGGCCTCAGCGCCAGAGCGACCGCTCTCTAACAGCAGTATAACGGAACATTCCCGCGTCATGCTATGATAATGAGTTCCATTTCAAGCTGAGACATTCCAAGAAGCGATCGGGCCGCGCCGTGGCACTGCTGCGTGTACACACTGACAGTATGGAGACAGACGTACTTTGTGGGTTTATTTCTCTAACTGCATGGAATTTGTGGACAACACCTAGTTCTGTGGAAAAGCCTGGTGCCGTCCAGAGCCAGTGTCCATGTGAAGAAGAAGGAGCCCTGAAATCGGATCTGACAGAGCTTCAGCGGGAAAACCGTCCAAGGTCTGCTGAACCATCGAGATGATCCGTCTGATGGTACACACTCGCTCACAGAGAGAGAGAGAGAGAGAGAGAGAGGGAGGAAGAACAGAGGGAGAGAAGGAGAACAGAGGGAGCCAGGGAGAACAGAGGGAGAGAGGGAGAACAGAGGGAGAGAGGGAGAACAGAGAGAGAGAGAGGGAGAACAGAGAGAGAGGGAACAGAGGGAGAGAGAGGGAACAGAGGGAGAGAGGGAGAACAGAGAGAGAGAAGGAGAACAGAGGGGGAGAGGGGGAACAGAGGGAGGGAGAACAGAGGGAGAACTGAGGGAGAACAGAGTAAGAGAGGGAGAACAGAGTGAGAGAGGGAGCCAGAGAGAACAGAGGGAGAGAGGGAGAACAGAGAGAGAGAGAGGGAGAATAGAGGGAGAACAGAGGGAGAACAGAGAGATAGAGGGAGAATAGAGGGAGAACAGAGGGAGACGGAGAACAAAGAGAGAGGGAGAACAGAGAGAGAGAGAGAATAGAGGGAGAACAGAGGGAGACAGGAGAACAGAGAGAGGGGGAGAACAGAGGGAGAGAGGGAGCCAGAGAGAACAGAGGGAGAGAGGGAGAACAGAGGGAGAACAGAGAGACCGAGAGGGAGACCAACACTCTACTCAGAAGAGCACCTCAGAGATTCAAGACTACTCAGACTAGCACCTCCAAGACTCAACACTCTACTCAGACTAGCACCTCCAAGACTCGACACTCTACTCAGACTAGCACCTCAGAGACTCAACACTCTACTCAGACTAGCACCTCCAAGACTCGACACTCTACTCAGACTAGCACCTCAGAGACTCAATACTCTACTCAGACTAGCACCTCAGAGACTCAACACTCTACTCAGACTAGCACCTCCAAGACTCGACACTCTACTCAGACTAGCACCTCAGAGACTCAATACTCTACTCAGACTAGCACCTCAGAGACTCAACACTCTACTCAGACTAGCACCTCAGAGACTCGAGACTCTACTCAGACTAGCACCTTAGAGATTCAAGACTACACAGACTAGCGCCTTAGAGACTCAACACTCTACTCAGACTAGCACCTCAGAGACTCAACACTCATGGTTATGTAGTAAAAGGAATGGTGTAAAGTAGGAGGTGGAGGCGGAGACTCCGCTCTCCTTACCAAACAGAGATACAGGGAGAGAGGGAGAACAGAGGGAGGTGCGGGTGGTTGCCGGGTCGCCGCTGACGCTGTTACAGGTGGAGAAGGAGCTCCAGTGATTTACTCCTCCGCTGCTGAGGCGTGTGCGGTGGGCCGGCTCCCCGGAGGGACATCGCTCCGGAATCCCCTTCCCAGAGCCGGAGCGGGCAGGGAGCACCGCGGGGGGGACGCTGACTGGTTTCAGTTAGAGCATGCG
Organism: Prochilodus magdalenae; assembly: GCA_024036415.1. NCBI lineage: Eukaryota > Metazoa > Chordata > Actinopteri > Characiformes > Prochilodontidae > Prochilodus > Prochilodus magdalenae. The sequence goes on along the minus strand of JAMWET010000118.1, from coordinate 86,996 downwards.
ATATCAAAGCCCATCTCTCCGGTCCACGGGCCTGGTTCTCCTCCATGTCCACGGGCCTGGTTCTCCTCCCTCTCTCGCGCCCCACGCGTTTGGACCGGGAGTTTGTGGGTGGAGCGCTCCGCTAATTGGCATGGAAACCCCGCACCTGTGGTAGACCGATGTTTGGAGAGTCCAGCTAGCCGGGAGGAGCTCGGGCCGCGGCCCAACGCCGGTGAGGTCAGGGTCCCCTCCATTTCCTTCGCTCGGCAGGACAGCTCGGCTTGACCCGCCATCCCTCAAGGTACATGGAAGACGAGCATCAAGACTCCTGGAGCTGAGAGGGTGGGATGAACTTCCGCAGGCGGTAGGCTCCGGTCTCCGGTGCCCGCTCCGGTCCTTCTCAGGTGGATTCCTTATCATTCCATGCCGAGGGCTCAGTTCTGCTGAACGGTACATGGAGGCACGAATGGAGCTTCTCCATCAGAACCACCCGTATCTGTCTCCATTGTCTGGAGGCTTACCGGTGTGGACAGGACTGTAGCCGGACGTTCGTCTACATGTCAGATTGAAAGACAGACCACCTCCATCCACTGAGTCGTCTCTGTTAAGGAAGGTCTTCATGGTTATGTAGTAAAAGGAGTGGTGTAAAGTAGGAGGTGGAGGCGGAGACTCCGCTCTCCTTACCAAACAGAGATATGTCTGCTTATGGAAGGATGTGTGATGTTCAAACTTGATGTCCAGCACTACCAGTGTTAATGCTGGTGTTAAGTGTGAAGTGAGTCACGTCGTCAGATCAGCAGGGTTTCCGTGCACTGTGAGGGTCAGCGGGTTTGAGAGGACAGAATGGGGACAGGCTTCATGACATCACCACCAATTACTCGGGCTCAGTGTTCTCACTGTGGGAGCACTAACCAGTTTCAGCTTCGTGGAAGGATTCCTGAACCAGTGATCCTAACGCAGTCCAACGCAGCTCAGTTAAACATGCTAATGATGAACATTGCTGTGAGGATTTGCTTTGATTGTACTTACTAATGAGTACACCTTAGAGACTCAACACTCAGACTAGCACCTCAGAGGCTTAACACTCTACTCAGACTAGCACCTCAAAGACTCAACACTCAGACTAGCACCTCAGAGACTCAACACTCTACTCAGACTCGCACCTCAGAGACTCAACACTCTACTCAGGCTAGCACCCCATAGACTCAACACTCTACTCAGACTAGCACCTCAGAGACTCAACACTCTACTCAGACTAACACCTCAGAGACTCAACACTCTACTCAGACTAGCACCTCAGAGACTCAACACTCTACTCAGACTAGCACCTCAGAGACTCAACACTCTACCCAGACTAGCACCTCAAAGACTCAACACTCAGACTAGCACCTCAGAGACTTAACACTCTACTCAGACTAGCACCTCAGAGACTCAACACTCAGACTAGCACCTCAGAGACTCAACACTCTACTCAGACTCGCACCTCAAAGACTCAACACTCAGACTAGCACCTTAGAGACTTAACACTTTACTCAGACTCGCACCTCAGAGACTCAACACACTACTTAGACTAGCACCTCAGAGACTCAACACTCTACTCAGACTAGCACCTCAAAGACTCAACACTCAGACTAGCACCTCAGAGACTTAACACTCTACTCAGACTAGCACCTCAGAGACTCAACACTCTACTCAGGCTAGCACCCCATAGACTCAACACTCTACTCAGACTAGCACCTCAGAGACTCAATACTCAGACTAGCACCTCAGAGACTTAACACTCTACTCAGACTTGCACTCTACTCACTCTACTCAGACATGCACCTCACCACAGTGACACAACATTCTATTCAGACTAGCACCTCAGAGACTCAATACTCAAACTAGCACCTCAGAGACTCAACACTTTACTCAGACTAGCACCTCAGAGACTCAATACTCAAACTAGCACCTCAGAGACTCAACACTTTACTCAGACTAGCACCTCAGAGACTCAATACTCAAACTAGCACCTCAGAGACTCAACACTTTACTCAGACTAGCACCTCAGAGACTCAACACACTACTCAGACTAGCACCTCAGAGACTCAATACTCTACTCAGACTAACACCTCAGAGACTCAACACTCTACTCAGACTAACACCTCAGAGACTCAACACTCTACTCAGACTAGCACCTCAGAGACTCAACACTCTACCCAGACTAGCACCTCAGAGACTCAACACTCTACTCAGACTAGCACCTCAGAGACCCAACACTCTACTCAGACTAGCATCTCAGACTCAGCACTTTACTCAGATTAGCACCTCAGAGATTCAACACTCTACTCAGATTAGCATCTCAGAGACTCAACACTCTACTCAAACTAGCACCTCAGAGACTCAATACTCTACTCAGACTAGCACCTCAGAGACTCAACACTCTACTCAGACTAGCACCCCATAGACTCAACATTCTACTCAGACTACCACCTCAGAGACTCGAGACTCTACTCAGATTAGCACCTCAGAGACTCAACACTTCTCAGACTAACACCCCATAGACTCAATCCTACTCAGACTAGCACCTCAGAGACTCAATCCTACTCAGACTAGCACCTCAGAGACTCAACACCCCCTCTTAACAGGATCACTGCATTTATCTTTATCTCTGCTGATTGTGTTGTGACTGGGACTGGGTTTTTGTCCCACCTCACAGACTGAAGGACAGACACAAGGGTCGTTCTCCTTCCCTCGCAGAGGCAGCAGAATGAAAGTCATTTATTCCACAGACCAACAAAAGGAAAATACATATTTTGAAAATCAGTAGGAAACCGTAGTCGAGTCTTCAGCCCACTAACCATCCCCTCCCTTCTTTTTCCCCCTATAAAAGATGTCTCCACCAGAAGCTGTTTTTGTTTTCCTCAGTGCCGTTTAAATTTAATCTTTTATTGGGGAAATGTTCAATGTCAAAATTGATTCTTTCCAACCCGGCGTAATGAACTGGAGTCAATCTGTGCGTCAATCTCCAGCCCAGCCCTTTCGTTCTGTGGCTTCGGAAGCGGACGGGTGACTGACCGTGCCATGCTGTCATTTGTGGTGGCTTGTTCTCTGCTAATTAGAGAGGTAAATCATCAGCCAAAGGTTTAAGACATCCGCAAACATGAGTGCATGTGTGCGTGAGAGAGAGAGCGTCAGAAAATGAGGGAGAAAGTGAGCGAGTGAGAGGGAGATAGAGGCTTGCGGGAGTCGCTGAGCAGTTGGAGGAGAAGTGTGTTTATTTGCCCTGCTGAACTTCTCCTGTCAGACTCGGCCTGCAGTCTGAGTGCGTCTGCGGTGGAGCTCAGCTTTGGGACTGTTATGGGCTGGGTCAACCTTCTTTTATAGCCTTCAAGACATGAGATACACGCTCCCCCAAAGCAAACTCTCACTTATTGTTGAATATTTTCCATGCTCAGGTTTACGCCTCACTGTAGCACTAATCTAATGATCTCCAGCACCAAGCATACTCATTACTGTACTCACTGTAGAACTAAACATACTCATTACAACTGTACTTACTGTAGAACTACACATACTCATTACAACTATACTCACTGAGGAACTACACATAATCATTTCAACTATACTCACTGTAGAACTACACATACTCATTACAACTATGTTCACTGTAGAACTACACATACTCATTACAATTATGCTCACTGTAGAACTACAAATACTCATTACAGCTATACTCACTGAGGAACTACACATACTCGTTACAACTATACTCACTGTAAAACTACACATACTCATTACAGCTATACTCACTGCGGAACTAAACATGCTCATTACAACTATACTCACTACGGAACTCAACATGCTCATTTCAACTATACTCACTGTAGAACTACACATACTCATTACAACTATGCTCACTGAGGAACTACACATACTCATTACAACTATACTCACTGAGGAACTACACATACTCATTACAACTATACTCACTGAGGAACTACACATACTCATTACAGCTATACTCACTGTAGAACTACACATACTCATTACAGCTATACTCACTGTAGAACTAAACATACTCATTACAACTATACTCACTGCGGAACTAAGCATGCTCATTACAGCTATACTCACTGTAGAACTAAACATGCTCATTACAATTATACTCACTGAGTACGTACACATACTCATTACAACTATACTCACTGTAGAATTACACATACCCATTACAACTATACTCACTGTAGAACTGAGGAACTATACACTATACTCATGCTACTACACATACTCATTTCAACTATACTCACTGAGGAACTACACATACTCATTTCAACTATACTCACTGAGGAACTACACATACTCATTACATCTATACTCACTGCGGAACTAAACATACTCATTACAAGTATACTCACTGCGGAACTAAACATGCTCATTACAGCTATACTCATTGTGAAACTAAACATACTCATTACAACTGTACTCACTGAGGAACTACACATACTCGTTACAACTATACTCACTGTAGAACTACACATACTCATTACAGCTATACTCACTGCGGAACTAAACATGCTCATTACAACTATACTCACTACGGAACTCAACATACTCATTTCAACTATACTCACTGTAGAACTACACGTACTCATTACAACTATGCTCACTGTAGAACTACACATACTCATTACAACTATGCTCACTGAGGAACTACACATACTCATTACAACTATGCTCACTGAGGAACTACACATACTCATTACAACTATACTCACTGAGGAACTACACATACTCATTACAGCTATGTTCACTGTAGAACTAAACATACTCATTACAACTATACTCACTGTAGAACTACACATACTCATTACAGCTATACTCACTGTAGAACTAAACATGCTCATTACAACTCACCAATACTCAACTCAAGGACTCATTACAACTATACTCACTGTAGAACTACACATACTCATTACAACTATACTCACTGTAGAACTACACATACTCATTACAACTATACTCACTGAGGAACTACACATACTCATTACAACTATACTCACTGAGGAACTACACATACTCATTACAACTATACTCACTGAGGAACTAAACATACTCATTACAGCTATACTCACTGTAGAACTAAACATGCTCATTACAGCTATACTCACTGTGAACCTAAACATACTCATTACAACTATACTCACTGAGGAACTACACATACTCATTTCAACTATACTCACTGAGGAACTACACATACTCATTTCAACTATACTCACTGAGGAACTACACATACTCATTACAGCTATACTCACTGCGGAACTAAACATACTCATTACAAGTATACTCACTGCGGAACTAAACATGCTCATTACAGCTATACTCACTGCGAAACTAAACATACTCATTACAACTGTACTCACTGAGGAACTACACATACTCGTTACAACTATACTCACTGTAGAACTACACATACTCATTACAGCTATACTCACTGCGGAACTAAACATGCTCATTACAACTATACTTACTACGGAACTCAACATACTAATTTCAACTATACTCACTGTAGAACTACACGTACTCATTACAGCTATGCTCACTGTAGAACTACACATACTCATTACAACTATACTCACTGTAGAACTACACATACTCATTACAACTATACTCACTGAGGAACTACACATACTCATTACAACTATACTCACTGAGGAACTACACATACTCTCATTGAGGAACTACTATACTCACTATACTCACTGTAGAACTACACATACTCATTACAGCTATACTCACTGAGGAACTACACATACTCATTACAACTATACTCACTGAGGAACTACACATACTCATTACAGCTATACTCACTGTAGAACTACACATACTCATTACAGCTATACTCACTGAGGAACTACACATACTCATTTCAACTATACTCACTGAGGAACTACACATACTCATTACAGCTATACTCACTGCGGAACTAAACATACTCATTTCAACTATACTCACTGAGGAACTACACATACTCATTACAGCTATACTCACTCTAGAACTACACATACTCATTACAGCTATACTCACTCTAGAACTACACATACTCATTACAGCTATACTCACTGAGGAACTACACATACTCATTACAGCTATACTCACTCTAGAACTACACATACTCATTACATTTTTGCTTTTTCACATTTAACGGAAGAGTATTAACTTTTTTTTCGATCTAAATCTAAATCTAGAGAATGCTACACCAGTGAGGTGGAGCTGGAAGGTATGGGTTTGTAATAAAAGTGTACCATTACAGCTCAAGGCCTACAGCTGCAGGCCCTCCAGGTCTGACCCTGCCAGGTCAGTCCTCGGATTTCAGCAGCTGATCCTAGTTCAGAGCTAAAGCAACATGTAGTATGCAGACCATAACTTGGTGCAAATAGTAAACTAACAGCCACATGATCCCTCTAATCCTAACCTCAACAGCATCTTCCGGTCTGGAGATCCTGCTCCTGTACACATACGTTTAAGGTGAGCTGGGAATCTGTGCCAGCTGCTCCTGATCCCACTCGAGTAAGGACAGGCAGGCAGACTGACTGACAATCAGGCAGACAGAAAGATATATGTATACACCAGAGGATCAGCTGCTCCCAGAAGGAGGTGTGGGAGTGCAGTGGTGTTGGGAAGGAGGATAAAGGTGACCAGGATCAATAACTGATGATAAGTTTAGACTGATATGATCAATATTTACTGAGCTACACATACAGAAGTCTGTCTCTCAGTATGGCGTTGGGCCGCCGTGTTTGCTAACCCAACACGCCAGACGTCTCGGTATGGTGCTGTATAGGTTCCTGATGGATTCCTGTGATAATCCATCCCATGCAGCTTGAACATCCTCACACAGTTCCTGCAAGATGGTGCGGTAGGGGTGGAGGTGGAGTGACACCAGGTCTTCTGGACGCCCTAGTGTGACCACAAAACCATTCATCTTGGTGCTGTACCACGGTGCCTCCACACCCAACACGGATTCGTTGGGCGTCTTCCACCAAGACTAAAGCGGGACTCTCGTCACTGAAGATGACCCGCTGCCATTTCTGAGTATGAGGTCACTCCATGACAGTCTGGTACGACACCACTGCAGTCTTTGGTGACGGTGACGTGGTGTTAAGGACAGTCGTGGTAACGGTCTGTGTGCATGTAGTCCTGCGTGGTGCAGCCGTCTGCCGATGGTGCTGCGCTAACAGGAGGACTCATGGAGGACACCGCTGGATGTCTGTAGTGGTGGATGCTGGGTCAGTCCTATGGGAGATTCCTTCTGAGTGCAGCTGTTGCTTAGACGCTGAGTTTCTACGTACAGAGAGTCCACAGGTCCAGACAGAAGGACATACAGACATACAGGCAGGCAGATACATATCTGCCTAGGCTGATCAATAGACAGACAGACGGACATGCGGTGGACTGTAACCGGGCTCTGTGTTTTCCTACGGTTTGTGAGAAGCGGATTTATTGGAAGTTGTGGGAATTGACTGGTGACTACATTAGAAAGGCTGGGAATTGCATATGAGAATTCACAAGCTATTTATCTCTCCGTAAACGTCAGGCCATGTGGGGAGTCAAACTGACAGAATCCCGCAGAGCGCCAGGAATCTCCCCATTTCTCCGGCCCTGTCCCACCGAGCCCCAATCTGGCCCACACGCTCCTAAACTCATTCATCACTCACCAGTCCAACAGCAGTTCTAGCAGGACGTCAGCAGAGTCCCTGCAGCTGCAGCGGCAGCGAGACGTAGCGCTGTCATTAGGCCGGACGGTAATCACGCAGGGCCACAGGAAGATGAATCGAGGCGAGGCGACGGCGCGAACACCGAGCCCGGCGTTTACGAGGCCTGTGTGAGGGCGTGTTTACCGGCTGACTCCTGGATGAACGCAGTGTAACATTAGCCCTGAAAAAGACCCTCTCTGGTAAGCTCAGGGGGCCCAAGCTGAAGAGGAGTCCAGTGTGAGCGCTGATCCGACTGACAGAATCTTGGGCCCCGCGGCAGAAAACAAACAGACCTCCAAATGACTTCTCCGGGGATGAGTTCGGTTTAGTCTACGTCTGCTCAGATCGTAGCACCAATTCATTCGGGCTTCTGGAGATCCACCACCACCCTGCGGAGCTGAGCTCCAACCCTAATCCAACCCACCTGATCAAGGTGATGGAGGCTTTTAGGGGGCGTGTGAATTTTAGAGCCAGGTGTGTTGGATCCAGACTCTGCCACTGGCCCCACGGCACAGAGGCACTGGAGGACCTTGACGTCCCTGTTGATCAGTTTCAGGTACGTGGATGTGTTTGTTGGGCTGTTCTGGGGATGTGGGCTGTTATTTTGTTGGGCTGTCTCCTACATGGAAAGCATTTGCCTAAAGTGTTAAGCTCCCTGCGTCTTCTTGCTGACACCACGCTGCTGTCAGGAGTGCGATGGTGCCCCCAGAATCAAGGGGACACAGATGAGAGGACCAAGGTGAGGACTTACAACCGGGACAAGTAGCAGAGCCTTATGAGGGAACAGCAAAGAAGGCACATGGATGGATCTCTGTCCAGGGTCAGTCTTCTCCAAGATGTCGCCTTTGAGTTTGTGGTAGTGCCATTCCTCTACTGACCACTGTCCCACTGCGGTGCAGCATCTGGATGCTCTTTTATGGAACACCGTAGCCGCGGAGAACGCCTTGTTGTGCTGCCTCCAGCCTCAAGCCTTCTCATGTTGGCCCGGTTTCCAGGCCTTCTGGCTTCTATGAGAACACCAGTAGGGATATCCATGAAGCCCATGATGGTGAGGGTCCATGCTTCACCACTGGCTCAGGCGTGTGGTGCCGCTGCCAAGTGCGAGGTCCTCAGCAATGCCGGGCTGCTCAAACGGTCACTGGTCTTCACCAGGTGAACTCAGCCACCGTCCTGTACATTGACGGACCATTTGATTATGAATGGACCCAGCCGTTCCACTGCTTGCAGTCGGGCCAGGTGAGATCAATCGGCCTCGTGATGGGCTTCTCATGTGAGACTACACAGGGATCCTAATGACGCAGATCTCCAGCGTGCGGTGCAAATAGCCAAACTGTTTGTAGGAGTGTTTGTGCGGCCTTTGATCTTTTCTGCCTAAGGCCTCGGCAAGTACAGATTAGGGAGAACCTCCAAACAAACCAGCCGAGGTTCTGGGACATCTTTCCGTCATGTGTTTCACAGTGTTGTCACCGTGTGGCCCCGCAAGAGGAACGAGGGATAAACTGTCGAACTCAAACACACATGTTTAAAACATGTCCAGAGCTCTCCTGCTCCGCCTCCGTCCCCCGTGCGTCCCAGCAGGAGATCGGCGGGAGCTCCATAAGGCACAGCCGCACAGATAAGTTATTCATGGTTCTGTTTTCCAGGTACTCGCCAGGTCCTTAACCCCGACGCTTATTAGTGCAGCGGGTCCACGTATCTGTTTCTCCGCACTCATGATTCCACACTGGCCTTGCAGCAAGCCGAGACCGAGACCAAGAAACAGGCAGCCAATGGAAACAATGCTTACGCCGTCTGCAGACATCAGTGTTTATGTTCTCTGACTGACATGTGGAGTATCAGGAGCTCCATCAAGGCTTGATCAGAGCGAGGCGTACCTCAGAGTAAAGCAGACGTCAATTAGCAGTGAAGGTTTGATTTGGAAGAGAACCTAAAGCTGTGGTTAATTATCCTGATAGTCTGACAGGTAGAGAAGAAGGCCAGTCACAGCTCGTGGACTGACAGCAGTTGGTTCTGAGTCATCTGGCTCGCAGCTCGGACTGCGGGAGCGTCTAAGGGGACGAGCCTTACTGGCCCATACGGAACTGTTTTTAAAATCCACGAAGCTGCTAAAGCAGGTCGTCAAAATCCACGAGCCAAGAGTCAGATTCATACAGGAATACATTCTGGATGTTTGTGCAGCATGTGGCAGAGCTGCCTTTAGTATCCAGAGCGGACCCCTGAAATGAGAGGCCTCGGGCCGGCTGCGTGTAGACAGTGAATGGAAACAAGTTCTCATTTCAGTTGACTCGAATCTGGATCTTCTCCATAGCTATACTGAGGCTAGCCAAGCTAATCTGTCTGACTAGCAATGCTAATCTAGAATTAGCTACCTTTCTCTTCCTGAAAATGGCCACCCTACTGACTAATGACCTACTGTTAGCTTCCACTCTCTGTAACTATGCTGAAGCTAACCTGTCTGACTAGCGACGCTGACCTACTGTTAGCTTCCACTCTCTGTAACTACACTGAAGCTAACAAAGCTCATCTGTTAGCTAACACACTTCATAACAATACTGCAGCTAGCAAACCAAATTTGTCTGACTAATGACACTGATCTACCATTAGCTTCCAATGTACTTAGCTGTAATGCAGCTAGCAAACCAAATTTGTCTGACTAATGACACTGATCTACCATTAGCTTCCAATGTACTTAGCTGTAATGCAGCTAGCAAAGCTAATATGTCTGACTAGTGATGCTGACCTACTGTTAGCTTCCACTCCCTGTAACTACACTGAAGCTAACATGTCTGACTAGCGACGCTGACCTACTGTTAGCTTCCACTCTCTGTAACTACGCTGAAGCTAACCTGTCTGACTAGCGCTGCTGACCTACTGTTAGCTTCCATTCTTTGTAACTACGCTGAAGCTAACCTGTCTGACTAGCGCTGCTGACCTACTGTTAGCTTCCATTCTTTGTAACTACGCTGAAGCTAACCTGTCTGACTAGCGCTGCTGACCTACTGTTAGCTTCCACTCTCTGTAACTACGCTGAAGCTAACCTGTCTGACTAGAGACGCTGACCTACTGTTAGCTTCCACTCTCTGTAACTACGCTGAAGCTAACCTGTCAGACTAGCGACGCTGACCTACTGGTAGCTTCCAACTGTAAGGTAACAGAGCTCTTACTAGCACTACGTACTGCTAGCGCCAGTTTTCATACCCGCCCCGAGTAAACTCAGTCACCTTGTCTGCCTAGCGAATGAATCTAGCATTAGCGTCTGCCTCAGGCGTCTTTAGAAAGCATTAAGGGAAATTCACCTTCGTCTTGTTTCTCAGGAAGCTCCGTCGTTCTCTTCCTTGAGTAATAACACCATTTGGACACAGCTCTGTCACATGTCTGGCTAACCCTGGCTCCGTATGCAGGAAGACGGAATGATAAGACTGGGAAATAACAGATCACCGTTTCCTCCACGTCCTGCTCGTTAGGAAGCCGAGCCTTGTTGGAATAACAGCAACGTCTTCATCACAGGCAGCGGAGCAGCACTGGTCCCGGTTTTTATGGGGTCTTCTGTTGATGAAGGTCGTTGAGGAGTACATTAGGGGTCTCCAGGATCTCCCTTCAGGGCATCAGGGATGACTGTACCAGGCCTGGCTTTAGTACCGTAAGTGCGTTTAAGCGTGAAGCGTTTCTGAGCGTTATGTGAATTCCTCCTTTACTTCCTGTATGACGACTAAAACTGCTGGGATCCCAGAGCACAGACCTTCACACTTATGTCCCTGCCGTTGATTTATGGAGGTTTAATATTTCATAACGCAATAACTTGAATTTATAGGCCTGGACTTGACAACGAGTTCTCCAGAGCAGCTCGTGTCCTCCAGAGTCCACCAGCACGCTGATTGCATAAAGCAGGTTTGTGACATATCAGAACCAAATATCTTTAATGATGATCTCATGGGGCTGATAAACTGAAAAAACGAGGTCTGAAGAAATATTATAGTTTTGTTTGACCACAGCTCTGATTTGAGCAGCTGTCAGCGTGCGGTGATTTATCAGTGCCGGGGATCGGGACTCCAAAAACCAGAGGAGAAAGGGAAAGGCAGGAACGAACGCTGGTGTCCACGCCGGGTAAGGAGCGTCTAATGAGGACAGAGGAGTGAGTCAGCAGGCTGTAGCTGAGGATCAATTCAAGGCCGGTGAATAAGGAGTGAATAAGATTTACACCCCGTCGGAGGATTTCATGACTTTTCCAGTCGTTATTTATGGATTAAATCAGAGCGCACATAAAGCACAGCTGATTGTTTTCTACAGTGGTGAACGTGCTGGGTTGGGATAAAGGATAGTCGGAGAGTCAGCTGGTATGGAAAACCTCTCCGATTTCAGATCCCTATCAGGACTCCCGGACGCTGTAGATGTTAGGGCTGTTCTGAATGATGAACAGAGCTGTCAAAGAAAAATTACCAAGAGAGTACATCATAAAGTACTTCAATTTAACATCTGGATACTGCTCTACTAAACATAAAAATAATTTCAGTTTAAATTTAAAAATCATAAAAATTATAGAATAAAATTCAGATTAAATTACTATCCAGAAAGGAATTTTAATTTAAATTAATTTTGAAAAAGTTAATTGAAAAAAATGTTAACTTACGGAAAGAAGTTGAGCTAACGTTAACTTACGGAAAATGTTCAACTAATGTTAACTTACAGAAAATTTTCTACTAATGTTAACTTACGGAAAATGTTTAGCTAATGTTAACTTACAGAAAATGTTCAGCTAACATTAACTTATGGAAAATGTTCAGCTAACATTAACCTAAGGAAAATGTTCAACTAATGTTAACTTACAGAAAAGTTCAGCTAACATTAACTTACAGAAAGAAGTTCAGCTAATGTTAACTTACGGAAAATGTTCAACTAATGTTAACTTACGGAAAATGTTCAACTTCTGTTACCTTACGGAAAGATGTTCAGCTAATGTTAACTTACAGAAAATGTTCAGCTAATGTTAACTTACAGAAAATGTTCAACTAACATTAACTTACAGAAATGTTCAACTAGTGTTAACTTACAGAAAGAAGTTCAGCTAATGTTAACTTACAGAAAATGTTCAACTAACATTAACTTACAGAAATGTTCAACTAGTGTTAACTTACAGAAAGAAGTTCAGCTAATGTTAACGTACGGAAAATGTTCAACTAATGTTAACTTAAGTCAATATTCAGAATGATGTTCTAAATAAATTAACATCCAGAAATAAATACAATATCTGAAATGAGGTTGTAATAAAATCGACGTTTCGAATAAAGTTCCACTTTTCACTTTGTAATTTCCTCTAGAACATTAACAAACACGTGGAACCTGACCGAGGGAGCACAAACCTTTACTTACTATTGTTTGTTAAACGCTTAGATATGAAAAACATGTCATATTAATATCAGCAAAGGATCTTCAGATGTATGGTAAATACATTCCAGGTGTCATTATATATCAGCTCTGTATGCCTGCTGCTTTCCATCTGATGGAAACTTCTATTCTTTCTTCTGGTCTTCAAAAGAAGGATCTGCATTTTTGGCAGGACGAGACTCCTGAATTGGTTATGCTTTTCCACAATGCATTCAAATCACAGAGCACCCATTCGCACTGCAGGGAAGCGGATGGTCCTGCTGGCTTTTGCTCAAAACTGAATTCAGGGGTTTGGCGGATACGCCTCATTTCCACCATCAGAACCCAGAACCAGCCGGCCTGCTTAGAATGTTCACCAGTAGACAATGCAGACTGCACATTCCAGTGTCTCCCATCCACATTGATCAGACTGTGGTCACTTCAGAACACCTGGAAGTCAAAGGTCGAACTGGCAGGCCTTCAGAGCTGCTGTTTGGGGTTTGGACAATGTGGCACATTTTCCATTATTGAGATGCAGAATCGACCAGGCCAAGATGAACACGAACAAGAACATTTTTAAACTCGTAGTTTTTATCAGAGGCCGTGAACTTTGGCCTGAGCCCTCACGGATAAAATCACCATAAAATGTAAATAGGGAGTGATGCAGAGCAGAGGTTCCACTACTACTCAAAGGAAAAAGGTCCTCCCTTGGAAATGATACAAAACGTTAATAAGCTGGCTTGGAAAAGCCAACTTCCTGTTCTTCGTTATTATTATTCTACAGTCTAACAGCTGCAATACTACTCCTGCAGCTTTGGGGCTAGAGCCATTGCTGTGCTGTGCACCTGGGATAGCAGCTTTGACTTAACACCTCTGCAACCACCTGGAACAGCACAGCAAACAACCCCATGGGATAGCACAACAACTTCCTGGCAACCCTTTAGGAACCAATTGGGTTCACACAACAAACAATCCAGCTACACCTTCACAACCACCTGGGATAGCACAGCCAACAACCTAACAACACCTTCACGACCTACTGGCATAGCACAGCACTGAACTAACACCTTCACAACCACCTGAGATAACACAGCACTGACCTAACACCTTCGCAACCACCTGGGATAAAACAGCACTGACCTAACACCTTCACAACCACCTGGGATAGCATAGTACATTGTTTCTCAACTCTGCTCTGCACATGTTAGTGCTTTCCCTGCTTCCAACAAACATAATTCAACTTATCAGCTCATTAACATTAACACTATCATTAACACTTTCAGTGTTGCAGGGCTCGTGTTAATGCAGGAAAATTTGGGTTCGCACGACAAACAATCCAGCTACGCCTTCGCAACCACCTGGGATAATACCGCTCAAACCTAATACCTACCTGGGGTAGCACGGCAAATGACCCAATGGATCCAGCAGGTTTAGCACAGTATTGACTCTACACCTTGCAACCACATCGCACAGCAACGACCTAGGAACACTTTAGAAACCACCTGGAATAGCACAGCAGTGAACTAACACCTTTGCAAACATCTGGGATAGCACAGCTAGTAACTACCAACACTTTAGCAACCAGCTGGGATAGCACAGCACTGATCTAGCACTACTCCAAAGACCTGGAATAGTACAGCACCAACCCAATGTAACCCTCTGGGATAGCAAAGACCTGACAACACCTTCACAGCCCCCTGGGATAGTGCAGCAATTGCTTAGGAACACTTTAGCAACCACCTGGAATAGCACAGCAGTGAACTAACATCTTTGCAAACATCTGGGATAGCACAACTATTAACTACCAACACTTTAGCAACCAGCTGGAATAGCACAGCACTGACCTAACAACACCTTCACACCCCCCTGGGATAGTGCAGCAGTTGCCTATGAACACTTTAGCAACCACCTGGAATAGCACAGCAGTGAACTAACATCTTTGCAAACCTCTGGGATAGCACAGCAACAACCTAGCAACACATTTGCAAACATCTGGGATAGCACAGCAACAACCTAGCAACACATTTGCAAACATCTGGGATAGCACAGCAACAACCTAGCAACACCTTTGCAAACATCTGGCACAGCAACAACCTAGCAACACCTTTGCAAACATCTGGGATAGCACAACTAGTAACTACCAACACTTTAGCAACCAGCTGGGATAGCACAGCACTGACCTAACAACACCTTCACAACCCCCTGGGATAGTGCAGCAGTTGCTTAGGAACACTTTAGCAACCACCTGGAATAGCACAGGAGTGACCCCCTGGGATGCCACAGCGAACGACCAAACAACAGCTTCACTCACTGACTGGTTGGGCTGAACTAGCTGTACAGTGTCTGCTCAGTGTGCTACGTTCAATGACTCGAGAAGTTCTGGAGATGTGGCCATTTGACGGGTCACGCACCGAGGCTCATGGGAGTTCCACGCCCTCCAGAAAAGAGCCCTTGTTAAATGTTGTAGTACGTGTTACTGGTGCTTTATCGTGTCAGGGTGGGTGTCTTTGTGTCGGGGCTTGGTTGGAGTGGACGTAGATGGCTCATGGTGAGCTCCCCTGTGGGTTCTGTGCTGTGCAAGTGCCTTTACGGCCTGGAGTTTAATAAAGAGCACCTCTTGCCTCACAGCCATGGCCTTTCCTGTGTCCTACTCCAGGAAAACTTACTCCACCAAAGCTGACTCCACAGTGTTACAGGAATTGTCGGAGACTTCCAGGTACCTCCCAGGCTCCGTCCCGTGACATCATCCACCCGTCCAGGACCTTTATTGACGGTACTGTGGGAAATTGGACACAGCCTATTTTTTGGAGCCACACATTCGAAAGCCTACAGCTCAGGCTTCATGCAAAGATCTGGCACGAGGTGGAGAACTCTTCTACTACATTTCCTACTTTCCACATTTGAAGAGAGCGAATTCCGAAGGCGTAATTAAAAAAAAAAAAAAAACACGGCCCCTGTTAAATTGACCATATACCCTCGCAGGCCAATAAAACCCCATTAAATCTGTTGAACCGTCAGGATCCCCCCGCCACCCCCGGACCCCGCTGATTTACAACGTGTGTTTCCACTAGAACACAGAAGGGAGAAAACACAATGCAGGTTTGATCCTCTCTCAGAGCTCCTCAGCTGCCTCTGAGCTCCCACGGCGCTTTAGCGAAAGCTCTCGTCCTCGTCCGTTTAGAGCTGAATCACATTACGTATTCAGCTGTGGATTCTGCAATGGCTCCTGCTCCTTCTCCCCAGTGCTGGACTTCACAGATGTCTGAAAGCAGATGATAATATCCATTATCTGCAGGCCTCTCCAAAGCTGTCACGCTTAGATTTAGAGCGGGCCCATATCTAGTCTTATTACAAAATCAGATGGACGTGGCCTGGGGGCCAAATTCAACATTTCGGCGGTAAACGCTACCCAGAAAGCACTTAACGGGACAGAGTCGTGTCAAAAAATGGAAAGAGCAAATCTCCCATCAGGAGAGTTGTGTTTGCTGTAGAATGGGTTGAGCAGGGATGTAATTGGAGCCCATGAAGGACATTATCGGAACCAAATGGGACGTGCAGGCTGTGAGCTGGAGCTTCTTTCTGTCAGGCTCTCTACCTTCTCCGAGTGTGATGGGGCACTGGGGGGAAAATCTCCCGCCAGCATTTGCGGAGGGGAATTTATGACTTACGGCTGAAGTTTCGAGGGGGAGGTTGGGGGTCTCCCGGGGCCGGACCACACCGTAGTTCACATACACATGCATACACCCAGGCAGCTGAAGGCCATTGCAATGTATTACCAGCTCATACTTCAGGAGAAAAACTGCTTCCTGTTCATGATTCAATGAGACACTCGCCATTCCTCTGCACACCGGCTGGTTTTAGAGGAGGAAGGCCGCCGGTTGGTTGACCCCAGTGATAACAAAAACACGCCGGGATTTCAGGTTTCGTTTGGTGGATGCCGTTCATCATTTCTCGCTCGTAGTTTGTTGGAACAAGTTGAGAAGTTTCATTGAAAGGGCTTGAAAGTAGAAGGAGGTGTTTGTGGTTGGGATTTGATCAGCTCTTGGAGTCTAGGCCACTCTGAGGAGGAACTATGTCCAGTGAAACACCTTCCTACAGAGGTCTCTGGACTAGAGTCTTAAACAGAGAGACGCGAAATGAAGAAACGAGGCTGCAGTAAGTTGAACTAACCCGTGAACCGTAGAAGGTGGATGTCCTTGGTTGATAGCCAGACTGTCCTAGCTGTCCTAGCCTTCCCTCAGGTGATGGTCAACCAGTGGTGACACGCCATATGTCGTTTCTCTACAGGCAGCACGGACTCACTAACCAATCACTGTCATCTCTGGTGTTGGCACCAGGACAATTACGACGATGGACCAGCTGTGTCTGTGCAACTAGACCTTTCTGAGAAGCACCCGAAGGATCACTGCTGTGCCACAGATGGTGCTAGCATCACCAAAAGCAGCTCTAACTGGCTGACGGACATCTGAGTCCGTGATATGCGAAAGCGATCATGAAGTTTCAGCTTCTGAAGGAAGTGACAAAGCTCTCGACCCTACTATCACCTCTCCACGATGAGAAGTAGACTGCACACGAGATGTTCAGGGTGTAGTCGTCCTAGGAGCAAAAAGTAACTTCTGAGATGACCAGTCAAACGGTCTGTCCTCTGGCAAAGCACTGTGGTGGGCTACCCTCCGAGACTGGAAGGTAGGGGACTTTGTCCATGGCCATTGAGGAATGGGAAGACTGCCACTGTGTTCGGGTGTACACACTAGGGTCCTTCTATCCATCAGACCAGGCACCAGCACCTACTGAACCACCACCAGTAGTGTTGAGTACCTGGGGAGTTTGTTAACCCAAATGGCATCACGGTGTACTCACTGTGACCGGAGGGGCTGTAACGGTTCTCTCCTCTGCAGACACAGGTCAGACTGTTGGCACTGCAGGTCAAGCTCAGCAGAGGTGGAAGCTCTGTGACCCTGACCCTGCTACTCATCAGTGGAAGGCTCTGATACTGCCAAGGAGCCTGGGTTTTAGTAGGGAGGACAGCGTTGTCAGGGGAGGTGAGGAGGCACTGGAGCAGGAGACAGTCGTCACCACAAGTATAGTTAGTTGTGGCACCTCCCCCTGACTGTGATTGGTCCTAGTCGCTGCCTTGTTCATTCTGAGACCTCCCCCTGTCTCTGATTGGTCCTAAGTGCTGTCTTGTTAATTCTGAGACCTCCACCTGACTGTGATTGGTCCTAAGTGCTGTCTTGTTAATTCTGAGACCTCCACCTGTCTCTGATTGGTCCCAATTGCTACCTTGTTGATTCTGAGAGCTACCTCTCTCTGTGATTGGTTCTTAACGCAGCCTTGTTCATTCTGAGACCTCCCCCTGACTGTGATTGGTCCTAAGTGCTGTCTTGTTAATTCTGAGACCTCCCCCTGTCTGTGATTGGTTCTAATCACTGCCTTGTTCATTCTGAGACCTCCCACTGTCTATGACTGGTTCTAATCACTGCCTTGTTCATTCTGAGACCTCCCCCTCTCTGTGTTTGGTCCTAGTCGCTGTCTTGTTCATTCTGAGACCTCCCCCTGTCTCTGATTGGTCCTAATCACTGCCTTTTTCATTCTGAGACCTCCCCCTGTCTCTGATTGGTCCTAAGTGCTGTCTTGTTCATTCTGAGACCTCCCTCTGTCTGTGATTAGTCCCAATTGCCACCTTGTTCATTCTGAGAGCTCCCCCTGTCTCTGATTGGTCCTAAGTCCTGCCTTGTTCATTCTGAGACCTCCCACTGTCTATGATTGGTTCTTATCACTGCGCTGTTTGTTCTAAGGTATATACTTTACCATTTGGTCCACAATACAAAGGATCCCCTTTTCACAACATGTCTTTATGTTGTCATATATGTTTTTTTTATCTAAATGAGTAAATATGCATGTATATATATATATATGCGTGTATGTATATATATATATATATAAATACAGCACAACTTAATTTGTCAACAACACTGTAGAGAGGGGAAAAGCAGCCCATAGTCCGGAGAGTGTGGGTGAGACTGGCAGTTTGCGTCAGAAAGCCACAAAATTGGCATGTGCAGAATCAATCTGAAAGGCCCCGCCTCGCTTTAGGAACTTTTCTGAGTGTCAGTGGTCTGTGAAAAATGTCCGTCTCCGGCAGGCCACGTTTCCAGTGTAAACCCACAGGATGTGCTGGAGCAGTCCCGAGAAAGCCTCTGGGCTCGGTGTCACTGCCCCGAGCGCTCTGCAGTAATGACCTTTAGTCTGGAGGCACCGAGGACGCGGAGCTGGGAACCGCTCATCACGCTAGCGGCAGGAATAGCTCAGTGACCGCCTGTAACTGTCGCATTGTAGTGGCGTGTGTGGAGATGCCTTACAGCTGCGCATGCTGTGCTGGTGATTTTCACATTAGCATTGACTGTTATAGTCGTACCTCCAACAGCTCCAGCAGCACCTTTAGAGCTGCTCCTATTAGATATCGGGGAGGTGTTGTAACTGTAGAGTAGAGATAACCCCTATCTGAAACACACACCTCCTCTACAGGTGTACCGGCGGTGGTACTAACGGAGCTTCTGGCTGATGTGTGCTGTGATTGGCTGATGGGTTGTTAATGCGGTACTGAAAGAGCTGTTGGGTTGGTACAGCTGTACAGGTGTGTTTATTATGTAGAGAGTACATCAGGAGAATATTCATATTAATAATAATAATACTCAGTGCAGTAGTTTAGTCTAGAACAGCCACTACAGACCTCTTACTATCCTGTGTGCGCATGGAGTCCAGTGTTATGAAGTTATGAAAGTGCATAACCAGAGGAATTAGCTGCAGTTACTAGTTACCTCTTGCAAAAGTCATTTAATTACTTAATACTTAATAATAACAAATAATTTAATTACTTAACACTTAATAATAATAATAATGATGATAAATAAATAATTTAATTACTTAATACTTAATAATAAATAAATAATTTAATTACTTAACACTTAATAATAATACATTATTTGATTACTTAACACTTAATAATAATAAATTATTTAATTACTTAACACTTAATAATAATAATAATAATAAATAATTTAATTACTTTATACCTAATAATTACATCATTTAATTACTTAACACTTAATAATAATAAATAATTTAATTACCTAAAACTTTATAATAAATAAATATTTTAATTACTTAACACTTAATAATAATAATTACAATAATAAATAATTTAATTACTTAATGCCTAATAATAAATAAATAATTTAATTACTTAACATTTAATAATAATACATTATTTGATTACTTAACACTTAATAATAATAAATTATTTAATTACTTTATACCTAATAATTAAATCATTTAATTACTTTATACCTAATAATTAAATCATTTAATTACTTAACACTTAATAATAATAGATAATTTAATTACTTAATACTTAATAATAAATGTTTTAATTACTTAGCACTTTATAATAATAAATTATTTGATTACTTAACACTTAATACTAACAAATAGTTTAATTACTTAATACTTAATACTAAAACATAATTTAATTACTTAATGTATAATAATAATAATTTAATTACTTAATAACAATAAATTATTTAATCACGTAACACTTAGTAATAACACATAATTTAATTACTTAGTATTTAATAATAATAAATAATTTAATTACTGAAATGCACCATTCTGCCAGTTTCTTCTCACGAAAGTAATTTGTTTCTGAGTAACAGTAATAAACAGTTATTGGTCACTAGGGTTATTGTTCCAGATTTGGTGAAGGCCTTCACTGGCACAGTTCCGAGGAGAATTCCCTGTAGACTGGGATTGTAGCCACTGCTGGTAGACCCGTATGACCGTACGCCTCCATACACCTGCAGATTCAGCTACTTCCTCACACTATGGTCTTTGGCCACGCCCACATGCAGTCCCTCCTTTTAGCCAATCATTAACATCTGCTCTGGAGCCATTTTCCACACATGGACCGAGACACTCCCTGCACTGTACCACCTCTTCCCAATCTATGGATCCCATCACTCACACCCCACAGGGATTTATAGCCCCATCTGCAGGAGCCTGAAGGTACCACCACCGTAAACACACCAGGGGACTCGTTAGTTTGTCTGGGGAGCTCATTTATTTTAGGCAAGAACAGGGTAATGAGAAACTGGGCACGGAGCTGCAGGGCTGCTGGGATCTCCTGGATCTTTGAGGGGTTAAGTCACAGACAGTCAGTCAGTCAGGATGCTCTTTGGAATAACGGTGCGTAAAGGGATGGAGGAATGCTACAGAATGACAAACACTGGTTCTTCAGAGAACCTTCTTACATGTGTTCTAAAGCCGGGCTCTTAGGGGAACCAAGGTCTCCAGAGAACAGTGTGAAGCGCTGCACTGCAGTGTTGCGTCTGTAGTCTCCGTGTGTCTCGGTGAACCAGGTGCTGGTGTCCGGAGTTACCCTGAGTACGGCGCTCCAGGTCAGGGAGTGTCGGGGGCAGCCAGCAGGCGAATACCTCTCGTGCCTTAGTGCCCAGAAAAAGTCAACACTGCTGAAAGTCATTGAAATTCCACCAAACCTGGCAGAAAGTAAACACGGGCAGACCTGCTTTTCCCTCCAATTTGCCATCGCTCACGCTGATGATAAAATTAGAAGGTGGTTTCGTTACAGTGAGTGTCGAGGTTGGTGGCCCTGCGTTCACTCAACCTGCCTCTGGCAAACGGAGAGACCCCGAGCTGCCGGCTTCATCCGAGCCGAGGTGATTTAACTCGGCGCAGATGAACATGACGAGGTTCAGCCGGAGGGCTCTGTTTGGAGAAGGAGAAAACACTCGGGCCCACCGCTTCTCCGGCTGCTCAGGGCCTGAAGGGCGCTCCTCTTTCAGCTTAGTCCTCCAAGTTCTCCTGAATGTACACAGCCTGTCAGACGTCTGAGCGGACCCCTGGCTAACGGATGACTTTTCCACAATGCCTGCATAATTAAATAGTGGAGATGTAAACAAGGTCATCCCGAGTGTTCCGACTGGTGCTGATGGGAACCAGACGTCTGAGGGCTTCAGGGCTGATCAGACCTCCCTGGTCCACCTTCATACACACGTCTCGGAGAGCTCCACACAGACGGAGCTAGACGAGCGCGGATCTAGGCTCTCCCTCTGGGAAGACCGGCTTCCTCTGAGAACTCCGTGTTCCACGCTGACCCTGAGTGACCCCAGAGACTCCAGCGGCTTCAAAGGTCCAGCTCACAGCATCTGGACTGACTGGCAGAGGAGGAGGAGGAGGAGAACCAAGAGGGACAGAGGGATAGATAGATGGATAGATGAACGAGATGGACAGAGACAGACAGAAAGATAAACAGATGGATACATGGACAGATAGAGAGATGGACAGATAGATAGAAAAATAGAGAAAGAAGATACCCAGTTGACAGATGGATAGATGAATTGGGAGATTCCTAGATAGATAGATAGATAGATAGATAGATAGATAGATAGATAGATAGATAGATAGATAGATAGACAGATAGATAGACAGATAGACAGAAAGACAGACAGACAGATAGATAGATAGATAATTAGATAGATAGATAGATAGATAGATAGATAGATAGATAGATAGATAGATAGATAGATAGATAGATAGACAGAAAGACAGACAGATAGATAGATAGATAGATAGACAGATAGACAGAAAGACAGACAGACAGATAGATAGATAGATAGATAGACAGACAGACAGATAGATAGATAGATAGACAGATAGACAGATAGACAGACAGATAGATAGATAGATAGATAGATAGATAGATAGATAGATAGGTAGATAGATAGAAAGATAGATAGATAGATAGATAGATAGACGTTTGTTGAAGAGGTCTCTCGCCTGATGGTAGCGGGGGGCGCCGCGTGGGGTTGGGGGGGTTCAGGCGGCCTGGGGAAACCCTGCCTGCCCCCCGATCCTCCAGTGTGAGCTCATGGCCTGGGCATGTGCTGAGGGCACCGTGCCAAAAGCCCTGGCGATGGAGCGGCCTGTCAGGCCTAACACTGCACCACCTCCCCCTTTCCTGGAGGAAACCTCCCACACCTGCATTCACTCCTGCACATCTGACCTGCAGGAGCCGAGTACCCAACACTAGCAGGGATACGGACCCCCCGTGTTTACATTCCTCCAGGTGTGTTCATCTACCTAGCAGGACCGAAGCCTGAAGGCCTTTACACAGTAACGACTCACTCCAGAGGCTTGGCCAAGTGTCAGGGTGTGTGGTACCAGTGTGAGTGGATCAGACACTGCTGAACACCCCAGTGTCACTGCTGGACTGAGAACCATCCACCAACCAAAACCATCCAGCCCACAGTGTCCTGAGAGGCGGCATCCTTTGGCCAGCGTCCCGTGGGCAGCATTTTGTGGGCAGTGTCCTGTGAGGCGGTGTCCTGTGGGCAGTGTCCTATGAGGCAGTGTCCTGTGGGCAGTGTCCTGTGGGCAGTGTCCTGTAAGGTGGTGTCCTGTGAGGCGGCATCCTGTGGGCAGTGTCCTGTGGGCGGTGTCCTGTGGGCGGTGTCCTGTGGGCAGTGTCCTATGGTACAACATCCTGTGGCCGGTGTCCTGTGGAGCAGCGTCCTGTGGGCAGTGTCCTGAGAGGCGGTGTCCTGTGGGCAGTGTCCTGAGAGGCGGCGTCCTGTGGGCAGTGTCCTGAGAGGCGGTGTCCTGTGGGCAGTGTCCTGTGAGGCGGTGTCCTGTGGGCAGTGTCCTGAGAGGCGGCGTCCTGTGGAGCAGCATCCTGTAGGCGGTGTCCTGTGGGCAGTGTCCTATGGTACAGCATCCTGTGGCCGGTGTCCTGTGGGCAGTGTCCTAAGGTACAGCATCCTGTGGGCGGTGTCCTGTGGGCGGTGTCCTGTGGGCGGTGTCCTGTGAGGCGGCGTCCTGTGGGCAAAGTGAGAGGGGTTTCTGATAAAGTGTCCAGGCAGCCGCTGGGGGGCGGGGACAGTGACGGGGACTGGGGGCTAGGTGTAGGTGCAGTTACTGTATCGGTCCTGGATGTGCAGAGTTCTGCGGTGGACTCTCGAGCGGGTGGAGGATTACGTTTCGGTTCTGAGCTGCTGGGTAAGAGCTGTGTGACAGTTATAAATCACCTGCTGCTATAGAAACTGAGCTACACACACATAAACACCACCAGCCAGCCGGGTGCAGCAGTGCCCTGTAATTACCTCTAATCATCCACCCTAATTAGAACAGTTAGGACGCTGTTCCCCTTTTTATTGTTGGCCAGGATTCACGTGATTATTAATTAGGGCTGCATCGAGATTTTCAGCCTCGACTGTTTTTCACAGCGGGCCCCCGCCCCCCGGGGTCCGTCTCCATACCCTCCCTCCTCCACCTGCGGAGTTTTTCTCCACACCGAATGTGTTTGGCGGAAGACGTATGTTTAAACGCTCAGGTTCTGCGAGTTCGGCTCTCATGGCTTTGATTAGGACTGGGGGAGACGAAGCCGTACGCAGCTTAATGTGAACAGGGTGAGGCTGCGTGCGGAGCTTCCACAGGGGATAGGCTACACCTTCTACTGAGCCGGCAGGTGTGGTTCTCAACCTGCGACTGGCTTTATAGGAACTGCGTTATACTCGGCAGGAGCAATCCATTAAGGAAATGCATGTAGCAGAACCAGACGGGAGCAGCGTGGTGACAGATTAATGAGGTCACGGTCTCAGAGCACCACGCCCTGTAGAGCAAAAACACCCCACTACAGCACACCCCCATACCGAAGCAGACCAAAACACCCTGCTACAACTACAACCCCGTACCGTACCAGACCAAAACACCCTGCTACAACTACAACCCCGTACCGTACCAGACCAAAACACCCTGCTACAATTACAACCCCCGTACCGTACCAGACCAAAACACCCTGCTACAACTACACCCCCGTACTGTACCAGACCAAAACACCCTGCTACAACTACAACCCCCTACCGTACCAGACCAAAACACCCTGCTACAACTACAACCCCGTACTGTACCAGACCAAAACACCCTGCTACAACTACAACCCCGTACCGTACCAGACCAAAACACCCTGCTACAACTACAACCCCGTACCGAACCAGACCAAAACACCCTGCTACAACTACAACCCCATACCGAACCAGACCAAAACACCCTGCTACAACTACAACCTCGTACCGAACCAGACCAAAACACCCTGCTACAACTACACCCCCGTACCGTACCAGACCAAAACACCCTGCTACAACTACAACCCCGTACCGTACCAGACCAAAACACCCTGCTACAACTACAACCCCGTACCGTACCAGACCAAAACACCCTGCTACAACTACAACCCCGTACCGTACCAGACCAAAACACCCTGCTACAACTACACCCCCATACTGTACCAGACCAAAACACCCTGCTACAACTACACCCCCATACTGTACCGAACCAAAACACCCTGCTACAACTACAACCCCCGTACCGTACCAGACCAAAACACCCTGCTACAACTACACCCCCGTACCGTACCAGACCAAAACACCCTGCTACAACTACAACCACGTACCGTACCAGACCAAAAAACTCTGCTACAACTACAACCCCATACCGTACCAGACCAAAACACCCTGCTACAACTACAACCCCCGTACCGTACCAGACCAAAACACCCTGCTACAACTACAACCCCGTACCGTACCAGACCAAAACACCCTGCTACAACTACAACCCCCGTACCATACCAGACCAAGACACCCTGCTACAACTACAACCCCGTACCGTACCAGACCAAAACACCCTGCTACAACTACAACCCCCGTACCGAACCAGACCAAAACACCCTGCTACAACTACAACCCCCGTACCGTATCAGACCAAAACACCCTGCTACAACTACAACCCCCGTACCGTACCAGACCAAAACACCCTGCTACAACTACAACCCTGTACCAAACCAGACCAAAACACCCTGCTACAACTACACCCCCGTACTGTACCAGACCAAAACACCCTGCTACAACTACACCCCCGTACCGTACCAGACCAAAACACCCTGCTACAACTACAACCCCCGTACCGTACCAGACCAAAACACCCTGCTACAACTACACCCCCGTACCGTACCAGACCAAAACACCCTGCTACAACTACAACCCCCGTACCGTACCAGACCAAAACACCCTGCTACAACTACACCCCCGTACCGTACCAGACCAAAACACCCTGCTACAACTACAACCCCGTACCGTACCAGACCAGACCAAAACACCCTGCTACAACTACACCCCCGTACCGTACCAGACCAAAACACCCTGCTACAACTACAATCCCATACCGTACCAGACCAAAACACCCTGCTACAACTACAACCCCGTACCATATCAGACCAAAACACCCTGCTACAACTACAACCCCCGTACCGTACCAGACCAAAACACCCTGCTACAACTACAACCCCGTACTGTAACCGACCAAAACACCCTGCTACAACTACAACCCCCGTACCGAACCAGACCAAAACACCCTGCTACAACTACAACCCCGTACCGTACCAGACCAAAACACCCTGCTACAACTACAACCACGTACCGTACCAGACCAAAAAACTCTGCTACAACTACAACCCCCATACCGTACCAGACCAAAACACCCTGCTACAACTACAACCCCATACCGTACCAGACCAAAACACCCTGCTACAACTACAACCCCATACCATATCAGACCAAAACACCCTGCTACAACTACAACCCCCGTACCGTACCAGACCAAAACACCCTGCTACAACTACACCCCCATACCGTACCAGACCAGACCAAAACACCCTGCTACAACTACAACCCCGTACTGTAACCGACCAAAACACCCTGCTACAACTACAACCCCATACTGTAACCGACCAAAACACCCTGCTACAACTACAACCCCCGTACCGAACCAGACCAAAACACCCTGCTACAACTATAACCCCATACCTCATACTGCCAACTGCTCCCCCCTTCAAGTAGCACATCAACAGTAGCAAAAGAATCCAAATACCCCTTTACCACAGAGTACACCAAACTACCCCACTACCCCCTTACAATAGTGTACCAAACTACCCCACTACCCCTTTACTACAGTGTATCAAACTACCCCACTACCGCTACCCCCTTACCATAGTGTACCAAACAACCCCACTACTCCCTTACTATAGTGTACCAAACTACCCCACTACTGCTTACCCCCTTACCATAGTGTATCAACCTACCCCGCTACACCCTTACCACAGGGTACCAAACTACCCCGCTACTCCTTTACCATGGTGTAACAAACTACCCACTACCACGTATCCTCTTACCATAGTGTACCAAACTACACTGCTACCCCTTACCATGGTGTACCAAACGACCCTGCTACTACATACTCCCTTAGCTTAGTGTAACAACACTCCGACATTCCTCCATGTGTGGTGTAAAGCCACATCGCTGAGACCTGCCACCCCCCTGCGGTGTGATCACAGCCTTAACCGTGTTCCTTCCATTAGCCGTCTACTGTACCATAACACTCTGGTTCTCTTGAACACGTTACCATAATACAAACCCCCTCTGTCACCACTGACCCTCCACCCCATTACCACTCACTCTCCTACCATAGTGTTCTGATACACTCCACTACCACCCACCCCCTCACA
Source organism: Prochilodus magdalenae (assembly GCA_024036415.1). NCBI lineage: Eukaryota > Metazoa > Chordata > Actinopteri > Characiformes > Prochilodontidae > Prochilodus > Prochilodus magdalenae. The sequence continues at coordinate 59,288 of JAMWET010000118.1, read as the reverse complement.
GCAATGTACACTGCTCCAAAGTAAACACCTTAATGCCCCCTAAACCCACAGCAGGGCCTCCCAAACACAGGGACTAAAGTATGTGTAGTGAAATTACAGGTTACGGCCCCGTAAACCCATCTGAGTGTGGGGGAGGGGTGTGTGTGTGTGGAAGACTAGTTTAAACTCTTCACCATCAACCGCACACTCTGCTCCGCACAAGAACAAGTGCACATGTTTGTCTCAGCTGGTGGATTACTATAAAAGGTCGCAACGAAACCCAACAATAACACCCAACAAACATCAATAAACCACACAAACATTCAAACAGCCCCGACTATCCCAAACCCAGTACACCCAACAAACTGCAACAAACCACAATAACACCCAACAAACATCAATAAACCGCACAAACATTCAAACAGCCCGATTATCCCAAACCCAGTACACCCAACAAATATCAACAAACCACAATAACACCCAACAAACATCAATAACCCACACAAACATTCAAACAGCCCCAATTATCCCAAACCCAGTACACCCAACAAATATCAACAAACCACAATAACACCCAACAAACATCAATAACCCACACAAACATTCAAACAGCCCCAATTATCCCAAACCCAGTACACCCAACAAATATCAACAAACCACAATAACACCCAACAAACATCAATAACCCACACAAACATTCAAACAGCCCCGATTATCCCAAACCCAGTGCACCCAACAAATATCAACAAACCACAATAACACCCAACAAACATCAATAAACCACACAAACATTCAAACAGCCCCGATTATCCCAAACCCAGTACACCCAACAAATATCAACAAACCACAATAACACCCAACGAACATCAATAAACCACACAAACATTCAAACAGCCCCGATTATCCCAAACCCAGTACACCCAACAAATATCAACAAACCACACTAACACCCAACGAACATCAATAAACCACACAAACATTCAAACAGCCCGATTATCCCAAACCCAGTACACCCAACAAATACCAATAAACCACACTAACACCCAACAAATACCAATTAACCTGAACCCAGTACACCCAACAAACATCAATAAACCACAATAACACCCACCAAATACCGATAAATGCTTACACCCAACAAATACCAATAAACCCAAACGCAGTACACCCAACAAATACCAATAAACCCAAACGCAGTACACCCAACAAATACCAATTAACCCAAACCCAGTACACCCAACAAATACCAATTAACCCAAAGCCAGTACACCCAATAAATACCAATTAACCCAAACCCAGTATACCCAACAAATATCAGTACACCACAATAACACCCAACAAAACCAAATAAATCCCAACAATTCCCAATAAACCCAAACAAACACAATATACATTATACAGCCCAGTAAACCCCAACAACCTTCAACAAACACTAATTTCAGGGGATGTTCTAGATCCACCGAGAACAACCCCACAGGTCATTGATGTCAGAGGGCCACGATGATGAGTGATACAAAGCAATTGACGCACCACAGGGGACGAGTTAACCTCTACAATGGACACAGGAGCCCAGAGGGAAGCGTCAGGGATCACCCCTGAACGGACACTGATACGTCTGGGCTTGAGATGCAGAGGCATGGTTAAAGTCCCCAGTGTTAACAAACGTTCATCATCAACGTCGTTTGGATGGGACACTGGAGCATGGAAAAGCGTCTCCTTCTCAGATGCTGCATAAACTGGACGGACGGTGCAGTATACGCCACGTGTGGGCCAGATGCAGTGGCAGTGGTGGCAGGGGATGTTCTCCTGACATGATCTGCAACCCCAGCTGCTGTATAGGGTAGGTGTAAAACACATTAGCTGCACGTGATCCCGTACTGTGGATGATCTTTGCGAGCGAGCCGTGTTCCCAGTGCAGAATGAGGTTCAGCTGCTGGGTCTGTTTAACAGGGTGGACAATCTGCCTCAAATATATGATGCTAATATTGAGTCTTTCCCAATACGCACAGACCATGAGCAAGATGATGATGTCATCAAGCAGTTATGTAGAGTGGGGCGCAGTGTTGAGCCGACCGCTCAGAATGTGTGCGGGTGCTGTTTCTAATTAATGAGACTCCAGACAAAACATTGTTTCGTTGGAAACACTGGATCTTTAAACCGGGGGTCACCTGGCTCTGGCTCTGCCCCCATCTGCACCTGTGTCTTGTCAGTGATGGGTGTGTATAGACTGGGTGTCCCGTTGGGATGTCTTGTCTGGGCTTTAGTGGCAGGTCTGCACCCGTGTCCTGTCTCTCTCTGTTTGCCGTCCCCTTGTTTACCCATGATTAATGGACTAGCCGTTTAAAACAGTTTATCAATAAACAGCACTGCACATCTGATCTCCGTTTACTCGACCTCGAGCCCTTCCAGAATCCTCGCCGGTGTTGCGGTTACAGAATCCTACTGTGGTGGAGCATAAGCTCTTCATTACACGGCAAAAATGATATTTGACCTTATGTCCCATCTGATATATCCACAACCAATAAAACCAAGATTGTTCTAGTTTATTCTAAGATTCCTGAACTTCTTTCCAGACCTTTTGGTTTTTATATTTGAGGGCAGATCATTTTGCTTATTTAAAACCAAATTTGGCTCGACTGAAATGACCTAAAGCTAGAAGTGAAAAAAAGTCAAATCCAGTCAAACCAACTAGAAAATGGCTGAAATAAGTTCTATAAAGTTACAAAAGCTTTAAAAATAAGAACATAATTTTACATGCCAAGAGTCGCCATGCATGTTTAAGGTTGCAGTACCTTCAGGCTCCTGCAGATGGCGCTGTACGAGGATGATGGAGCTATAAACCCCTACGGGGTGTGAGTGACGGGATCCATAGATTGGGAAGAGGTGGTACAGTGCAGGGAGTGTCTCGTTCCATGTGTGGAAAATGGCTCCAGAGCAGATGTTAATGATTGGCTAAAAGGAAGGACTGCATGTGGGCGTGGCCAAAGACCATAGTGTGAAGGAAGTAGCTGAATCTGCAGGTGTATGGAAGCGTACGCTCATACGGGAACTGTGCCAGGGAGGGCATCCACCACATCTGGACCACCTGACCAGTTCTCTGACGTAAGAGTGTCTGAACACTTGTCCAGTGTAGCCCAGTCCAATCACAGCTGGTACTGGTGCTGGTATAGGTTGACCCTTTGACCCCTTTGATGGACCTGGACAGCACCAGGGACTAATTCACAAGCTATTCGTGTTCAGTCCCCCAGATTCAGGAGGCTCACTTAGCTGGATGTACGCTGTCCTGGCTGCCACCGTCTTCTGCTAACTGACCATGCTAAAGAGACAGACAAATGATGTGTCAACAGCACTGATTGGCTAATGGCAACAGGTTTAACTCTGTGGTCATGACAACAGCCAAGCTGAGCAGCTCGAGGGCTCTAAGTGCCCCTGAAAACAAACAGGCAGTGGAAAACGAGTTAGCATAATGAAACGAAGACGAAATAAAGTCATTACTTCAGAAACTAGCCGCTCGTGAATGGAGGTCTAGGGAGGAATGCTCCTCGCCTTCTGATTTACAGCCCTGGGCCTCCAGGGCCCGCAGCCCACTTGCTTCTAAGAGCTTTTGGTACATTCTCCATCATGCGGTGGCTAATTTCAGCGGTTCAGCAGTTCTCTGGGTGAAGCCCTGCCGTCGTCATATTCACATGCGGCTACTCCGGGCTCATGTGAGCTGTGAGCTGTGAAGTGGTGGACTGGAGGAGGTCACTTCCCCCGGAGTGATTTCAGACTGACCGGGGCTGCGGCTCTCTTCTGTGGAGGGAAACATTGTGTGGAAACGCCCGAGGGCAGTGGAAAACCCGCCCGTGTGAACTGTCAGCACCAGATAGCCACAAGAGCGGCTAATCTAAAACCCCCCCAGCCCACAACAGCCCCGGGTCCACCCTCAGTGGCACCCTCGCTCTTCCTCCCGTGGTGTAATGGAAGTCGGTGGAAAAGGAAAAAACTGGAAATGCCAGTGCAGAGCTGGAGGTGGGGGGTGGGGGTGCTGGATCGCGCTTTACTCAGGCTCTCTGGCTGAACTCCGCAGGACGCGTCTCCGGCCTTAAAGTGAACCGGCTTAGCTGAGTACGCAGCTGGAATGATAACCGTGTTCAGCAGATTCCCCACAAGGGGGCGATACATGCATGGCATTTAGAGTTTGCCTGACTGACCCAACACCTTCACTGACCACAACAGACAAAGGTCAGTGGACAACTCTGCAACAGCTCGGGCAAACGTGCAGGCCACACCATCTGTCAGAAATCTCCAGGATGCCCCTCGAACCAGTTCTGGAAGACTCGGGTGACCCGATGGCATGGTGCCCTACCCTGCTGGACCATGAAGGACTGCTAATGCTCACCAACCAGTGAGCCACAGCGGGCACCGGTCGATGACCGGTTCAGGTGGACCAGTGGACCCAACCCATGCCGTGAGAACACACCTCACACCAGTATGGAACCACACCAGCCTGCACAGTGCCTTGTTGACAAATGGGGTCCATGGTTTCATGGGGTTTTAGCATCAGCCTGAAACAGACCCTATCAGACCATGAGTTGCCAGTCCTCTAGGGTCCAGGTGGCACCTTCATTCGGTGTGCTGGTGAAACCTGAAACCCCCAGGAGTGGAAACAGCATCTGGCAGGCTAGTGTCCTTGGGCGACTGTTACCTGCTGTAGCTATAAAGATTGCGCCACGTGATTTGAAGACGTTGGCACGCAGGTATGCTAATTGGTGGGCTATAAGCTTCCATTGCTTGTTAGCCACATTAGCCTCTTTGCTCCTACATGCTAAAACTCCAAACTGTGCCAACCCTGTGCTAAAAACAGCGTCCACTGTGGCCAAAGTATCGCTTTAATGAACCGGTCCAGGCCCACGCCGGCACGGAGGTCCGACATATGGATGGACGAGCTGCATTAAGTCATAGCATTGTTCACGAGGTGTTGACACGGAGCTCGTAACCGAATATTCCAGTTCCCAAACAATGGAAAGCAAATCAGTTAATCAGCCTCTCCCCACTTATAAACCAGAAGAGCAAATACAGGCTTGTTTGTACAATGAGTAAGAACTGGGATGGATGGAAATGTCTCCATACGCAGAGACCAAAGCCCAATGATTTCATATTCGCCCAATCACTTCCAGATCGGCCCGCGCGGATACGCAGCCGCTGCTCGGGAGCGCTCTGGCCTTTTTGTGCGAGTCCTGATAGATGAGGCATTCGGCCGACGCGGACGGAGCGGCTCGTGCTATGTGCGCGGTACGGATGACAGATGTCCCGGCGCTTTAAACAGGGAGGAAAAGACTGGAACCGCACCTAATCCGTCTTCAAACATGCAGCGCGAGGAATCCGGCCTCGCAGGCCCACCGTCGCTAATCCGCACCTGAGACGAATCCTGGTATTAAACCTGTTAGCAGACGGGCGCTCAGGCTCGCCATGCGGCCCTGGCATCCAACAGGGAGCCGCTTCCAGCGTGTTTACTCCGGGTAGATGATGATGATGATGATCAGGGTCAAATAAATGATGAAGCTTAGACACCCAGGAAGTGATGGTTCCCTGTCTGGGGCCGAATTTGGGAATCCAGGGAAGGAATGAAGGGATTAAATGCGGATCAATAGGAGCGGGCGATGTTGGTGGGAACACCGATGCAGGGCTCCATGGGGAAGACGGCACGGCTCTAGGAAGCCCTGATGACTAGCGCAGCAAGGCTCAAGGCCAGAAGCAGCATGGAGAGGCTGGCGACCAGTGAAAGCACTGGTGATGAGCAGCGGTGTGATGGGTGAGCTGGCACTGTGCAGAGAGGGAGCCTGGACATGGCAGGGAAATGGACGCTGGTCATGTGCAGCATGGACGACAGTCGGCACATTGTGCTTGTCGTCACCAATCAGATCTCAGTAGCAGTAATGCTAACCAGTCAGCACTCATTAGCAGTAATGCTAACCAATCCGCACTCAGTAGCAGTATAACTAAACCAATCAGCTCTCAGTAGCAGTAATGCTAACCAATCAGCTCTCAGTAGCAGTGATGCTAACCAATCAGCACTCAGTAGCAGTATAACTAAACCAATCAGCTCTCATTAGCAGTAATGCTAACCAATCAGCACTCGGTAGCAGTGATGCTAACCAATCAGCACTCAGTAGCAGTAATGCTAACTAATCCGCACTTAGTAGCAGTAATGCTAATCAATCAGCACTCAGTAGCAGTAATGCTAACCAATCAGCTTTCAGTAGCAGTGATGCTAACCAATCAGCACTCAGTAGCAGTAATGCTAACTAATCCGCACTCAGTAGCAGTAATGCTAATCAATCAGCACTCAGTAGCAGTAATGCTAATCAATCCGCACTTAGTAGCAGTAGTGCTAACCAATCAGCTTTCAGTAGCAGTGATGCTAACCAGTCAGCACTCAGTAGCAGTAATGCTAACCAATCAGCTCTCAGTAGCAGTAATGCTAACCAATCCGCACTCAGTAGCAGTGATGCTAACCAATCATCTCCCAATAGCAGTAATGCTAACCTGTGTCTCTTCATCATTGCAGTCCCTCTCCAGCGCCCTCTAGTGTCTACAGTGATGCTGTGGTACGAGGGGAGGAATATGAAGTGTGCTTGATGTGACCGCAGGTTTGTGAAGTCATCCTGCCTGCCAGTCTCTTTGGAAGTCGTCCTCTCGTCTCCTCTGGAGGGTCTTCTGAAATCAGAGATGACCTGGGCTACAGAACCGAGCGCTAGCAGAGTCGCTGTAGAAGGGGCTGATCAAAGCAGAACCGAACGCCCCACCAAAGCAGATAAATACAGACTTCCTCCCCTTCCCCTGCCCAGTTTCTCACACGCTCCCGCTCAGAGGAAACGACTCACCACATCAAGAGCCCCTCCGCTGCTTCCACACCAGCGCCCAGATACGGCTCCAGCTTCCTGTATGGAGATGCGTGTGGCGGTTGCCAAGTTACTGCGAGAGCGAATGACTGCAGTTTAATTGCACACGGGTGCATGATATTCTCAGGGTTTAGTGTGGACGTGTAATTATAGGGGGGAAGATCTGGAATTTCCCACCAGCGCTCCTGTTATCCCAGACTTCACAGCGACTGTTTACGGCATCCTCATTCTCAAACTCTACATTACCAATGGTTCTACCTCGTTCTTTAGAAAGGCCAGTGAGTGGAAGCACACAGTGTTTCTAATAAAGTGGCCAGTTAGTGAGAGTACACAGTGTTTCTAATAAAGTGGCCAGTTAGTGAGAGTACACAGTGTTTCTAATAAAGTGGCCAGTTAGTGAGAGTACACAGTGTTTCTAATAAAGTGGCCAGTGAGTGGAAGCACAAGCTGGGTGTTTCTAATAAAGTGGCCAGTGAGTGGAAGCACAAGGTGGGCGTTTCTAATAAAGTGGCCACTTAGAGGAAGTACAAGGTGAGCGTTTCTAATAAAGTGGCCAATTAGTGGAAGTACACAGTGTTTCTAATAAAGTGGCCAGTTAGTGGAAGTACAAGGCAGGTGTTTCTAATAAAGTGGCCAGTGAGTGGAAGTACACAGTGTTTCTAATAAAGTGGCCAGTTAGTGGAAGCACACAGTGTTTCTAATAAAGTGGCCAGTTAGTGGAGGTACACAGTGTTTCTAATAAAGTGGCCAGTTAGTGGAAGTACTAGGTGGGCGTTTCTAATAAAGTGGCCAGTTAGTGGAAGCACAAGGCATGTGTTTCCAATAAAGTGGCCAGCGAGTGTACACTAGTGTGGAGCTGCTCTATAAGCAGACCGGGCCAAGCTGGTGGAAGGACAAGGCAGGTGTTTCTCTCTAAAACAGTGGCCACCCTGAGTGGGAAGCACAAGGCATGTGTTTCTGAATAAGTGGCCAGGACGAGTCCTGGCTCAGAACCGAAAGTGTGGAGCTGCTCTATAAACAGACCGGGCCATTAATCATGGTTGTGATAGTACTTTCCTGCAGGAGAAATGTTTCTCCCACTGCTGAAGAGGAAGTCGAGGCAACACCACAAAACGACCGGAGTAATTATGTCACAGGATGAACCTCCGGGTCGTAGGTCACCGGACCGAGGTCGTAGACCCAGCTTTCTATGTTTCTGAATCCCAGGCTTGTTTATTGAGATTGGACGGACTCCTGGCTCAGAACCGAAAGCTCGACGTCGGCATCTGCATCACGATTTCACACTCATTAATCATCCGCTGTGATAGTTTATTATCCTGCAGGAGAAATGTTTCTCCCACTGCTGAAGTCTCGGTAAGTCGTAGAGGCAAATGGTGTCCACAAAACGACCGGAGTAATTATGTCCTCAGGACAGAACCTGCAGATGGTCGTAGGGGTCAGGTCTTCACCAGGTTTCTGGCCTATTGCATCTGACGTGCTAATCCGTTAAATAAGGTGCTGACCACGGTGTACACACGAGTTCGTCTGTAACGCCTAGCGGTTCTCACTGACACCCGCTGCCATTATTGGGAGACTTTACACCAGAGGCTGGAACATTGCTGTGAGGATTTGATTGCATAGTACTGTAGCTGTAGAGCTACAGTCTCTGGGTGTAGAGACATGTTCACTGTGGAGCTGCTCTGGGTGTAGAGACATGTTCACTGTGGAGCTGCTCTGGGTGTAGAGTCATGTTCACTGTGGAGCTGCTCTGGGTGTAGAGTCATGTTCACTGTGGAGCTGCTCTGGGTGTAGAGACGTGTTCACTGTGGAGCTGCTCTGGCTGTATGGTAGTGTTCACTGTGGAGCTGCTCTGGGTGTAGAGATATGTTCACTGTGGAGCTGCTCTGGCTGTAGAGACGTGTTCACTGTGGAGCTGCTCTGGGTGTATGGTAGTGTTCACTGTGGAGCTGCTCTGGGTGTAGAGATGTGTTCAGTGTGGAGCTGCTCTGGCTGTAGAGACATGTCCACTGTGGAGCTGCTCTGGCTGTATGGTAGTGTTCAGTGTGGAGCTGCTCTGGGTGTAGAGACGTGTTCACTGTGGAGCTGCTCTGGGTGTAGAGACATGTTCAGTGTGGAGCTGCTCTGGCTGTAGAGATGTGTTCAGTGTGGAGCTGCTCTGGCTGTATGGTAGTGTTCACTGTGGAGCTGCTCTGGCTGTATGGTAGTGTTCACTGTGGAGCTGCTCTGGCTGTATGGTAGTGTTCACTGTGGAGCTGCTCTGGCTGGTTGGTAGTGTTCACTGTGGAGCTGCTCTGGCTGTATGGTAGTGTTCACTGTGGAGCTGCTCTGGCTGTAGAGACATGTTCACTGTGGAGCTGCTCTGGCTGGTTGGTAGTGTTCACTGTGGAGCTGCTCTGGCTGTATGGTAGTGTTCACTGTGGAGCTGCTCTGGCTGGTTGGTAGTGTTCACTGTGGAGCTGCTCTGGCTGTAGAGACGTGTTCACTGTGGAGCTGCTCTGGCTGGTTGGTAGTGTTCACTGTGGAGCTGCTCTGGGTGTATGGTAGTGTTCACTGTGGAGCTGCTCTGGCTGTATGGTAGTGTTCACTGTGGAGCTGCTCTGGCTGTAGAGATGTGTTCACTGTGGAGCTGCTCTGGCTGTAGAGATGTGTTCACTGTGGAGCTGCTCTGGCTGTAGAGACATGTTCACTGTGGAGCTGCTCTGGCTGTAGAGACGTGTTCACTGTGGAGCTGCTCTGGCTGTAGAGACATGTTCAGTGTGGAGCTGCTCTGGCTGTAGAGACATGTTCACTGTGGAGCTGCTCTGGCTGTATGGTAGTGTTCACTGTGGAGCTGCTCTGGCTGTATGGTAGTGTTCACTGTGGAGCTGCTCTGGGTGTAGAGATGTGTTCACTGTGGAGCTGCTCTGGGTGTAGAGATGTGTTCATTGTGGAGCTGCTCTGGGTGTAGAGTCATGTTCACTGTGGAGCTGCTCTGGGTGTAGAGATGTGTTCACTGTGGAGCTGCTCTGGGTGTAGAGATGTGTTCACTGTGGAGCTGCTCTGGGTGTAGAGTCATGTTCACTGTGGAGCTGCTCTGGCTGGACACCAGTTATTACTATGACCTAACTATCTCAAGTCAATGTCTTCTTTTTAGTCTGAAATTTGCGGCTACACACTACTGATATCAGGAAGTGATGTCATCAGCCAGACACCACCGTATTCAGTCTACATGACTCATTAACTAACCAATTACAATCAACAAACGAGGGTACTAATTTACATATGCCAGACTGTAGTTACTGGCCCAAAACATTACTGGCCCACCAGGAATCCTCCCGATTCTCCTGATTACCCACTCCGGCACTGAACCCGGGCTCCGGGACAGCTGTGGCATGTAAGGCAGCCGCTGAGAGCATTAAGAAGTAACTGAGTTTGAGTAATGATGAGCTGAAGCAAGGCCACCCAAACAAAAACTGTGCAACCTTATATCATTCCTGCAAACAAGGCCAGCGCTCCGGCGCTCCGGCGCTCCAGCGCCCCAGCGCTCCGGCGCTCCGGTGCTCTGCACTGTTTTATTCCTCCTGTCAGGAAATCGAAACAGGCCTGTAAATTTCTCCACCTGTTTGGAAATGTCTTTCACGAGCCTTTTCCTTTTTTCTGGTCTGGGTGAAAAATAAAAAAAAAACGAGCCACTTATTAAACAAACAGCGTGAGGGTTCTGCCGAGTTCTCCTGACGGAGGCACTGAGTCATGGCACAGATGCATCTGATGTGTTTTTTTAAACGTCATGTTTACAGCGTGCGTCAAATTCCCCAGGAGCACGCCCATTAATAACGCTAACTAGCAACAATACAGGCAGCAGCCTGTTCTGATTAGAACGCCGTGTCCTTTTATTCATAATGAATCGGATTTAAAAACATCCCATAATCGAATTCTAATAGTGAAAGACGTGTTTGGGTAAGAAGGAAGCAGTCAACCAGAAACAAGCGCAGTTGGGAGTTACTCACCAGCGCAGTGCGTCATCTGTAGGTGAAAAGCTCCGGCCATCACATCCTGGAACCCGAATGAACTGCTGCCCCTGTGAACAGCCTTTTCTGATTAAGTAGGCATTTCAGAGTCAGAGGCAGAAGCTGAACGCTGTTACTGGCGGTTTCTGAACATCCTACTCATTCCTGCCATCCTCCCACCCCAACGACATTCTTGTGTAAGCAAAGAATAAGCAGATCCCGGAAGGAGGTGTGGGAGTGCGGTGGTGTGGGGAAAGAAGATAAAGGTGACCAGGATCAATAACTGATGATAGATTTAGACTGATATGATCAATATTCACTGAGCTACACATACAGAAGTCTGTCTCTCAGTATGGCGTCGGGCCGCCGTGTTCGCTAACCCAACACGCCAGACGTCTCGGTATGGAGCTGTAGAGGTTCCTAATGGAGTCCTGTGATAATCCATCCCATGCAGCTTGAACATCCTCACACAGTTCCTGCAGATGGTGCGGTAGGGGTGGAGGTGGAGGGACACCAGGTCTTATGGACGTGTGACTACAAACCGTTCATCTTGGTGCTGACCACGGTGCCTCCACACACGGGTTCGTTGGGCGTCTCCACCAAGACTAAAGCGGGACTCGTCACTGAAGATGACCCGCTGCCATTCTGAGTCCCTCCATGACAGTCTGGTACGACACCACTGCAGTCTTTGGTGACGGTGACGTGGTGTTAAGGACAGTCGTGGTTGAATGTCCCGCTGATATCAACAAGAGCTTCCCTGGAAAAGACGGCGTCTGGATGCCGCATGTTGTCCCTGTGTAACGATCAGCATTGATGGTTCTTCACAGACGTGCGGGTCACCCAGGACGTCTTCCAAGTTTTGGTTCCACATGACACATTTCCACTTCTCCTCAGTCCACCGTAAATGAGCTGGTGTCCAGAGAAGGTGGTGGTGGATCTGGTTATATCTGGGTTCTTCTCTGCCTGGTGGAGTTCACAGATGATGGTGTTGGGAAGTGTTCCTGATCCCATGCAGTGACTCCACTCCTGGATCGCTTGGTCTGTTTCCAGTGAGGTGGTGTCTGAGGTTCTGAAGATCAAGACCATCCAGTACTGGTTCTGGTTCTTGCTCATTGCGTACAGGAATTCTGCGGTACTCTGGCTCCGTATGTGGTGTGGATAATGATCATCTCCAGGTCCATTGCTGTTCTACGTTGAGGAACTTTCTTCTTGAACTGCTGCTCTATTGGCGATGCCGATTGGTGACCTCGCTCCCTCTTTACCTCTGATAGACCGCGCCTCTCTGGGAGGAGCTTCATTCCCCAGTCATCTTACTGAGTTGGTACCAGTGAACCCGATTAGCTGTGAGATGTTCCACCATTACCCAGCATTAGCCATCCTTTCCAGGTCTGTTGCTCCTGTACCAACTTTTCAGAATTCTAAACCGACGCATGGACACCCTGGGCCAATAATGAAATGGGTTCTGGAACCGGGTTCTCTGGTTGAGGTGACGGTGAAGGCGAACCACAGTGTCTACACTGAGCTGGTGAACAACCAGGGTTCCACTATAGCTCATCATCTTACTGAGGAACACAACATTCCCATCCCGGTATTCCAAGATGACGGTTCTGGTGTTCACAGGGCTGCAGATGTGACTGATTGGCATGATGAGCATTCAGGAGCACTCACACATCTGGACTGGCCCTCACAATCCCTAGATCTGGAACCTGTGGGACCTACATGGAACAACCAGCAAACCTCCATGGAAGGCATCCACCAAACCTGGACCAGCTGACCACTTCTTTGACGTAGGAGTGTCTGAACACTGATGTGGCCTACAGCTGTTGTTGGGGCTGGTGGAGGTACTACACACTGTTAGGTACGGTTCAGTCACAGGGACACCGTTTGTTGTGAGGTGATGTTTTGTAAATAAACCTAACTAGAGGATTTGGATGGCGTGAAACACTGGTCTGGTTGGAGGAGGGTCAAAGGTCAAGTCCAGAATCACCTTCTTTGTCAACGTTAAGTAATGATCGTTCAGGTAAATGAAGTCATAGGGATCGGATGATATGAGCGGTACCGCTGTAATAGGAATAGCACAGAGTGGGCCTGCAGTGTGACTGGCCAACCTCAAGGCAGCTCGGCGTATACGACTTTAATAACTACGTCAGGTGGTGCCAGGGTTAAAGCGCCAAACGTCACTTAGGAGTTCAGTCAAACCGCACATTGTTGTGTCCGGTAAGATCCGTTTACACGGTGAAATGTAAAATTCTCCTGGTGCTAATTCCCGCCGAAGCGTGCTGTTAGCGGTGGAGCATACTTTGGCCTTTTCGCTGCTCGTCAGACGCACCCTGACCAAAGTCTGCCTGGTGTGAAAGATGAGACGCAGGGAAACATGCGGATTTCATTCAGCCCACCGCGATCACATGCCTGTCTGGAGCTGAGCGAAGGAAGCATCCATCCATCAGGACCAGCACATCGTAAAAACCAGTCCCGCTCCAGATCATCAGAATACGAGTCCTCTACTGTCCCAGAGGGTGTGCCTCAGGGCTGTGTCCTGGGACCCCTTCCTTTTCGCCGTATACACTCATCATCAGGAGAACAGCCGCACCCAGAGGGAGGTGTGGGATTGCAGTGCTGTTGTGAAGGACGATAAAGGTTCCTGCGGATGGTACGGTAGAGGTGGAGGTCATATCGGTGCCACGGTGCCTCCACACACGGACACCAAGACTAAAGCGGGACTCGTCACTGAAGATGACCCGCTGCCATTCTGAAGCACTCCATGACAGTCTGGTACGACACCACTGCAGTGTTTGGTGACGGTGACGTGGTGTTAAGGACAGTCGTGGTAACGGTCTGTGTGCGGGTGGTCCTGGGGGGTGCAGCCGTCGGTAAATGTATATATGTTGTTGAAACTCTCGAACGCCGGATGGTCCCCCAGGTCGGCATGCTGGTGTTTCGGGGGGGTTTGGGGGTCTACTGCTAGCCTCTGGCCGCATACCTCAGTCTTGTAAACAGAAAATGAAAACAAGTCGTGTGGTTGGCTGATCTCAGCATGCTAAGGCTCTGGCGTGTTCAGTATCGGTATGAGGGAGCGTTCAGCTCGGCGCGCTCCTCAACAAGGCTCCCACAGTTTGGGAGGCACTGAGACCGTCCCAGCTCCGGAATGTCCCGTCTGAAGCCATCCACTGTACTCCTACCTGACTGACACACACTGTTTCACTGCACTACCTCAGGGCAGACCCTCAGGCACAAATCCAGTGTTGGTTCGACCCGCACTCGTCTGTTTTCCACCATCCCTCGCTCCTCCCGCAGACTCCCATTCATTTTCACCTCCATTCAGCCCCCCCATCACCAAACGGCATGTACTCACAGATCGCCAAACTCTGATCCACAAACACTCTGACCCGCACTCCTCCATGTGTCGTTTATTCATCCCTCGTTCCTCCCATAGACCCCGATTCATTTTTGAGAAACGCCTAGCAAACACTTAGCAACTGCATAGCAACCACCTGGGACATCATAGTAACCACCTAGCAACACCCTAACAAACACCTGGGATACCATAGCAACCACATGGGACAGCATAGTAACCACCTAGCAACACCCTAACAAACACCTGGGATACCATAGCAATCACCTCGGATGATAGCATAGTAACCACCTAGCAACACCCTAACAAACACCTGGGATACCATAGCAACCACATGGGACAGCATAGTAACCACCTAGCAACACCCTAACAAACACCTGGGATACCATAGCAATCACCTGGGATGATAGCATAGTAACCACCTAGCAACATCCTAACAAACACCTAGAATACCATAGCAACCACATGGGACAGCATAGTAACCACCTAGCAACACCCTAACAAATACCTGGGATACCATAGTAACCATATGCCAACACTCTAAGATGTCATAGCAAAACCCTAGCAAACATCTGGGATACCATAGCAACCATATGGGATGATAGCATAGTAACCACCTAGCAACACCCTAGCAAACACCTGGGATACCATTGCAACACCCTAGTAAAACCCTGGGGTACCATAGCAACCATATGGCAACACCCTTAGTCACCACCTAGGATATCATAGAAAGCACTTAGCAAAGTCTGGCATCCACCACTGATATCCAAACAACTGCATAGCATAGCAACACCCTAGCCACCACACGGGATACCATTGTAATCACCTAGCAACACCCTAGCAACCACGTGGGATATCACAGCTGGCAGCAGGATCGCTCTGCATTTTGTTCAGCGTTTGTAAAGTCTAATGTTGAGTGTTTGAGTTCTTCAGTTGCTGAGCCGGACCTGAGGGACCCCTGAGGGTTATTCATGACGTCATCAGCGAGTAGCTGAGTTTCAGGATGGCCACTAGGGGGCGCTGCAGAGAGTGAAACAGGTGCGGTGAACCGCTGGTGTGACGTTCTCTCGCTAAGCAGCCTCTAGACCGTATGACGTGGTTCCACTTTTAGAGCATGCCGTGTTGTGTCTGCGGTGTTCAGTAACAAAGCCGGTGCTCAGGTCCACGGTGACGCTCCGCTCCCGTGTGTGAAAAGCCCCCCACCTGCAGCGTGACCGGCGCTGGCCTCCCCTCTGAGGAGTGAGCGGCACTATCCTGCCCCTGTGGTGAAGGTCAGACCCCGCACACTCAGCAGAGGCGCTCATTTATTTTCTGCCAGTCCTCCAGAGGAATTCTGCAGGAGTGTTTGGCAGGGGAGTTTTCCTCCTCTCTTCCTTCTCTTCCCCCTCTTCCCCCTCTTCCCTCTCCTCCCTGGTTCTCTCGGCCCTACGCTGGAGGCCCTGGGGCCGCGGCAGGTTCGGTTTGTTTTGGCTTTCTGCACTTTCTGACATGCCTGGGAAGGGCAAGGAGAGGAAATGGGTGGACCACCGCTCCCCCAGAACAGAGCAGGAGAGAGACGGGGGAGAGAGGGAGAGACGGGGGGAGAGAGAAAGAGACAGGGGGAGAGAGGGAGAGAGAGAAGGAGACAGGGGGAGAGAGGGAGAGAGAAAGAGATGGGGGAGTGAGAGAGAGAGATGGGAGTGAGAAAGAGAGAGACAGGGGAGAGAGTTAGAAAGAGAAGGAGATGGGGGAGAGAGGGACAGAGAACAGGGAAGAAGAGGGACTGGAGAGAGAGAGAGAGAAAGAGACGGGGGGAGAGAGGGAGAGAGAAAGAGACGGGGGAGAGAGAGAGAGAAAGAGACGGGGGGAGAGAGGGAGGGAGAAAGAGACGGGGGGGAGAGAGGGAGAGAGAAAGAGATGGGGGAGAGAGTTAGAAAGAAAGAGACGGGGGAGAGAGGGAGAGAGAAAGAGATGGGGGAGAGAGGGAGAGAGAAAGAGACAGGGGAGAGAGAGGGAGAGAGAAGGAGACAGGAGAGAGAGTTAGAGAGAGAAGGAGACGGGGGAGAGAGGGAGAGAGAAGGGAGAGAGAAAGAGACAGGGGAGAGAGTTAGAGAGAGAAGGAGATGGGGAGAGAGAGAGAGAAGGAGACGGGGGAGAGAGGGAGAGAGAAAGAGACAGGGGAGAGAGTTAGAGAGAGAAGGAGATGGGGAGAGAGAGAGAGAGAAAAAGACGGGGGAGAGAGGGAGAGAGAAAGAGACGGGGGAGAGAGGAAGAGAGAAAGAGACGGGGGAGAGAGGGAGAGAGAAAGAGACGGGGGAGAGAGGGAGAGAGAAAGAGACGGGGGAGAGAGAGGGAGAGAGAAGAGGGAGAGAGAGAAGGAGATGGGGTGAGAGAGAAACGGGGGAGAGAGAGAGACGGGAGTGAGAGAGAGAGAGAGAGATAGAGAGAGAGAGAGAGAGACGGAGATGGGGGAGAGAGATGGGAGAGAGAGAATAGGGGGGAGTGAGAGAGAGGGATGGGAGAGAGAGAGAGAGAGAGACGGATTAAAGACAGACCAGTGGTAAGGGAGTAAGGAGGGAAGAGGAGAGTGGAGGAGAAAGAGATGAGTGATTGAGTGTCCCTGCTCTGATTGATCAGTAGTGATTGATTGAGTGTCCCTGCTCTGATTGATCAGTAGTGATTGATTGAGTGTCCCTGCTCTGATTGATCAGTAGTGATTGATTGAGTGTCCCTGCTCTGATTGATCAGTAGTGAGTGATTGAGTGTCCCTGCTCTGATTGATCAGTAGTGATTGAGTGAGACGCCTGCTCTGATTGATCAGTAGTGAGACTGATGATTGAGTGTCCCTGCTCTGATTGATCAGTAGTGATTGATTGAGTGTCCCTGCTCTGATTGATCAGTAGTGATTGATTGAGTGTCCCTGCTCTGATTGATCAGTAGTGATTGATTGAGTGTCCCTGCTCTGATTGATCAGTAGTGATTGATTGAGTGTCCCTGCTCTGATTGATCAGTAGTGATTGATTGAGTGTCCCTGCTCTGATTGATCAGTAGTGATTGATTGAGTGTCCCTGCTCTGATTGATCAGTAGTGAGTGATTGAGTGTCCCTGCTCTGATTGATCAGTAGTGAGTGATTGAGTGTCCCTGCTCTGATTGATCAGTAGTGATTGATTGAGTGTCTCTGCTCTGATTGATCAGTAGTGATTGATTGAGTGTCCCTGCTCTGATTGATCAGTAGTGATTGATTGAGTGTTCCTGCTCTGATTGATCAGTAGTGATTGATTGAGTGTCCCTGCTCTGATTGATCAGTAGTGATTGATTGAGTGTTCCTGCTCTGATTGATCAGTAGTGATTGATTGAGTGTCCCTGCTCTGATTGATCAGTAGTGATTGAGTGTCCCTGCTCTGATTGATCAGTAGTGAGTGATTGAGTGTCCCTGCTCTGATTGATCAGTAGTGATTGATTGAGTGTCCCTGCTCTGATTGGTCAGTAGTGAGTGATTGACTGTCCCTGCTCTGATTGATCAGTAGTGATTGATTGAGTGTCCCTGCTCTGATTGATCAGTAGTGATTGATTGAGTGTCCCTGCTCTGATTGATCAGTAGTGATTGATTGAGTGTCCCTGCTCTGATTGATCAGTAGTGAGTGATTGAGTGTCCCTGCTCTGATTGATCAGCAGTGATTGATTGAGTGTCCCTGCTCTGATTGATCAGTAGTGATTGATTGAGTGTTCCTGCTCTGATTGATCAGTAGTGAGTGATTGAGTGTCCCTGCTCTGATTGATCAGTAGTGATTGATTGAGTGTCCCTGCTCTGATTGATCAGTAGTGAGTGATTGAGTGTCCCTGCTCTGATTGATCAGTAGTGATTGATTGAGTGTCCCTGCTCTGATTGATCAGTAGTGATTGATTGAGTGTCCCTGCTCTGATTGATCAGTAGTGATTGATTGAGTGTCCCTGCTCTGATTGATCAGTAGTGAGTGATTGAGTGTCCCTGCTCTGATTGATCAGCAGTGATTGAGTGTCCCTGCTCTGATTGATCAGTAGTGATTGATTGAGTGTCCCTGCTCTGATTGATCAGCAGTGATTGAGTGTCCCTGCTCTGATTGATCAGTAGTGATTGATTGAGTATCCCTGCTCTGATTGATCAGTAGTGATTGAGTGTCCCTGCTCTGATTGATCAGTAGTGATTGATTGAGTGTCTATGCTCTGATTGATCAGTAGTGATTGATTGAGTGTCCCTGCTCTGATTGATCAGTAGTGATTGATTGAGTGTCCCTGCTCTGATTGATCAGTAGTGATTGATTGAGTGTCCCTGCTCTGATTGATCAGTAGTGATTGATTGAGTGTCCCTGCTCTGATTGATCAGTAGTGATTGATTGAGTGTCCCTGCTCTGATTGATCAGTAGTGATTGATTGAGTGTCCCTGCTCTGATTGATCAGTAGTGATTGATTGAGTGTCCCTGCTCTGATTGATCAGTAGTGGTTGATTGAGTGTCCCTGCTCTGATTGATCAGTAGTGATTGATTGAGTGTCCCTGCTCTGATTGATCAGTAGTGATTGATTGAGTGTCCCTGCTCTGATTGATCAGTAGTGAGTGATTGAGTGTCCCTGCTCTGATTGATCAGTAGTGATTGATTGAGTCGTCCCCCTGCTCTGATTGATCAGTAGTGATTGATTGAGTGTCCCTGCTCTGATTGATCAGTAGTGAGTGATTGAGTGTCCCTGCTCTCTGATTGATCAGTAGTGAGTGATTGAGTGTCCCTGCTCTGATTGATCAGTAGTGATTGATTGAGTGTCCCTGCTCTGATTGATCAGTAGTGATTGATTGAGTGTCCCTGCTCTGATTGATCAGTAGTGAGTGATTGAGTGTCCCTGCTCTGATTGATCAGTAGTGATTGATTGAGTGTCCCTGCTCTGATTGATCAGTAGTGATTGATTGAGTGTCCCTGCTCTGATTGATCAGTAGTGATTGATTGAGTGTCCCTGCTCTGATTGATCAGTAGTGATTGATTGAGTGTCCCCTGCTCTGATTGATCAGTAGTGATTGATTGAGTGTCCCTGCTCTGATTGATCAGTAGTGATTGATTGAGTGTCCCTGCTCTGATTGATCAGTAGTGATTGATTGAGTGTCCCTGCTCTGATTGATCAGTAGTGATTGATTGAGTGTCCCTGCTCTGATTGATCAGTAGTGATTGATTGAGTGTCCCTGCTCTGATTGATCAGTAGTGATTGATTGAGTGTCCCTGCTCTGATTGATCAGCAGTGATTGATTGAGTGTCCCTGCTCTGATTGATCAGTAGTGATTGATTGAGTGTCCCTGCTCTGATTGATCAGTAGTGATTGAGTGTCCCTGCTCTGATTGATCAGTAGTGAGTGATTGAGTGTCCCTGCTCTGATTGATCAGTAGTGATTGATTGAGTGTCCCTGCTCTGATTGATCAGTAGTGATTGATTGAGTGTCCCTGCTCTGATTGATCAGTAGTGATTGATTGAGTGTCCCTGCTCTGATTGATCAGCAGTGATTGATTGAGTGTCCCTGCTCTGATTGATCAGTAGTGATTGATTGAGTGTCCCTGCTCTGATTGATCAGTAGTGAGTGATTGAGTGTCCCTGCTCTGATTGATCAGTAGTGATTGATTGAGTGTCCCTGCTCTGATTGATCAGTAGTGGTTGATTGAGTGTCCCTGCTCTGATTGATCAGTAGTGATTGATTGAGTGTCCCTGCTCTGATTGATCAGTAGTGATTGATTGAGTGTCCCTGCTCTGATTGATCAGTAGTGATTGATTGAGTGTCCCTGCTCTGATTGATCAGTAGTGATTGATTGAGTGTCCCTGCTCTGATTGATCAGTAGTGATTGATTGAGTGTCCCTGCTCTGATTGATCAGTAGTGATTGATTGAGTGTCCCTGCTCTGATTGATCAGTAGTGATTGATTGAGTGTCCCTGCTCTGATTGATCAGTAGTGATTGATTGAGTGTCCCTGCTCTGATTGATCAGTAGTGATTGATTGAGTGTCCCTGCTCTGATTGATCAGTAGTGATTGATTGAGTGTCCCTGCTCTGATTGATCAGTAGTGATTGATTGAGTGTCCCTGCTCTGATTGATCAGTAGTGATTGATTGAGTGTCCCTGCTCTGATTGATCAGTAGTGAGTGATTGAGTGTCCCTGCTCTGATTGATCAGTAGTGATTGATTGAGTGTCCCTGCTCTGATTGATCAGTAGTGATTGATTGAGTGTCCCTGCTCTGATTGATCAGTAGTGATTGATTGAGTGTCCCTGCTCTGATTGATCAGTAGTGATTGATTGAGTGTCCCTGCTCTGATTGATCAGTAGTGATTGATTGAGTGTCCCTGCTCTGATTGATCAGTAGTGATTGATTGAGTGTCCCTGCTCTGATTGATCAGTAGTGAGTGATTGAGTGTCCCTGCTCTGATTGATCAGTAGTGATTGATTGAGTGTCCCTGCTCTGATTGATCAGTAGTGATTGATTGAGTGTCCCTGCTCTGATTGATCAGTAGTGATTGAGTGTCCCTGCTCTGATTGATCAGTAGTGATTGATTGAGTGTCCCTGCTCTGATTGATCAGTAGTGATTGATTGAGTGTCCCTGCTCTGATTGATCAGTAGTGATTGATTGAGTGTCCCTGCTCTGATTGATCAGTAGTGAGTGATTGAGTGTCCCTGCTCTGATTGATCAGTAGTGATTGATTGAGTGTCCCTGCTCTGATTGATCAGTAGTGAGTGATTGAGTGTCTCTGCTCTGATTGATCAGTAGTGAGTGATTGAGTGTGCCTGCTCTGATTGATCAGTAGTGAGTGATTGAGTGTCCCTGCTCTGATTGATCAGTAGTGATTGATTGAGTGTCCCTGCTCTGATTGATCAGTAGTGATTGAGTGTCCCTGCTCTGATTGATCAGTAGTGATTGATTGAGTGTCCCTGCTCTGATTGATCAGTAGTGATTGATTGAGTGTCCCTGCTCTGATTGATCAGTAGTGATTGATTGAGTGTCCCTGCTCTGATTGATCAGTAGTGATTGATTGAGTGTCCCTGCTCTGATTGATCAGTAGTGATTGAGTGTCCCTGCTCTGATTGATCAGTAGTGAGTGATTGAGTGTCCCTGCTCTGATTGATCAGTAGTGATTGATTGAGTGTCCCTGCTCTGATTGATCAGTAGTGAGTGATTGAGTGTCCCTGCTCTGATTGATCAGTAGTGATTGATTGAGTGTCCCTGCTCTGATTGATCAGTAGTGATTGATTGAGTGTCCCTGCTCTGATTGATCAGTAGTGATTGATTGAGTGTCCCTGCTCTGATTGATCAGTAGTGATTGATTGAGTGTCCCTGCTCTGATTGATCAGTAGTGATTGATTGAGTGTCCCTGCTCTGATTGATCAGTAGTGATTGATTGAGTGTCCCTGCTCTGATTGATCAGTAGTGATTGATTGAGTGTCCCTGCTCTGATTGATCAGTAGTGATTGATTGAGTGTCCCTGCTCTGATTGATCAGTAGTGATTGATTGAGTGTCCCTGCTCTGATTGATCAGTAGTGATTGATTGAGTGTCCCTGCTCTGATTGATCAGTAGTGATTGATTGAGTGTCCCTGCTCTGATTGATCAGTAGTGATTGATTGAGTGTCCCTGCTCTGATTGATCAGTAGTGATTGATTGAGTGTCCCTGCTCTGATTGATCAGTAGTGATTGATTGAGTGTCCCTGCTCTGATTGATCAGTAGTGATTGATTGAGTGTCCCTGCTCTGATTGATCAGTAGTGAGTGATTGAGTGTCTCTGCTCTGATTGATCAGTAGTGAGTGATTGAGTGTGCCTGCTCTGATTGATCAGTAGTGAGTGATTGAGTGTCTCTGCTCTGATTGATCAGTAGTGATTGATTGAGTGTCCCTGCTCTGATTGATCAGTAGTGATTGATTGAGTGTCCCTGCTCTGATTGATCAGTAGTGATTGATTGAGTGTCCCTGCTCTGATTGATCAGTAGTGATTGATTGAGTGTTCCTGCTCTGATTGAGTGAGTGTTCCCGCACTGATCAGTAGTGATTGAGTGTCCCTGCTCTGATTGATCAGTAGTGAGTGATTGAGTGTCCCTGCTCTGATTGATCAGTAGTGATTGATTGAGTGTCCCTGCTCTGATTGATCAGTAGTGAGTGATTGAGTGTCCCTGCTCTGATTGATCAGTAGTGAGTGATTGAGTGTCCCTGCTCTGATTGATCAGTAGTGATTGATTGAGTGTCCCTGCTCTGATTGATCAGTAGTGGTTGATTGAGTGTCCCTGCTCTGATTGATCAGTAGTGATTGATTGAGTGTCCCTGCTCTGATTGATCAGTAGTGATTGATTGAGTGTCCCTGCTCTGATTGATCAGTAGTGATTGATTGAGTGTCCCTGCTCTGATTGATCAGTAGTGATTGATTGAGTGTCCCTGCTCTGATTGATCAGTAGTGATTGATTGAGTGTCCCCGCTCTGATTGATCAGTAGTGAGTGATTGAGTGTCCCTGCTCTGATTGATCAGTAGTGATTGATTGAGTGTCCCTGCTCTGATTGATCAGTAGTGATTGATTGAGTGTCCCCGCTCTGATTGATCAGTAGTGAGTGATTGAGTGTCCCTGCTCTGATTGATCAGTAGTGATTGAGTGTCCCCGCTCTGATTGATCAGTAGTGATTGATTGAGTGTCCCCGCTCTGATTGATCAGTAGTGAGTGATTGAGTGTCCCTGCTCTGATTGATCAGTAGTGATTGATTGAGTGTCCCTGCTCTGATTGATCAGTAGTGATTGATTGAGTGTCCCTGCTCTGATTGATCAGTAGTGATTGATTGAGTGTCCCTGCTCTGATTGATCAGTAGTGATTGATTGAGTGTCCCTGCTCTGATTGATCAGTAGTGAGTGATTGAGTGTCCCCGCTCTGATTGATCAGTAGTGATTGATTGAGCGTCCCTGCTCTGATTGATCAGTAGTGATTGATTGAGTGTCCTGCTCTGATGATTAGTAGTGAGTGATTGAGTGTCCCTGCTCTGATTGATCAGTAGTGAGTGATTGAGTGTCCCTGCTCTGATTGATCAGTAGTGATTGAGTGTCCCTGCTCTGATTGATCAGTAGTGATTGATTGAGTGTCCCTGCTCTGATTGATCAGTAGTGATTGATTGAGTGTCCCTGCTCTGATTGATCAGTAGTGATTGATTGAGTGTCCCTGCTCTGATTGATCAGTAGTGATTGATTGAGTGTCCCTGCTCTGATTGATCAGTAGTGATTGTTTGAGTGTCCCTGCTCTGATTGATCAGTAGTGATTGATTGAGTGTCCCTGCTCTGATTGATCAGTAGTGATTGATTGAGTGTCCCTGCTCTGATTGATCAGTAGTGATTGATTGAGTGTCCCTGCTCTGATTGATCAGTAGTGATTGATTGAGTGTACCTGCTCTGATTGATCAGTAGTGATTGATTGAGTGTCCCTGCTCTGATTGATCAGTAATGACAGACTGAGTGTCTCCCTGCTCTGGAAGAAGGAGGAAATGATAAACAGATGGCGCAGTGGGGGAAGGTTTGTGTGGACTCGGTTTTGAGTGGACAGGATCTGGAATATTTATCTGTATGTGTTTCAGAGCTCCACCAGCGCAGGACTCGTGTTCAGTCCGCTGTACCAGTCTGGTTAATTGGTTTATGATACATGAAAAACAATAAACGCTTAATAACATTCCGCCCTCTCCTCTCCCGGCTGCGAGGCACGTGAGGCCGAGTCTAAGCCCATCTGGTTTTAATAAGGGTGCCCGAGCAGCCTGGGTTTGGATTGAAAGCCCGGTTTGGGAAGCCTCGGCCCAGCTCTGAGCTAAGGCCTGGTTTGGTCTCCAGCTCCCTGAGCAATTTACTCCTTCATCAGCCACCTGCACCAAAGGGAAGCCCCCTTAGGAGCACCCAGGGACCCTGTGCAGGCTGCACTGACCCTTCCTGACCAACGGTGGGCGGTGTGGCGCTGCGTGGCTGGGCTTGCTGTGGCAGGGCCAGGCTGATTGGTTTATACGAGGCTGGGTTTGAGGTATGCTGGATGTTACGGGCCAGTATACTCAGAGGAGCGTTTATATATATTGCGTGTTCTCAGCACGGCCTGTTTGTAGCTTTAAGCTGGGTCAGCTTTTAAAAACTCACACCGCCTCAATCACCTGAACCCGCTTCTTTCAGGCTGCAGCCGTCTTCCCCAACCGCAGAACCGCAGAACGCCCTCGGATCAGCCTCTTCCTGCTCTCACACACCTGATTCTAATCACACTGGGCTTGTTTATTGGCTAATGGGCTGAAATAGCTTCATCTGAGCCAGGAAACAGATGGTGGAGCTGATACTGAGTGGAGGAGGCCCAGCAGCCAATCTCCAGGCTCTCCTTCTTAGGATGATGGACAGATAGATAGACTTGGCAGACAGGTAGATAGGTAGGCAGGCAGGTAGACAGGTAAGTAGTTAGGTAGATAGATAGGCAGGTAGGTAGATAGATAGGTAGGTTAGTAGACAGATAGGTAGACAGTCAGGTCTCAAGTGCTAAACTGTCAGAAAGATAGATAGATAGACATGGCAGGCAGGTAGGTAGGTATGTAGGTAGGTTAGTAGATAGATAAGTAGGGATGTAGACAGCCAGGTCTCAGGTCCTAAACTGTTAGACAGGTAGGGAAATAGATAGACATGGCAAACAGGTAGGTAGATAGATAGACATAGCAGGCAGGTAGGTAGATAGATAGACATGGCAGACAGGTAGGTAGATAGATAGACATGGCAGACAGGTAGGTAGATAGATAGACATAGCAGACAGGTAGGTAGATAGATAGACATGGCAGACAGGTAGGGAAATAGATAGACATGGCAGACAGGTAGGTAGATAGATAGACATAGCAGGCAGGTAGGTAGATAGATAGACATGGCAGACAGGTAGGTAGATAGATAGACATGGCAGACAGGTAGGTAGATAGATAGACATAGCAGACAGGTAGGTAGATAGATAGACATGGCAGACAGGTAGGTAGATAGATAGACATAGCAGACAGGTAGGTAGATAAATAGACATGGCAGACAGGTAGGTAGATAGATAGACATGGCAGACAGGTAGGTAGATAGATAGACATGGCAGACAGGTAGGTAGATAGATAGACATGGCAGACAGGTAGGTAGATAGATAGACATGGCAGGTAGGTAGGTAGGTAGGTGGGTAGATAGGTAGATAGATGGGTAGATAGGTAGATAGATAGACATGGCAGGTAGGTAGGTAGATAGGTAGGTGGGTAGATAGGTAGATAGATAGACATGGCAGGTAGATAGGTAGATAGGTAGGTGGGTAGATAGGTAGATAGATAGACATGGCAGGTAGGTAGGTAGATAGGTAGGTGGGTAGATAGGTAGATAGATAGACATGGCAGGTAGATAGGTAGGTGGGTAGATAGGTAGATAGATAGACATGGCAGGTAGGTAGGTAGATAGGTAGGTGGGTAGATAGGTAGATAGATAGACATGGCAGGTAGGTAGGTAGGTAGATAGGTAGGTGGGTAGATAGGTAGATAGATAGACATGGCAGACAGGTAGGTAGATAGATAGACATGGCAGACAGGTAGGTAGATAGGTAGGTGGGTAGGTAGGTAGTTTGGTATGTAGACACCCTCAGTACCTTCACCCGTACGGATATCATATAGGTCAGTGCAGTATTCCGATGACGGCTCCTTCAGCGTCTGAGCACCCGAGCTCGTCTTTCCTTTAGCGGTGCTGATGGACGCCGGGCCGCAGGGAACTCACTCAGACTCAGCACTAACCTGCAGAACAGCAGAGGTCCCGTCCAATGAGGGCAGAGTGGACGGTACCGCAGGGTGACAGTTCAGTCAGCCCTGCCAGATGAACTCACAGCGGCGCTCTGTTGGTAATGTCTGTCTTCTCTTCCTGAAGGCTTCTTATTTATGAGCCGCTGTCTGTTCAGAGCTGAGCTCGGCAGTCTGTGAGCTCAAACCCATCCCGCTGCAGCTCGTAGTGACATCAGCGTGAATCCAAACCAGCCCATCCGGACCCGCAGACCTCCCAGCATCCAGCCGCTGAGCGCGCGTTATGGACGGCTGATTATTTGAGTAAACATTTCACCACCCATGCGTATATACCTCATCAGTATTTTTAGGTGCTGGGGAATTCCAGCAGCGGTAGCTGGAAAAATGACTCCTAACTTCAAATACAGCTCAGAGTGTAGGTGCTCCCATATTCCCGAACTGCTGAAGTAACCCTGGGAACAGTAACCCACAGCTACTTCACATCAGAGCTCCCGATAACAGGAGCAGCATCCGCCCAACCGAACTCCTCGCAAGGCGGCTGGGGTGTATTGGCTCTTGTAGGCGGAGCTGTGTTCGCTAACCCAACACGCCAGACGTCTCGGTATGGAGCTGTAGAGGTTCCTGATGGAGTCCTGTGATAATCCATCCCATGCAGCTTGAACATCCTCACACAGTTCCTGCAGATGGTGCGGTAGGGGTGGAGGTGGAGGGACACCAGGTCTTCTAGACGTGTGACAGCAAACCGTTCATCTCAGTGGTGACCACGGTGTCTCCACACACGGATTCGTTGGGCGTCTCCACCAAGACTAAAGCGGGACTCGTCACTGAAGATGACCCGCTGCCATTCTGAGTCACTCCATGATATGTAATGCGGGACACTCTACTTGATAGGGTCATGACCTCAGTTGTCCAGGAGGAGCTTAAAGTAGAGCCACTACTCCTCCACACTGAGAGGATCCAGTTGAGGTGGTCCGGGCATCTGGTTTGGATGTCCCTGGACACGTCCCATTGGAGGTTTACCCAGCATGGGCAACAGAGAAGTGACCCATAGGTCCACCCATGACCTGCTGGAGGAACTGTATCTCCCAGCTGGCCTGGGGACAATCTGGGATTCCCCTGAAAGACCGTGACCTAAACCTGGACCAAGCAGAACAAGAAGGTGGACGGCTGGAAGACCTTATTATCAAAACCATCACCTGTCCCCTCTCTGTACCGACCGAACCTGAGGGTCGTCCCAGGTGTGTCTGTGCAGGAGCCCTGAAAGGGACAGTGCTAAAGACCCCGAGCCCCACGGGTATTAGGCTGTAATCAAACGGCGGAATAATGGGATTGGGTTCTGCTGGGCAAGGCGGACCACACACCACACTGAGAGTTCCTGATCCGATTAAAGGCTGAACGGGATTAGGAATGAGAGTGACACAAACTTCACGGGAATTCTTTTCTGTCCGCTGCCTCCGCAGCTTGGGGCTTGGCACCGTTCCTATTGGAAAACTCAGATTAATAATGGGCAGAATTTGTGAGTTAAGCCCCGCCCCCCCGGCCCGTTGGATTCTGAATACAGCGCCTAAGAGGAATGCCCATTATTTGACCTTGGGAATGGTTAATGTTTTACGGGAACGCACAGACCCGCACCCCTGGAGACGAGCGCATTGCATTGCGATTGTTTCACGGTGATTCATCTCCATTGCAGGAGGGCTGGTCTCTGCTTTCTCTCTTATTAAGTTCCTCTAACTGTGTGTAACCCATTTCTCATTCTCTGGTGTCAGATGTTGGGACCGTACTGGCGGCTCCGCTCATGTTCCCTCACTCTGTTCCACCTCATCCTGTCTAGATAATGCTGGCAGAAACAGCTGTGATGTGAGGAGACGGACTACTCCTACCAATTATCCCAAATATCTGCAGCCTCAAAGTCCCTCACAGAGCTGCTCTACACAGCCACAGGACCGTTAGAGCACGTCTGCAGATCAGACTCAGTCTATACCACAGTACCTACATTTAGAGCTTAGAGTTATACACTCCACCTAATGAGAAAGCGCTCAGTCTATATGAGTTATACACTCTACATAATTAGAACATAGAAACAGACTCAGTCCTATACCACAGTACCTACACTTTAGCCAGTAGCTCGCCCTAGAGGGACGGTATACACTCAAGTCTATACCACAGTACTAATTAAGAGTTTAGAGTATTAACACTCGACCTAATGAGAAAACTGTTAGAACAGACTCAGTCTATACCAACATGACTCTATCATTTAGAGCTTAGAGTTATACACTCCACCTAATGATGAAACTGTAGAACAGACTCAGTCTATACCACAGTACCTCCTTTAGATCTTAGAGTTTAGAGCTTAGAGTTCATATACACTACCTACATGTAGAGCCCTCTCACCTAATGAGAAACTGTACTCAGTCTAGAACAGACTCATTTAGAGCTCCTCCATACCAGACTCAGTACCTACCTATTTAGGAGCTTAGAGTTATACAACCCACCTAATGAGGAACTGTAGACCAGACTTCAGTCCTATACACAGTACCATACCTTTCAGACTTAGAGTGTATACACAGTACCTAATGAGAAGAAAACTGTAGAACAGACTCAGTCTATACCATAGTACCTACATTTAGAGCTTAGAGTTTATATACTCCACCTATAATGAGAAACTGTAGAACAGACTCAGTCTATACCACAGTACCTACAGAGCTTAGAGCTTATACACTACCTGAATGAGAAACTGCTAGAACAGACTCAGAGTTTTTTAGAGCTTAGAGTATACACTCCACCTACATGAGAAACTGTAGAACAGACTGAGTCTATACCACAGTACCTACATTTAGATACACTCCACCTTAGAAAACGTAGAACAGACGCAGTCGATACCACCAGTACCTACACTTATAGCTTAGGAGTATACACTCGCCCTAATGAGAAACTGTAGAACAGACTCAGTCTATACCACAGTACCTACATTTAGAGCTTTAGAGTTAACCACTCCCACCAACTGAGAAAACTGTAGAACAATGACCTCAGGTCTATACCACAGTACCTACATTTAGAGCTTAGAGTTATAGAGAAAAGTAGAACAGACCCAGTCTATACCACAGTACCTACTTTAGAGCTTAGAGTTAGACACCACACCTAATGAGACACTGTAGAACAGACTCAGTCTATACCGTACCTAGTAGAGTTATACACTACATTTAGAGACTCTAGTAGTGACCTACATTTAGTTATATACACTCCACCTAATGAGAAACAGACCCAGTCTAGAAGATTGATACACTACACTCAGTCAGTCTATACCACAGTACCTACATTTAGAGCTTAGAGTTATAACACTCCACCTGAAATGAGAAACTGTAGAACAGACTCCAGTCTATACACAGGACCTACGATTTAGAGCTTAGAAGTTATACACTCCACCTAATGAGAAAACTGTAGAACAGACTCAGTCTATACAACTCCTACATTTAGAGCTTAGCGTTATACACTCGCCATAATGAGAACTGTAGAACAGACTCAGTCTATCACACAGTACCTACAATTAGAGCTTAGAGTTATACCACTCGCCCCTAATGAGAAACTGTAGACCAGACTCATTATATTACCACAGTACCTACGTTTTTAGAGCTTAGAAGCTATTACCTCGCACCTTGCGAACTGTAGACACAGACTCAGTCTATACCACAGTACCTACATTTAGAGCTTAGAGTTTTATAACACTCACCTAATGACAAACTGTTGTAGATGAAGTCTATACCACAGGAACATTTAGAGTAAACACTCGGTCTATACCACAGTACCTACACTTAGAGCTTTAGAGTTTACACTCTCACCTAATGAGAAACTGTAGAACAGACCTTCAGTTATACCACAGTACCTACATTTAGAGCTTAGAGTTATACACTCTACTACTGTAGAACAGACTCAGTCTATAACCACAGTACCTACATTTAGAGCTTAGAGTTATACACTCCACCTAATGAGAAAACTGTAGAACAGACTCAGTCTATACCACAGTACCTACATTTTAGAGTTATACACTCGACCTAATGAGACACTGTATCAGTCACTACCTACATTTAGACCTTAGATTATACACTCCACCTAATGAGAAACTGTATAACATACTCAGTAGTACCTACATTTAGACTTAGAGTTATACACTCTAATGAGAAACTGTAGAACAGACCCAGTCTATACCACAGTACCTACATTTAGAGCTTAGAGTTATACACTCCACCTAATGAGAAACTGTAGAACAGACCCAGTCTATACCACAGTACCTACATTTAGAGCTTAGAGTTATACACTCGACCTGATGAGAAACTGTAGAACAGACTCAGTCTATACCACAGGACCTACATTTAGAGCTTAGAGTTATACACTCCACCTAATGAGAAACTGTAGAACAGACTCAGTCTATACCACAGGACCTACATTTAGAGCTTAGAGTTATACACTCGCCCTAATGAGAAACTGTAGAACAGACTCAGTCTATACCACAGTACCCTACATTAAGAGCTTAGAGCTATACACTCGCCCTAATGAGAACTGTAGAACAGACTCAGTCTATACCACAGGACCTACATTTAGAGCTTAGAGTTATACACTCCACCTAATGACAAACTGTAGAACAGACTCAGTCTATACCACAGGACCTACATTTAGAGTTATACACTCCACCTAATGAGAAAAAAAAAAAAACTGTAAAAGAAACAGACTCAGTCTATACCACAGTACCTCGCACTTAGAGCTTAGAGATACACTGTGTAGAACAGACTCAGTCCTATACCACAGTACATACATTTAGAGCTTAGAGTTATACACTAGTTCACCGTAATGAGAGAACTGTTAGAACAGACTCAGTCTATACCACAGTACCTACATTTAGAGCTTAGAGTTATACACTCGACCTAATGAGGAACTGTAGAACAGACTCAGTCTATACCACAGTACCTACATTTAAAGCTTAGAGTTATACACTCGACCTAATGACAAACTGTAGAACAGACTCAGTCTATACCACAGTACCTACATTTAGAGCTTAGAGTTATACACTCGACCTAATGAGAAACTGTAGAACAGACTCAGTCTATACCACAGTACCTACATTTAGAGTTTAGAGTTATAGACTCGACCTAATGAGAAACTGTAGAACAGACTCAGTCTATACCACAGTACCTACATTTAGAGCTTAGAGTTATACACTCGACCTAATGAGGAACTGTAGAACAGACTCAGTCTATACCACAGTACCTACATTTAGAGCTTAGAGTTATACACTCAACCTAATGAGGAACTGTAGAACAGACTCAGTCTATACCACAGTACCTACATTTAGAGCTTAGAGTTATACACTCCACCTAATGACAAACTGTAGAACAGACTCAGTCTATACCACAGTACCTACATTTAGAGCTTAGAGTTATACACTCGACCTAATGAGAAACTGTAGAACAGACTCAGTCTATACCACAGGACCTGCTGTAAAGACAGTATAGGGTTTGGAGATGCTGGAGTTTCGCTCTAAGGCTCTGTGTTAATTTGTGTACACATGCGGCGAGTTAGTGCATCGCTGTGTGGATCAGATGGGAATGGCGTGTTTGTTGTATTCCTGAATTCTCTGTGGGGATCAGAAACAGATCAGCTGCTCTGATCTCAACATCTGATACGCACACAGACCCACTCGTTTCAAAACGCTGGCCCCTGGCCATGGGCGAAAAGCCCCTCGCGTGTTTGTGGCCAGCGCGCGGGCACTTGTGTTGTTGCAGAAGATCAATGGGTGCCTATTTTTGGAAGAGCAGCGAGACGCTAAACACCTGGTACAGATATCAATAAATTTAAGCCACGCTGGAGGAGTTTGCATGTGAGCGGGTAGTTTTCTACTTCAAAGAGGTTCGAATGAATTCATGGACAGAGAGCGTAGCATAAACCAGGGCGCCACATGGCTGAGGCCGTTCTGAGGCAGCGGGCTGCAGCGAGGTTCCGAGATAGGCCTATCATCTGCAGACAAACATCCATAAACACTGACGGCAAAACAGCTGCAGCCTCAGCTTCTGCTCACTGTCACTGATACGATGGGAATCGGTACAGCTGTTCACAGTCTCGCTTTGAAGACCAGACCTTCGCCCAGCCGAGCATCGGTCTGAAAAACAAGGGTTCCTAAATGGTTCTTGCGATGGACCAGGAGTTCTAGGAAAAAGCTTTAACCGCTCCATCATGTGGGCTTCGGAAGACCGGGCTTCTTCAAAGAACCACCCACTGAAAGGTTCTTTAGGGGAAGGGTTCTCTGACTGGTCCTCAGGGGCCTCCTTTTTGGTTGTAACCCTAGGCACCACAAGTTGGCAAACCTCTGCTGTCAATGTATATACATTCATCATCAAAAGAATACCTGCACAAACAGCCGCACCCTGAAGGAACCAACCCACCGGAGTGAAACTTGGTGTGTAGGTTTGACACTGTGAGACATGCTAATGATGCAAGTTCCACACTCGACCACACATGTGACGTAGGCGAGGACGGGTCTTATCTCTGTACCTGACTGACCCAACAGCCACCAAACTACATGCACACAGACCGTTACCACGACTGTCCTTAACACCACGTCACCGTCACCAAAGTCTGCAGTGGTGTCGTACCAGACTGTCATGGAGTGACTCAGAATGGCAGCGGGTCATCTTCAGTGACGAGTCCCGCTTTAGTCTTGGTGGAGACGCCCAACGAATCCGTGTGTGGAGGCACCGTGGTCAGCACCAAGATGAACGGTTTGTCGTCACACGTCCAGAAGGCCTGGTGTCCTTCCACCTCCACCCCTACCGCACCATCTGCAGGAACTGTGTGAGGATGTTCAAGCTGCATGGGATGGATTATCACAGGACTCCATTAGGAACCTCTACAGCTCCGTACCGAGACGTCTGGAGTGTTGGGTTAGCGAACATGGCGGCCCGACGCCATACTGACAGACTTATTGATCCTGGTCACCTTCATCCTTCATGCACTCCCACACCTCCGTCTGGGTGGAGCTACTGTAATCTAACCAATAGAACCAGACACTCTGGAGACACCATGGCCTAAGATCACCATGCCCAAAGTCAGACATGGGGTAGAGGTGTATAACGCCCCCTGGCACTGGGCTGTGGAGCAGTGGAACTGCATTCCCTGGAGTGATGGAGCTCCAGACTTTATCCCACCTCCTCAGTCCTGCACCTCCACCAGCCTCAGTAACACTACCACACTCCTCCACCAGCTCTAGCCATTCAGCGGTTAGTGAATCTGCGTTTGGAGCTCGGACTTATCCAGGAGAACTCCAGTAGACGGCCTTAAAGATCTCGAAGAGCTCCTAGATCAGGGTGGAGGTGCTTCGTGATCCTGAACTAGTCATCCAACCTCCGTACCTGACCTCACTCTTGCTGTTATGGCCGAAAGCAATTCAGATGCTCACGTCCCTTTCCCAGAAGAGTGGGCTAGCTCTGTTTTTATTAGCGTCACCCACCACTCCCCTCCGAGCCCTGATGTCGATGGATGTTAATGTAATAACAAGGTAATTGCTTAATTGCTTTTACCACCCGTGGCCCTGTCGTCAGCGCGGGATCCGCATTAGCGTCATGTGTTTTATCGCCAGTGCTGTAAGGTGGGTGGGATCATTTGTTTAAGCAGAGCTCATCTTCAGCCCCCAGGGGTTGAGGGAGGGGGGGGGTGACTTCAAACGGGCCATGCATATCCTGCCCTGCTCATGATTCAGCGCCCTGAGGGAGCCACCGTTTACGGGCCCGGCCTGGCCGATAAGATCCGGCTGCGATAGCGCTAACAGGGCTGCGCAGATTTGTTGTTGTTTGCAGCTCGGGACGAAACAGTCGGAATGTTAATTCTTTACGGAATTGTCGGCGCGGCGTAAATATTTATCATGGCAAATTTGCCGTTGTTTTAGAAATGACAGGGAGGCTTTTCCCAGGCTTTGGGTCACTGTAAACAGCGGCACTGACCGTCATTCCCAAAGCAAATAAATATGAATTGGCGCTAAACGAGCCAGGATGCTCCGTTTGGCCGTATTTGAGAAGGAGCAGAGCGCTGCAGGTGCAGGACCCAGCGTTGGAATCTTCCTTTAACGGCCTGTGGATGGGATTTAGGCTCCAGTGTGCTTTGATAAGGCTCCTGATTCAACGGGAAACAGATGTGCCCGTTCGGCCGCTCGGGTCAGGCCGTAATGGGGCCATTATTCAGTTAGGACTGCAGTTAGCTCTTTTTTGGGAAGCTTCATGACGGTCCCGTTTGAGCCGTAATGATGGCCCCTCAGCCACTTGAATCCCAGGGTTATCAGCCACTAGAGCTTAATACCAGAGGTGGTGCAGACGGTCCTGGTGTTGTACGGTACTACTCCGATCACAGGCCAAACCGTA
Source organism: Prochilodus magdalenae (assembly GCA_024036415.1). Taxonomy (NCBI): domain Eukaryota; kingdom Metazoa; phylum Chordata; class Actinopteri; order Characiformes; family Prochilodontidae; genus Prochilodus; species Prochilodus magdalenae. The sequence continues at coordinate 24,927 of JAMWET010000118.1, read as the reverse complement.
CCATACCCAACCATGTTGGCCGGCTGCTAATAGCTGCTACAGGCCCGGTGGATGAATACCAGTTCACTGTTCAGACCACGCATTTGGCAGATTTACAAGTCTTCCACAGCGTACTGTTTTCCAGAGGTATCCCGGGCGTAGTTACAGTTGCTAATCTATAAGGGATCAACGAGGTGAACCAGAACACCCTGCAGCAGAGCAGCGCTACAGCTGCAGTTAAGAATGACAGAAGCCGATTGGTGTGTTTCCAGGGTAACCGGTTCTTGCATGTTCTCGTCTCAGATCTACAGTGGGGAATTATGACTGTATGGGTGAGCACTACATCACCAACACATAGCATCAGTCCCAACACAGCACATCCATAAAATTCCATAAAGAGTCATTGGAACAACCAGAGCACCGAGCAGTGGCTACTGCAGGCCCAGCCATGGCCTCGACATGGTCCCTCAGGCTGGACCGCTGATCTTTGAGGGCATTGATGGAGTTCGTGTAGAAACCATTGGAATCTTCCTCTGTGTCATAAATCTCCAGAACATGGACTTCGGTTCATCAGGCGAGTCTGGAGCTGCCCATGGGTGCACTGCTGCCAGAGGAGCTGGGTTGTCAGATAATCGGTTCTAGTGGCTCATCTGGCTAAGGATGGACAGGAGGCAAGACCCATGAGGAACAGCAGTGCCCCGAGCACCAAAGACACTAGACTCATGGTGGTTTTAGGGTCTCAGCCTGGACGCTCTACCGCCTGGACGCTCTGGTCCACCAAACAGGATTGTCATTTGCATCACTTACAACACGAGGCAAACAACGACGAAGATGTCAAGTCCAGAGTGACGGAGCTGGGATTCAAACAGAGCGCCAAGGAGTTGGAGCAGTGAAGCGTGCCTTGACAGAGTTTGGAGGGTGGCGTTATGCACCTCCGTGTCTCCTGCTTCTGTGTGGGACAGCTACGTCACCAGCTGATGCCTGCTTCGTTACCACAGCAGATCAATGGGTGATGTCTGGACACACAAATCTGATCTGAGAGCGGGCAGTCGCCTCAAAAGACCTGGCCTAAGGTCACACCAGTGACTCTGAAACTCAGTCTTGTCCTCTTTAACCCAAAGCTGGAACATACGTGTTCCCCTCCTGTAACCCATACCTCGACTCATGACCAGGGGTGCATTACAGCAGAGTCCAGCACAGCTCAGGGATCCTCCTCCCGCAGCCAAGCTCAAACTACTCACCTGCTCCGATCTCCCCAGTGGACAGTGGAGGAGTGTCCCTAAACCTCAGCACCCGTTAACAACGTGCACTCTATGTCCACTGGAGTGCTGTCAGTGGATGGTTTTGATGGAACCCGTGCTGTGGTATGTGGGGCTGTTGCTACCTGCTACGACCTCACTAGCTTAGCCAGCATCGCCAAACTGGACTGTGGCCCCTCCAGTGGGATTGTGGCACCTTTGGTAGCCTCATCGTTGGACCACTTCCACCAGTTAGGTCTAAATGATCACGTGTGGGGTTCATCTGTGACAGATGCCAACAGTGTGCCGACTGAGACGTGCAAATTTGAGGGTCTGTAATCATCCATTACTCTGAAAGCGCTTTAAAGCAAGACCACCAGACACCAAACGTCCCAGCGTCCACGTTTGGGATAAACGGGGAAAAAAGCCGGATCAAAGTCACACGTATTTGAAATTTCAAAAAACCGAACGGCTGAAGAAGAGCGCGGTCCTCTGAGAGAGCTTTCAGGGGTTGGGGGTTTAGTCACTAGAATGACGGCAGGTTCAGAATAGAGTCATGAAGTCATGTCACCGTGACCTCCCTCGGACTTGGCCCCGGCCGTGGAACCTGTTGAGCTCTCCGTGTGGGATGTGAAGGTGGGATCTGTCGGCTTGAGTCAAACCAGCTGTGGTGAGGGACGGCGAGTGAATAGCGCACAGGGTAAACAGCCGGACAGGTTGACGGACAGGGCCGACAGTGGCCGTTTGTGTTGTCCTGCGTGTTTGGGGCTGAGTCACTCTCGCCGTCCTGCAGGAACCACACCCTGCCCCGAGCCCTCGCGGTCAGAGCACCCTGCCCGCATCGGCGTAAACTCAGTGAATAAACACAGGGCACTCGCAGGGTCAGGCTGGGCGGGGGAGATGTGGAGCTGGACAGGGTGTGGTCAGCTGTCAGTTCTGCAGGACTGATGGGTTTTCCAGTCTCACTCCACGCCCACTTTGTTTATTTGTTTACTTCTCGATGCTGCCGTGTGAGGTAGAGGATTTATGGCGTGAGCGGTTCGGGGTTGTTTTGCCGGACTGTCAGTAGCGGAGTAACACTTCAGAGTTTCCGAGGGAACATCATCATCATCCAATCACGCTATCCTGAAGCCCAGGGACGAAGATCTCCGGGCTAAAGAATGAAAACAGCCCAGACCCCCGCTCCGCTCAGGAGCAGCTCCGTGGGGCGTACAGTGGGCTCACTGCGAGCGAGCTCCAGCTGCTTGTGGACTGTTTGTACTCGGCAGCATCAGATCATCACTGTAATCAGCAGGGCCGACTGAGAGCTGATTGCAGTGCTGACAGGACGGCTCGCTCAGCTGCTACACATCTCGGAGATGTTTTGATTTTCTGGGATGTGGGGAACAAATACAGTTGTCAAAGAGAGAGTGAGATGTTTATGGTCACTCGCGGCCACAGAGGAATGGAAGAGAGAACGAGTTGTAGGTCACTGATTTATGGTCACGGAACAGAGAGTGAGATGTTTATGGTCACTTAAGGTCACTTGGACTTGCCACAGGACACTGCCCATAGGACACTGCCCATAGGACACTGCCCACAGGACACTGCCCACAGGACGCCGCTCACAGGACACTGCCTACATGACACTGCCCACAGAATGGTGCTCACAGGACACCACTCACAGGACACTGCCCACAGGACACTGCCCACAGAATGGTGCTCACAGGACACCACTCACAGGACACCACTCACAGGACACTGCCCACAGGACACTGCCCATAGGACACTGCCCACAGGATGCTGCTCACAGGACACCACTCACAGGACACTGCCCACAGGACACTGCCCATAGGACACTGCCCACAGGATGCTGCTCACAGGACACCACTTACAGGACACTGCCCACAGGATGCTGCCCACAGGACACCACTCACAGGACACTGCCCACAGGATGCTGCCCACAGGACACCACTCACAGGACACTGCCCACAGGATGCTGCCCACAGGACACCACTTACAGGACACTGCCCACAGGACACCACTCACAGGACACTGCCCACAAGATGCTGCCCACAGGACACCGCTCACAGGACACTGCCCACAGGATGCTGCCCACAATATACTGCCTACAGGACACTGCCCACAGAATGGTGCTCACAGGACACTGCCCACAGGATGCTGCCCACAGGACACCACTCACAGGACACTGCCCACAAGATGCTGCTCACAGGACACCACTCACAGGACACTGCCCACAGGATGCTGCCCACAGGACACCACTTACAGGACACTGCCCACAGGACACCACTCACAGGACACTGCCCACAAGATGCTGCCCACAGGACACCGCTCACAGGACACTGCCCACAGGATGCTGCCCACAATATACTGCCTACAGGACACTGCCCACAGAATGGTGCTCACAGGACACTGCCCACAGGATGCTGCCCACAGGACACCACTCACAGGACACTGCCCACAGGACACTGCCCATAGGACACTGCCCACAGGATGCTGCTCACAGGACACCACTCACAGGACACTGCCCACAGGATGCTGCCCACAGGACACCACTCACAGGACACTGCCCACAAGATGCTGCTCACAGGACGCTGCCCACATTATACTGCCCACAGGACACTGCCCACAGAATGGTGCTAACAGGACGCTGCCCACAGAATGGTGCTCACACGACGCTGCCCACATTATACTGCCCACTTACAGGATGCTGCCCACAGGACACTCACAGGATGACACCCATAAGACATCGCTCACAGGGCGCTGCCCACCGGGCACTGCCCACATTATACTGCCCACAGGACACTGCCCACAGAATGGTGCTCACAGGACGCTGCCCACAGAATGGTGCTTACAGGGCACTGCCCACATTATACTGCCCACAGGACACTGCCCACAGAATGGTGCTCACAGGACGCTGCCCACAGAATGGTGCTTACAGGACACTGCCCACATTATACTGCCTACATGACACTGCCCACAGAATGGTGCTCACAGGACACCACTCACAGGACACCACTCACAGGACACTGCCCACAGGACACTGCCCAAAGGACACTGCCTACAGGATGCTGCTCACAGGACACCACTCACAGGACACTGCCCACAGGACACTGCCCATAGGACACTGCCTACAGGATGCTGCTCACAGGACACCACTTACAGGACACTGCCCACAGGATGCTGCCCACAGGACACCACTCACAGGACACTGCCCACAGGATGCTGCCCACAGGACACCACTCACAGGACACTGCCCACAAGATGCTGCTCACAGGACGCTGCCCACATTATACTGCCCACAGGACACTGCCCACAGAATGGTGCCCACAGGACACTGCCCACAGAATGGTGCTCACAGGACGCTGCCCACATTATACTGCCCACTTACAGGATGCTGCCCACAGGACACTCACAGGATGACACCCATAAGACATCGCTCACAGGGCGCTGCCCACCGGGCACTACCCACAGGATGCTGCTCACAGGATGCTTCCCACAGGACACCACTCACAGGACACTGCCCACAGGACAGCACTCTCAGGACACTGCCCATGGGACACTGCCCACAGGACAGCACTCACAGGACACTGTCCATAGGACACTGCCCACAGGATGCTGCCCACAGGACACTGTCCATGGGACACTGCCCACAGGACGCTGCCCACAGGACACTACCCACATTATACTGCCCACAGGACACCACTCACAGGACACTGCCCACATTATACTGCCCACAGGACACCACTCACAGGGAACTGCACACAGAATGGTGCCCAGAGGACACCACTCACAGGACACTACCCACAGGATGCTGCTCACAGGACACTGCCCACATTATACTTTCCAGAGGACACCACTCACAGGATACTGCCCACAGGACACTACTCACAGGATGACACTCACAGGACGCCACTCACAGGACACTACCCACAGGATGCTGCTCACAGGATGCCTCCCACAGGACACCACTCACAGGACACTACCCACAGGACAGCACTCTCAGGACACTGCCCATGGGACACTGCCCACAGGACACTGCCCACAGGATGGTGCCCACAGGATGCTGCTTACAGAACGCTGCCCACATTATACTTCCCACAGGACACCACTCACAGGACACTGCCCACAGGACAGCACTCACAGGACACTGTCCATGGGACACTGCCCACAGGACAGCACTCACAGGACACTGTCCATGGGACACTGCCCACAGAATGGTGCTCACAGGACACCACTCTGTGTCACAGTGTCACAGCACTCACAGGACACTGTCCATGGGACACTGCCCACAGGATGTTGCTCAGCAGAAACACTGAGATGTCCAGAGGCGCTGCTGTGTCTGATCTACTCACACCAGCACAGCACCCCCTGGTCAGTGGAGCTGATGGACAGTGGGTGTCGATACAGGGCGTGTACCTAACGGCCCGTGGGCGTATATACATACATACATACAGAGAGAGAGAATGAGCGAGAGAGCCCAGGGGAGAATGGTGTGGGGGAATTTCCCTGCCAGATGTTTTTACTTAGGGTGAAATTTATAAAGGCCTAGTTTCAGAGTGCAGGAATTGACCCGACGGTCTCGCCGCCCCCCACCCCCACCATCCCCATCCCCCCTTTAAGGCCTTTAATCAGAGCTGCATCTGGACTGCATTGCGGGTTGGTGGACAGCTGCCTGATTGCTGCCGAGCGGAGAGCAGGCCGTGATGTCATGACACATTAATAACAGCCCAAAGTCGCCCAGCGTGACGGAGTTTATCTCTCGAGCTGAGGACCCCCTATACACCCCACACGGACCCCCATTCACCCCAGACAACCTGGTCAGACAAACACACCTGAGAAGATCTGCTTCTACAGGGCTCTAGATAACAACTACGTGAGTGTGAGGTATATATACAGTACTGTGTAATCATGTTGGTGGTTGAATAATTCTAGATAACTTACTGTGGTTCTACTGGGTTCTAGCCTTTTACACAGGCGGTGTAATTATGTGCATGTATCAGTATATTACTGTCCTTTGTTAGTTTCATATCTAGAACCCGTTAGCTGTGTTAATGTAATTTAGTTATGTTCTCACTTCAGGATTAGGTTGAAACTTAGTGAGGTCAGGTACTGATGCTGAACATTGCTGTGAGGATTTGATTGAGTATTAGTGAGGTCAGGTACTGATGTTGAACATTGCTGTGAGGATTTGATTGAGTATTAGTGAGGTCAGGTACTGATGTTGAACATTGCTGTGAGGGTTTGATTGAGTATGAGTGAGGTCAGGTACTGATGTTGGAACACTGCTGTGAGGATTTGATTGAGTATTAGGGAGGTCAGGTACTGATGTTGAACATTGCTGTGAGGGTTTGATTGAGTATGAGTGAGGTCAGGTACTGATGTTGGAACACTGCTGTGAGGATTTGATTGGGTATTAGTGAGGTCAGGTACTGATGATGAACATTGCTGTGAGGATTTGATTGAGTATTAGTGAGGTCAGGTACTGATGTTGGAACATTGCTGTGAGGATTTGATTGAGTATTAGTGAGGCCAGGTACTGATGTTGAACATTGCTGTAAGGATTTGATTGAGCATTAGTGAGGTCAGGTACTGATGTTGAACATTGCTGTGAGGATTTGATTGAGTATTAGTGAGGTCAGGTACTGATGTTGAACATTGCTGTGAGGATTTGATTGAGCATTAGTGAGGTCGGGTACTGATGTTGGAACATTGCTGTGAGGATTTGATTGAGCATTAGTGAGGTCTGGTACTGATGTTGAACATTGCTGTGAGGATTTGATTGAGTATTAGTGAGGTCAGGTACTGATGTTGAACATTGCTGTGAGGATTTGATTGAGTATTAGTGAGGTCAGGTACTGATGTTGAACATTGCTGTGAGGATTTGATTGAGCATTAGTGAGGTCAGGTACTGATGTTGAACATTGCTGTGAGGATTTGATTGAGTATTAGTGAGGTCAGGTACTGATGTTGAACATTGCTGTAAGGATTTGATTGAGTATTAGTGAGGTCAGGTTCTGATGTTGAACATTGCTGTGAGGATTTGATTGAGTATTAGTGAGGTCAGGTACTGATGTTAAACATTGCTGTAAGGATTTGATTGAGTATTAGTGAGATCAGGTACTGATGTTAAACATTGTTGTGAGGATTTGATTGGGTATTAGTGAGGTCAGGTTCTGATGTTGAACATTGCTGTGAGGATTTGATTGAGTATTAGTGAGGTCAGGTACTGATGTTGAACATTGCTGTAAGGATTTGATTGAGTATTAGTGAGGTCAGGTACTGATGTTGAACATTGCTGTAAGGATTTGATTGAGTATTAGTGAGGTCAGGTACTGATGTTGAACATTGCTGTGAGGATTTGATTGAGTATTAGTGAGGTCAGGTACTGATGTTAAACATTGCTGTAAGGATTTGATTGAGTATTAGTGAGGTCAGGTTCTGATGTTGAACATTGCTGTGAGGATTTGATTGAGTATTAGTGAGATCAGGTACTGATGTTAAACATTGTTGTGAGGATTTGATTGGGTATTAGTGAGGTCAGGTTCTGATGTTGAACATTGCTGTGAGGATTTGATTGAGTGTTAGTGAGGTCAGGTACTCATCCTAGAGGTACTGGGCGGAGCTCCATTACTCCTGAGACCTCAGTTTCACTGATTGACAGACTAGTTCTGGGGGGCTTTATACCCCTCCCGTCCCTGCCGGGGACTGTCCATGGTGACCTTAGGCTCATGTCCAGCTGCTTGAGAGTGGACCGGTCTATGGGTCAGGGCTTTTCTGAGGGGACAGTACAAGCCGTCTCCGTTTTGGGTGGCCCTAAACCAGCTGAGCTCAGCAGAGGACATGCGGTGCTGCAGCTCCAGCGTGGTAGCAGGTGGCTCCTTCCGTCTGCAGCTGAAGGAAAGCTCCAGCACGTCTCCTGTATAAACTCCAGCCCTTTCGTTCCCAGGAGCTCTAAACTCAGCCGGCAGGAACGCACTGACTCAACAGCGGTCAGTCAGCTGGTCCGCACTGCCCGCTCATTCAACTCCAACACTCAGAAACGTTTACCCGCCTGTCAAAGCCCAGTTCGCTGACCCGACCTGAACGATTAATCCCCTCAGTGGACTCGCCCACAGTCCGGTGGCTCTGGATGACAGAGAGGGAGCGAGATGGACCCGGAGTCCTCCCGGATCCTCCGACATGTCCTCAGTTTGAGACGCTGCCATGTTTGTCCCACATCGCCACGGCCCACTGGCGTAGCCCAAACATCCAAACGCCTCTCTCTCAAAGCATGGTATCGGCTTTCGGGAGGAGGTGTGTGGATCCAGAGTGAGTAAGTCTGGAACCAAAGCGTTCCAGCATTACTCAGATAAACATCCATTACAGCGCTCGCAGTGGAGAACCGCACTAACACTGATCAGGTGCAAGGCCTACCGGTATGGAAGCATGTAGTGGGTGGAGCCAACCTGCTGTAGGCTGAATGGGTGGAGCTAAACTACTGTAGGTTCAATGGGTGGAGCTAAACTTCTGTAGGTTTAATGGTGGAGCTAAACTGCTGTAGGCTGAATGGGTGGAGCTAGGGTACTGTAGGTTTAATGGGTGGAGCTAAACTTCTGTAGGTTCAATAGTGGAGCTAAACTGCTGTAGGCTGAATGGGTGGAGCTAGGGTACTGTAGGTTTAATGGGTGGAGCTAAAGTATTGTAGGCGGAATAAGTGGAGCTAAAGTACTGTAGGTTCAATGGGTGGAGCTAAACTACCGTAGGTTCAATGGGTGGAGCTAAACTGCTGTAGGCTGAATGGGAGGAGCTAAAGTATTGTAGGTTCAATGGGTGGAGCTAAACTACTGTAGGTTCAATGGGTTGAGCTAAACTGCTGTAGGCTGAATGGGTGGAGCTAAAGTACTGTAGGTTCAATGGGTGGAGCTAAACTGCTGTAGGCTGAATGGGTGGAGCTAAAGTACTGTAGGTTCAATGGGTGGAGCTAAACTGCTGTAGGCTGAATGGGTGGAGCTAAAGTACTGTAGGTTCAGTGGGTGGAGCTAAACTGCTGTAGGCTGAACAAGTGGTGCTAAACTGCTGTAGGCTGAATGGGTGGAGCTAAAGTACTGTAGGTTTAATGGTGGAGCTAAACTGCTGTAGGCTGAATGGGTGGAGCTAAACTACTGTAGGTTCAATGGGTGGAGCTAAACTTTTGTAGGTTCAATGGTGGAGCTAAACTGCTGTAGGCTGAATGGGTGGAGCTAGGGTACTGTAGGTTTAATGGGTGGAGCTAAACTGCTATAGGCGGAATGTTTGGAGCTGAATTGCTGTAGGCTAAATGGGTGGAGGTAAACTGTTGTAGGCTGAGTGGGCATAGTTTCTCAGCACTGCTCTAGCATTAGCATTAGCATTAGCACTGTAACATGTGAGAACCTTGCTGAGGACTGGAGGGAGAGAGCAGGAGAAGGGAACGAGAGCCGTCCCCTCTCTGGACCGGACCATCTGGGACAGTTTTGCCCTGGTGCTGTGGATATATGACTGTATATTAAACCCAGCAGGAGCTGGTGCGCCGAGCGCTCAGAGTCCGGCTCTGTGATTTATCTGAGTAAAGTAAGCGCTCTGACTCGGGATGAATTAAATCTGAGCGGAATGTGTTCAGGCTTCAGAGCAGCCGAGGATGAGAGGGGACGGATGCAGTTCAGTGGAGATTTGGGACAGGAAGTGTTTGTGTGGTCCAGAGGATCCCAATCAAAATGCCCTACTGGTATTAAAGTCATAGTCATTAGTCTGTCCCAGAGGCCTTCAGTCAACTATGACACTTCTTTCATTTTAGCACCGGAGCTACAACGCTCCATTCAACCAGCTTACTACTGAAACTCAACTAACTACTGAAACACTAAACTCAACTAACTACTGAAACACTAAACTCAACTAACTACTAAAACACTAAACTCAACTAACTACTGAAACACTAAACTCAACTAACTTCTGAAACATTTAACTCAACTAACTACTGAAACACTAAACTCAACTAACTACTGAAACATTTAACTCAACTAACTACTGAAACACTAAACTCAACTAACTACTGAAACACTAAACTCAACTAACTTCTGAAACATTTAACTCAACTAACTATGAAACACTAAACTTAACTAACTACTGAAACACTAAACTCAACTAACTACTGAAACACTAAACTCAACTAACTACTGAAACACTAAACTCAACTAACGACTGAAACACTAAACTCAAAGAACTACTAAAACATTAAACTCAACTAACTACTGAAACATTTACCTCAACTATCTATTGAAACACTAAACTCAACTATCTACTAAAACACAAAACACAAAACTTAGCTAACTACTGAAACATTTAACTCAACTAACATTTAACTAAACTAACTTCTGAATTATTAAACTCAACTAACTACTGAATCATTAAACTCAACTAACTACTTAAAAAAATAACTTAACTATCTACTGAATCATTAAACTCAACTAACTACTGAATCATTAAACTCAACTATCTACTGAATCATTAAACTCAACCATCTACTGAATCATTAAACTCAACTAACTACTGAAACACTAAAATCAACTAACTACTGAATATGCTGAACCAGCTCCTAAGACTGAGCTGTGGGGGGCGTCTCTGAGTAGAATGAAGGTAGCGAGTGGACACGCTGAACACCCAAACACCTGATGTTACACTGAGCTGTGGAGGAATTCTGGGTAAACTGACCTTGTAATTATGGCTGCTTTGATTGGACGTGAGAGAATTTGGGCTCCTGACGTTCGTACAGTCCTGTATCTTTATTTGCTGAGCGGTGGAACTGCATGCCATGGTTTGGTCAAATGGCCAATTTGGAGTTTTACTCAGATCAAAAGGCTGCTGGGGCTAATTTCTCCATGACTGATGAGCCTCTTCTGCGCTCCTCCACATCAAACGGAATGTGTTGAGCAGAGCGCAGGGACTGTGTGAGGGGAGACGGAGGAACTGGATGGCAGCTTCAAGCCTGAAGACTTCTCCGCAATATCGGAAACAGATGGTAACGGAATGCCTTACGTAGCTCCGAGAAATCTGTGATTCAAATAGGCCTTTCTCTCTATTCGCTCTGCGAGAGGCCAGCTTTGATGTCTGTGTGGGTCCAATTGGTTCTTCTAGGGACTTTGTTTGGGATCTCCAGGACCAACAGCATCCGAGTGATTCTCAGCTTTGCTGAAGAACATGTGTCTTCTGTAGCTTCACACCCACAGTGCTCTAAACGAGTCGCCGTCCATCACTGCTCTGTAAACTCTGTGCTGAGTAACACTCATGTCTTTCCATTAGGGATCCCAGATTCCTGAGGAAACCAGGGAGCGACTGTGCAGCTTCAGCAAGGCTGCATGTAGATGGTCCCTAGGAAGTTGCTGGTTGGTTACTAGGTTGTCCCTAGGAAGTTGCTGGTTGGTTACTAGGTTGTCCCTAGGTGGTTGCTACATGGTCCCTAGGTGGATGCAAGAAGGTTGCTACATTGTTCCTAGGTAATTGCTAGGTGGTTGTGAGGAGGTTCCTAGTTGGTTGCTAGGTGGTTACTAGGTAGTTGCTAGGTAGTTAGTAGGTGGTAGATGGTTACTAATAGGTTTCTAGGCGGTTGCTAGGAGGTTCCTAGGCATTTACTAGTAAGCTGCTAGGTGGTTGCTAGATGTTTGTTAAGTGATTGTTAGGTGATTGATACATGATTGCTAGGAGGTTGCTAGTTGGTGGATAGGTGGTGGTTAGGAGTTTGTTAAGAGGTTGCTAGGTGGTTGTTAGGTGGTTGCTTGATGATTTCTACATGGATGCCCAGAGGTTGCTAGGTGGTGTCTAGGTGGTTACTAGGAGGATGCTAGGAGGTTGCTTGGTGGTTGCTAGGGGGTTTCTGTGGTATTCCAGCTGGTGGTTATGGTGTTGCTTGCCAGTTTCATATTCTGAGTGGTTGCTTAATTGCTGCTAAGTAGTGGACAGTATTTCCGTAGGTTGCTAGGTGGTTTCTAGGTGGTTTCTAGGCTGTTGTTCGGCGATTGCTTTTACATTCCTATTGGTTGCTAAGGGGTCTTACATTGTTTTCCATGATATTCTGAGTGATTGCATAATTGTTGCTAACGAGTAGCTATGATATTTCAGGTGGTTGCTGGGTGGTTGGTTGGGTGTCCCAGGTGGTTGCTAGAGTGTTGGTAGTATAGTTCTGCCATGATGGCGTACGGGCGTGTGGGGTTTTAGTGGCAGTGTTTTGGGAGTGAGGAGTTTTGCTGATGGTGCTGCTTTGTCCCCCTGTGCTTTCTGAGGAGGAAGCAGTTTATCTGGGCCGGGACAGGCCAGTGGTTCTGGACAGCCTCAGGCCGGCCCTCTTATCGCGTGGCTGCTGGGGAGTGTAATGGCTTGAGTTGGTTGTGTTTGATCTCGCAGGGCCAGTGCACTGTCTCCTGTCAGCTGCTGAACTCCAGCTTATCACGCCACTCCAAAAAGCAGCCAGCGCTTTCGCAAGACCTCGCCAGCGCTCCTGCAGATTTATTACAGAGCAGAGCATTAACACCATCAGGCTCTATTAGACAACCGTGTCTGCACATACGAGGAGTCTGTCTGTGATACACTACACAGTAGCTCACAACTCACTCTATGAAGTCCATTCCTCTTTCACACAGGCACACATCCATAAACACAGAGACTGGGCCCGGTATCTCATATAAAGTGCCAGCAGGTAATACACTGACCATGTTTCTGAGATTCCTGACACCCCTGAAATGGTGTCTGCGTGCTGTACACGGGAAAAGAGTGACATACATTAGGAAAGAATGTCACATAATGGGAAGGAACAGTATGCTCTGGGAAAGAATGGCAAACACTGGAAAAGGACACACTGAGGAAGAAAGTCATGCACTGGGAGAGAACGCTGTACATTAGGAAACCTTGGAAAACATTACTACAGGACAGCATTCCAATGGAAAACCACAGCATATAAAGAACAATATATATTCCCAAAAAATGATTACACAAAATGGATAGTAAAGTCTTTCCCTGGGAAAGAAAGAACAGCATGCACTGGGAAAGAACACCGTAAGCTAGGGAAGAACAGTATAACCTGGGAAAACAACAGTACACCCAATGAAAGAACAGCATACACTGGGAGGGAAAAGCATACCCTAGGAATGAATAGCATGCCCTGGGAAAGAACATCACATCCTGGGGAAAAAAAACAGTACACCCAATGAAAGAACAGCATACACTGGTAAAGAACAGCATCCACTGGGAGGGAAAAGCATACCCTGGTAAAGAACAGCAAGCACTGGGAGGGAACAGCATGCCCTGGGAAAGAACAGCATGCCCTGGGACAGAACAGCATGCCCTGGGAAAGAACAGCATGCCCTGGGAAAGAACAGCATGCCCTGGGAAAGAACAGCATACCCTACGAAAGAACAGCATACCCTGGAAAAGAACAGCATACCCTACGAAAGAACAGCATACCCTACGGAAGAACAGCATACCCTACGGAAGAACAGCATACCCTAGGAAAGAACAGCATACCCTACGAAAGAACAGCATACCCTACGAAAGAACAGCATACCCTGGAAAAGAACAGCATTCCCTACGGAAGAACAGCATACCATGGGAAAGAAAAGCATGCCCTACGAAAGAACAGCATGCCCTGTGAAAGAACAGCATACCCTACGAAAGAACAGCATGCCCTGGAAAAGAACAGCATACCCTGGATACCCATACCTTGTAGGGAAGAACAGCATACCCCCCTAAAGAAAAGAACACGGAAGAAACAGCATACCTAAAGCAACCCTACGAAAGAACAGCATACCCTAACAGCATAACCCTGGGAAAGAACAGCATGCCCTGTGAAAGAAAAGCATGCCCTGTGAAAGAAAAGCATGCCCTGGAAAAGAACAGCATACACTAGGAAAAGAACAGCATACCCTGGGAAAGAACAGCATGCCCTGGAAAAGAACAGCATACCCTGGAAAAGAACAGCATACCCTGGAAAAGAACAGCATACCCTGGAAAAGAAACAAATAGGAACAGCTAACCCTACGGAAAGAAACAGCTGGGGGAAAAGAACAGCATACAGCATACCCTTGGAAAGAACAGATACCCAGGAAAGAACAGCATACCCTACGAAAGAACAGCATACCCTGGGGAAGAACAGCATACCCTGGAAAAGAACAGCATACACTGGAAAAGAACAGCATACACTGGGAAAGAACAGCATACCCTGGAAAAGAACAGCATACACTGGGAAAGAACAGCATACCCTACGAAAGAACAGCATACCCTGGAAAAGAACAGCATACCCTGGGGAAGAACAGCATACCCTGGAAAAGAACAGCATACCCTGGGGAAGAACAGCATACCCTGGGAAAGAACAGCATACCCTGGGAAAGTACAGCATACCCTGGAAAAGAACAGCATACCCTGGGAAAGAACAGCACACCCTGGGATATAACAGGATAACCTGGGGAAGAATGCCATGCACTAGTAAAAGACAGCATAGCATGGGAAAAGAATGGACCAGATTTTATAAGAATGGTATACACTGGAAACAAAGAGCTCACTCTGGAAAAGAGCCATGCATACTGGGAAGGAACAGCGTACACTGGGGAAAAGCACTGCTTACTGCACATACAGTAGCGTGAGGAGTGCGCATTAGGAAGGAATGCCGAATGTTGGGAAGGGATGGCATACATCAGGAAAGGTCTGCATATGTTGGGAAGGAATACCATACGCTGGGAAGGACTGTTTCACATTCCATAGTGAACACTGGGAAATAACACCGTGTAAGTGCCTTAGTTTGGGAAATTATATCATAACACGGGGAACAGCCGGCATACAGTGGGAAGCAACGGGATTCACTCCGACACAGAGGAGCGCGTTGGGAAACAGCGGAAGGCTCTACGTTATGAAAGAGTGCCGGGGTTGTGAAAGAGCACTGTAGATTGGGAAAGAGCACGGCGTGAGAGCAGAGCAGAGCGTAGAGCAGGTCATCTGCTGCACTTTGAGGAACGCCATAAAGTTACTTCTCTGACACTCAGCTATGATGGATGGCAGAGCGAGTGCCAGCGCATCAACGTTTACAGCATGTTTCTGGGGAAGAGCCATGAAAGCGTCTGGGGATTTAGCCTGAGCCCTGAGCGCTGCCTGTGCGTGCTATCAGGTCCATCTTCACCCACCTGGAGGAGTCCCAGCTGAGCAGGACCAGATGTGAACCTGCAATCCATTTCAGAGAGCGGGAGAGAAACAAGGCGGGTTAGGGCCACACCCCTAACAAGGTTAGCCCGTAGCGAGCGGCCACGCTTCAACCGGGGGGCGCTCAGGAGAACACCATCAAAGAAAGGGCAAATCAAATCAGACCGTCGCTGACTTTCTGATCTCCTGCTGCTTCTCTCGGGGCGCATACTGCGAGCAGCGATAAGGTAGCTCCAGTAATCAGGCCCTGCCATGCGATGTCTGGACACTGAGGCGATCTGCGTGCAGCAGGAATTACAGACGTCACGGAAGCACAGACGTCGCTATGGGAGCGTGAGGAAGACGTTTGGCTGGCTGTGGTCTGTGAAGGCACCTTCCATCTCTGCCTGATTGGGTCACTGTTGTTGACTCCTCTGTGAAGGACGGTTCGGGTTCTCAGTGTTGGGTTTGTATCCCATAGGGTGCTGCTACTGGCGAGGACCCGGCAGCAGAGCAGCGTGGTGGCCTGGCGGAGCTGACCGTAGCTCTCCAACAGGGCATGGTTGGCCAGGTGGCTGCTTTCTGAGGACTGGACAGGGGAGCTTGTGGTGGTTTGAGAAGGTTGGGGGTGCCTCCAAGGTAGCTTGCTGAACCACCAAGCAGAGCACCATGGTGGCCTGGCGGAGCTGACCGTAGCTGTCCTACAGGGCATGGTTAGCCAGGTGGCTGCTTCCTGGGTCATGTGCTATCAGAGGTGTAAGCCTCGCTGTGGTCATGCGGAAAGGTGCTGCAGGTCAGTAGGGCTGAACTCAGACTACAGTCCGATGAGTCTGGTGAGTGTCCGTGGTGAACGTCAGCCCAGCCGTGTTCAGGGCTGTGAGACGGGAGCCGAGACCCCTACAGCTCTGGCGTAGTCCCCCAGTAAACACATGTACTCACTCAGACACGCTTTGTCCTCCAGCACATCGCCGGGCCGTCGCATGTGCACAGTGTTCACGCCAAAGGAACACAAACATCAGCGCTCCGCTGGCTTCATGTGGAGGAGGGAAAGCATCAGCAGCTCCATCACACCATCAGGGAGGGAGGGAGGGAGCGTCGGGATACAGGAGGCCAGGGGTCAAACGACAGTGACACACAGCGGGGACTGGAGCTGAGGACCCAGCCAGAAGCTGAGTAACCCAGAACCAGACCAGTCCCACCCCTGTGTTCACCCCTGCAACAATGTCCTGACTGACCCATTATTATTAGTAGTAGTAGTAGTACTATTATTATAGATATTATTATTATTATTATTATTATTATCATAATCATCATAATGAATTATTATTATTATTATTATTATTATTATTATTATTATTAATTATCAGAATTTTCACATTTCACACAGAATCATCATCAATAATAATAATAATAATAATAATAATAATAATAATAATAATAATAATAATAATAATAATAATAACAATAATAATAATAATAATAATAACAATAATAATAATAATAATAATAATAATAATAGCAATTATTATTATTATTATTATTATTATTATTATTATTATCATAATCATCATGAATTATTATTGTTTTTTATTATTATTATTATTAGTAGTAGTAGTAGTAGTAGTAGTAGTAGTATTACTATTATTATTGATATTATAGTTATTAGCATTATTATTATTATTATTATTATTATTATTATTAAAATTTTCATTGTCATCATCAATAATTATTACTATTATTAGTATCATCATCATCATCACCATTAATTATTATTATTATTATTATTAGTAGTAGTAGTATTAGTAGTATTACTATTATTATTGACATTATTGTTATTTGCATTACTATTATTATTATTATTATTATTATTACTATTATTATTATTATTATTATTATTACGATTAATCTTATTGACATTATTATTATTATTATTATTATTATTATTATTATTATTATTATTATTATTATTATTATTATTATTATTATTTTGTAGGGGTACAAGTTTGGTCTGCCCTGTAGGGGGCACTGCGAGCGTAAGGTTACACACAGCTATGGAAGCGTGAGCTACGTCTTCAAAATGCGGTTCTAGAAGGGTTTCTCTGGGAGCAGCTCTTTGTAGAACCCGAGTTTTATTGTTCGGGTTCTAAGTTGTTGTTCTGTATGTTCTTTGCATGGTGACGTGGTTCTTAGGTGTAATGGAGACTGTAGGTGCTGTAGATGCTGCTATCAGATGTGTATCACGTGTGTAGCTGTGCTAATGCTAACGTTAGCGGTGCACCCTTGTGCGCATGTAGTCCTGCGTGGTGCAGCCGTCTGCCACTGGTGCTGCACTAACAGGACGACTCATGGAGGACACCACTGCTCACTGTTGGGTCAGGTACTGAGATAAGACCCGTCCCTGCTGACGTCACGCGTGCGGCCGAGTGCGAGACCTGACTCATTAGCATGTCTCACCGTGTCAAACCCGCACACCACGTCCCGCCCTTTGTCCTGAATACACAGAAACCCGGTGTCTGCGCTCAGGACGTCCCGGAAACGGCCGAGAGGGAACGGAGCATGAACACAACCGATGACCTCCACCTCTCAGACAGCAGGGTGGGGGCTGGTAGTGTGGGGGGCATGTTTTCCTAAACCCTGTAGCACCTCAGAGCTGTGTCCTGGATTTCGGGGGCCAGGGTTTCGGAGTGGTCCTCTTTGAAGGCTGCGTTCCTGTATCCAGCACTGCCGCCGCGCTCACAGCTGCCGCTGGAAGGCCGCACGGCTCCGGCCGAGGAAGGAAGGCCTTCAGGAAAACATTCCCGCTCTGTTATTAATCACTTTCTCTGCGAGATAATAGAGCAGCGAGATTAATGGCGCGGGACGTGTCGCTGAGGAAGCGGGTTATTAAACTCTGAGGCCTGTAGGAAAAGCCGGCCCGCCTGCCAAGACCCTCTGTAACAGCAGGGCTTTCCCCCGTTATGACTAACGGCCTTATCTGTAATTAATGCTGTTTGGTATTTACGTAGAGCAGCGCTGACGCTGGAGGCCAGACGGAGACCCCTTCCAGTCCTGAACAAAGGCCAGGAAGCATCGCCGGCCCACCAGAGCAGGCCATGTGCCGTCGGAGAAGAGGGACAATGGTGACGTCAAAGCCGAGACGCGGAGCTCCCTCACCCCGAGGTGCCTTGATGAACGGGCTCCAGGAGGCATCGGTTCCCCTGCACACACATTACCTAAGCTAGCCACCAGCCTCGCTAACGAGTGGCCCTGATTGTTTGGAGATCGTTGCTAACAACAGGGCTGCCTTGGCCATTACCCCGAACATGTCCTAATGCAGCGGTGGGGTCGTTTCCTGTTCCTCCGCCCGAGCCCGTTCCCGCAGATTCAGCAGGACTGCATCGCACAAGCAAGCCCACCTCAACACATGCGCGGGTTACGCGGCGGGTCAAAGCTATCGGCTTTCTCTGCAAACACGCCGCCGGCCCGGCCTGCAGCGCGCCATGCTAACTGCGCTGCCTTCAGCTGCGCGTTCAACTCCCCCCGGTTTCTGAAGCTCGCCAGACCACCAGTCCGGTCAAACAGGTCACAGGTTTGGGTTTCAGATCCGCTTCCTCCACCGGCCGCACTCACTCCCGGCCTGGAGAGGAGCTCTCCTGCAGGGGGACGAACGGACGCCATGAGGAAACACACCTGCCCTGGTTTGGCCACGCCTTCTTTCCCTCTCTGAAGGCCAGCTAAACATACCTCCTCACTTCCGATGTGCTGTACAGTGGTGGGGATGGTAACCAGGGTTCTCCATGTCTACAACACACATATAGACACCGTACTGACTATCTAGAACCACCAGTGAACCTACACGTCTCTTCTGAGTGTGTATGGAATGTTGATGATGAAAATCTGGAAAACCTGGAAATACTAAGTTCCTTTGGGGGACTATTTGACCTCACAGCGCCCTGCAGCATGTATCCCTCCACCATGAATGGAGTTTAAGGCTGAGATCTTCTCCACCCTTTCATAAACAGCGTCTCAGACATCAGGCAGCGTATTCAGAACCACCTCCTGTAGTAGACGGAGAACCACAAGCCCAGGAACCCTTAAGATAGGTGTGCCATCTGTCACGGTTAGCGCTGGCGAGCTAGCAGCTGACGACTGCATGATGAAGAGGTAGAAGGCCTCCTCCTGACCTCCTGCGGGGTTCCTGCTTTTCCAGCCCGCGTCCCACAGAGATGGATTCTCCTGGACGGCTTCTCGGAGCACTGACCTCGTCAACCTGATCTTACAGCGCCGCTTTAATGACGGCAGATCCGCTTCTGCTTTTCCAATCTGATCATCCAGGAGGAGAAAACAACAACTGAACGGGAGCCCTTGGCTCGGACGGGCTTGGCTCGGCCGCTGGTGTGCGAGCTTCCTGAAGGACCCGGCGAACAAAACCTCCAGAGCAGAGCCGGATGGAAAAGCGCGGCCGTGTTGCATGTGGAGTCTGCATCTGCGTGCCTCAGTGTTTATTGCCCGCTCTCGGTTCGTGACTGCCCTCCCGGCTCGTGCCAAGTTTAAGCCACATTCTTAAATCTGTCTGGTTTGCTGGTCGCAAGATTGGCTCATTCTCTCCCCGCAGACGCTGGAATTCACATCAACTGTACGCGCCGAGATATGCCTGTTTCAGAAATATCCATCAGATGGGAAAGAAACATGTGGCACGTCGCATGAGCTCGGTTGTTCCAAAGATGCTTCTGACTCACTGCAGTGTGGGTAAGGAACCGGGACCTCGGAGACTCCATTAGCGAGCTGGCTGTGAAGGCATGCTCAGGATGCACGTAATACAGCAGCAATCCACTCCAGACTCCGCCGTACCTTTGGTTACACGGTTGCATGGTTACGCGGTTCTGGTGACGGCGTACCGTATCATAACACACCCCGGTTTCCATAAATCAGATATTAATATCGTAATCACCGCAAACAAACCAAACACTGGATGATTAGCGGTAGGCGGCTGACGCTGAGCGGCGCAGCACAGTGGTGAACCGTGACCGGTGGAGATCGACCTCCCCAGTTCTGGACATAAAGGTCAACACGCTGCCAAAACAAGGACACAGCCCACCTCTACAGCAACGCTAACCTCTGCTAGCAGCCCACAAGGGAGTTGGTGTGGTATCCCAGGTGGTTGCTACGGTGTTGTATGGCTGTCGGTGTGGTATCCCCGGTGGATGCTATGGTGTTGTATGGCTGTTGGTGTGGTATCCCAGTGATGTTATGGTGTTGGATGGTCGTTGGTGTGGTATCCCAGGTGGATGCTATGTTGTTGTATGGCTGTCAGTGTGGTATCCAAGGTGGATGCTATGGTGTTGTATGGCTGTCGGTGTGGTATCCCAGGTGGATGATATGGTGTTGTATGGCTGTCAGTGTGGTATCCCAGGTGGATGCTATGGTGTTGTATGGCTGTCGGTGTGGTACCCCAGGTGGATGCTATGGTGTTGTATAGCTGTCGGTGTGGTATCCCAGGTGGATGCTATGGTGTTGTATGGCTGTCGGTGTGGTATCCCAGGTGGATGCTATGGTGTTGTATGGCTGTTGGTGTGGTATCCCAGTGATGTTATGGTGTTGGATGGTCATTGGTGTGGAATTCAAGGTGGATGCTATGGTGTTGTATGTTTGTTGGTGTGGTATCCCAGGTGGATGCTATGGTGTTGTATGGCTGTCGGTGTGGTATCCCAGGTGGATGCTATGGTGTTGTATGGCCGTTGGTGTGGTATCCCAGGTGGATGCTATGGTGTTGGATGGTCATTGGTGTGGAATTCAAGGTGGATGCTATGGTGTTGTATGTTTGTTGGTGTGGTATCCCAGGTGGATGCTATTGTGTTGTATGGCTGTCGGTGTGGTATCCCAGGTGGATGCTATGGTGTTGTATGGCCGTTGGTGTGGTATCCCAGGTGGATGCTATGGTGTTGTATGGCAGTTGGTGTGGTATCCCAGGTGGATGCTATGGTGTTGTATGGCTGTCGGTGTGGTACCCCAGGTGGATGCTATGGTGTTGTATGGCTGTCGGTGTGGTATCCCAGGTGGATGCTATCGTGTTGTAAGGCTGTTGGTGTGGTTTCCCAGGTGGTTGCTATGGTGTTGTAAGGCTGCTGGTGTGGTATCCAAGGTGGATGTTATGGTGTTGTATGGCAGTTGGTGTGGTATCCCAGGTGGATGCTATGGTGTTGTATGGCGATTGGTGTGGTATCCCAGATGGCTGCTATGGGGTTGTAAGGCTGTTGTTGTGGTATCCCAGGTGGATGCTATGGTGTTGTATGGCCGTTGGTGTGGTATCCCAGGTGGATGCTATGGTGTTGTATGGCTGTTAGTGTAGTATCCCAGGTGGATGCTATGGTGTTGTATGGCTGTTGGTGTGGTATCCCAGGTGGATGCTATGGTGTTGTATGGCTGTCGGTGTGGTATCCCAGGTGGATGCTATGGTGTTGTATGGCTGTCGGTGTGGTATCCCAGGTGGATGCTATGGTGTTGTATGGCTATTGGTGTGGTATCCCAGGTAGATGCTATGGTGTTGTATGGCAGTTGGTGTGGTATCCCAGTGATGTTATGGTATTGGATGGTCATTGGTGTGGTATCCCAGGTGGATGCTATGGTGTTGTATGGCTGTTAGTGTAGTATCCCAGGTGGATGCTATGGTGTTTTATGGCAGTTGGTGTGGTATCCCAGTGATGTTATGGTGTTGGATGGTCATTGGTGTGGTATCCCAGGTGGATGCTATGGTGTTGTATGGCTGTTAGTGTAGTATCCCAGGTGGATGCTATGGTGTTGTATGGCAGTTGGTGTGGTATCCCAGTGATGTTATGGTGTTGGATGGTCATCCAGCTTAAGAAGTCCACGCAGCAACTAAGCCCTATGGACAATATACAGTATCAAATACTAAGAAATTCTGAAATCACAATTTCTAAAATTCTCCTTTACGCTAAAACGATTATGCTTATATCATTTTAAATGTAAGTTTAATGTGTAATTAAAAGTAAATAAAGAACAGCAGCATTTCCAGCAGGGCCCCAGACGTCCGGCCCCTACCGAATCCGGACATACTGTGTATTTCGCAACCACTTTGATCGTGGGCCAATCAGAGCCCTGTTTTAATAAACCCGAACAGGAGACGGCTGCACATGCAGAGCTGTGGTGATGCTCAATCAAACCACGAGTGATTCACAGACCAAAACCCACATGGCTTTGCTTTTCCCATCATGCTGCAGGCCTGCTCTGGTGAGGATTGACCGTCTGTCATAAAACAATGAGTGGACTCTTTGACCTCCTCCAACACGTTCCACACTGCGTCTTCAGAGAGGGACATGCTGTACTAACGATCCTCATCACTCTGCGGGATCAAAGGCTGAACCAGGCCTCCTATTAGTGACTGTGATATATGGCTGTGTGTCACTCTACCCCTCCTCAGCCAGCAGGGCGGAGCAGTCGCTCTCTGATGCTGGTTTACTAGGAGTGCTGAGGTTTACTGTAGGTCCGGTTCAGGGCCTGCTCGTTGCTAATTCTCTGAAATCGGCTGCTAGTTCACTGCAAAAAAAGGATCGTCTATCCAGCTGATATGTCCTAAAATTCACATGTTGAGGTTTTTGTAAGCCCAATATTCTCAATATTTTTGGCCTGTTTCAAGCATATTTCTTAAAATTAGGGAAGGTAAATTTCTTCAAATAAGTTAAATAATTTTTTTTTAAATAAGACAAATAAAATTTCTTAAATTAAGCTAAATGACATTTCTTAAATTAAATTAAATTAAATTTCTTCAAATAAACTAAATTATTATTTTTAAATTAGCTAAATTAAATTTTTTTATAAGCTAATTAAATTTCTTTAAATAAACTAAATTTAAATTCTTTAAATAAACTAAATTCAATTTTTTTTAAATAAGACAAATGAAATTTCTTAAATTAAGCTAAATAACATTTCTTAAAATAAATTAAATTAAATTTCTTCAAATAAACTAAATTATTTTTTTTAAATGAGCTAATTTCAATTTTTTATAAGCTAAATTCAACTTCTTTAAATAAACTAAAATTAAATTCTTTAAATAAACTTAATCAAATTTCTTACAACAAGCAAAATGATGTAAGTATAATATCTGCAAAATAATGAAACTTAATAAAACCTATGAGAGATATATCAACTAGGTATTAGATCATTTTACTTGCTAGTATTAAAAGTTTTGCAGTGCAACTCATTGCACTTTGTTGCTAGTTCGTTGCAAGCTATGATGCTAGTATACTGAGGATTTGAGTTACTTCACTGCATTCCAAAAATTTTAATAAAATAATCTAAATATTAAAATAACTCCTGTTGAGTAAAATGATGTCCGGTCTAGTTGATATATCTTACTGTTCTCGCTTTGAGATTTTAAAGCCAATTTTAAAATTATTTAACTTACAGACATTATTTACTTGCTTTAAATCCTTTCACTGCAGTTTTGGGTTTAAGCTGTATGCTATGGTGTTGTAAGGCTGTTGGTGTGGTTTCCCAGGTGGTTGCTATGGTGTTGTAAGGCTGTTGGTGTGGTATCCAAGGTGGATGCTATGGTGTTGTATGGCAGTTGGTGTGGTATCCCAGGTGGATGCTATGGTGTTGTATGATTATGAGCTCTTAGTTGCGAGGTCGTAGGGACATCCCATGAGTGGCGGCATGCGTTATGGTGTTGTAAGGCTTGTTGTGTGGTAAAAAACAGGACAGACTCCATGTGGTTGTATCCAAGGTGGATGCTATGGTGTTGTATGGCAGTTGGTGTGGTATCCCAGGTGGATGCTATGGTGTTGTATGGCAGTTGGTGTGTTATCCCAGGTGGATGCTATTGTGTTGTATGGCTGTTGGTGTGGTATCCCAGGTGGATGCTATGGTGTTGTATGGCTGTCGGTGTGGTATCCCTGGTGGACGCTATGGTGTTGTATGGCTGTCGGTGTGGTTTCCCAGGTGGACGCTATGGTGTTGTATGGCTATTGGTGTGGTATCCCAGGTAGATGCTATGGTGTTGTATGGCAGTTGGTGTGGTATCCCAGTGATGTTATGGTATTGGATGGTCATTGGTGTGGAATTCAAGATGGATGCTATGGTATTGTATGGCCATTGGTGTGGTATCCCAGGTGTATGCTATGGTGTTGTATAGCCGTTGGTGTGGTATTTACTTGCTTTAAATCCTTTCACTACAGTTTTGGGTTTAAGCTGTAGTAAAATTACTTTGGTTTAAAAATGACTTATAACAAATAAAAAAAAACAATGTCTGGAAATAAGATAGATAATCTCAGAATGAGAAACAGGTACCGCAATCTTAAAATGAGAATTATACCAACCAGAATAAGATCCATTTACTTGCATGTGGCATGCTAGTCATAATGCTAGTTCATTGCTAATGGCTAATGTGCTATACTGCAAAAAAAAGTATCTTGAGATGTAAAATTATTTATGTCTATTAGCTGGACTGGCTAACTAGCTAGCTAATATACCACGCTCCGCCTGTGCTCACTGCTGGCCTCAGAAACAGGTTACACTGGTACCACTTCCGGAACCAGACCCACTGGGCTCCATGTTCTCC